>JAJLWI010000001.1:0-423212 GCA_030674215.1 Kodamaea nitidulidarum | reverse complement strand
CCCGTACCGCAATAGTGAAGGGACATCTAAAACACCCGTACCGCAATAGTGAAGGGACATCTAAACACCCGTGCCACTTTTAAATTCTTCAAATTCATAAAACAAGTTTTCAAATCAGACCATGGTTTTCTTGGGCAGCAAAATATTCAGGGGAAAGAAAGAGCAAGAGGCCTATGATAAGACTTTCGCTGGAAAGTACCAGAAGCTCCTTAAAAAGAACCATTTCTTAAGTTTTGGTCTTCCCTTCATGTTATCAATAGTTGCGGGGTCTATCTACTTGCAGAGATTTACCTCTGTGAAATGGGAACAATACGACAACAAATATAAGCAGGTTGGCGAGGAAGAAATGCTAAACTTGATAGAAAACAGAAGACTGATAGACAAGAAGAACGACTACTATCGTTTGCAAGGTCTTTTAGCAGACCACTTGGAGAAAGAAGTTCAAACAAATGACGACTATGAGATTGTGAGAGTCGCCAGAAAGAAAGAAGACGAACCTGTATGGTAAACTCTAGCCCTCACTCGACCAACCAACTAATTGTTAAAACACACGCCAATTCTCAATCATGTACATATTAATATAACGACCTATTAATAATTCTATTTACAGTTTATTGTTCTTATTTACTACCGGCAGCCTTGATGATAATAACATCCCCATCTTCAACTATGTACTTTTTTCCCTGTCTCCGCTGTTTGCTTCCGCTTTTCATATTTGCTTCATTAAAGGGACCCTGCTCATTCTTCAAATCGTCCCACTTGTACACTAACGCGTTGATGAAGGTCTTCTGCAAATCAGTGTGAATAACACCTGCGGCTTCTGGGGCTGTACTGCCGTCTCTAATAGTCCACTGATGTGCTTCCTTTGGACCGCAAGTATAGAAGGAGATCAAGTGAAGTGCTCTTCTCATTGCATCCACAATCTCTGGTATTGCACTACCTTTCTTCACTTTCTGAAGATACTCATCATATGCTTCTGTGTCTTCTCTTAACTCGTTGAGCTTTGCCTCATGAGCAGCACAAAATAATACCAACTCGTCATTAGGGCTGTTTTCAGAAATCCATTTGCGTACTGCTTCCAAAAACTCATTCGAACCGCTTGCATAATCCTCTTCATTCACATTCAACAAATAAACAGTAGGCTTAGCTGTCAATAAATTCAACTGGTTAATAATTTCAATCTCTTCTTCAGACCATTCACCAAAGGCACTAACCTTCCTTCCGTCATACAATAAGTCCAGAAGTTTGTCTAGAGTTGCATGCTCCAATTCCACTGCAGCTTTGTTTATGCCTGGCTTCTTTAACATCTTCTTGTTCTTTTCTGCCGCAACTTCAATAAACTCAAGATCCTTAAGAATCAACTCATCATTCACAATCTCCAAGTCTCTCACAGAGTCGACCACATTGTCTTCAATATGGATGATTTCATCACTCCTAAACCCTCTTACAACTTGAAATATACCGTCAACTTGACGAATGTCGCCTAAAAACTTATTTCCTAAGCCTTCGCCGCTGCTGGCATTTCTCGTCAAGCCCGCTATGTCATAAATGGTTTGCGTAGAGTGAACTTTCTTCTCAGACCCAAAAATCTTCTTGTAATGGTTAAGCTTCTCCAGCTCCACTATAATCAAAGCTTTCTCGGGCTCAATTGTAGCAAAAGGATAATTAGCTGGATTCCCCAACTCAGAGCGAGTTATAGCCTGGAAAAACGTGGACTTGCCGACATTAGCTAATCCCACGAGCCCCAGCAGCAAGTTGTTGCTACTGCGTCCCAAGTAAGGTCTCTTCAGTACCTCAGCCTTTTTCGCTAGCCTCGAAAGGGACGTAGAAAATTGTCGTACCAGCATCACTGTCGCGTTTTTTTTGACACAAGATTCGTGTATCACCAGATGACTTCGGTTTTCTGCAGCACCACATGATAGACGAGAAAATTTACGACAGACAATCTATAAGATCCGCTACATATTACACCGATAGAATATCTATTGCAACTATAAACGCCTGCGATATGTGTGCACAGTCTCCCTAGTTATTGACAATTAATTAATATCTATCTTCAATAACGTACTATATTTCCTCAATAACGTACCATACTTCAACCAACTATATTTCCTCAAAACCAATATTTCCTCACCCAACTATATTTCCTCAACAACCAACTATATTTCCTCACCAACTATACTTCCTCAAAGACGTAATGGTAATTTCGAAGTCTGTATAGAATTGTTCAAACTCCTGGCACCTCCCTTCCTTAGGTAGATAGTCTTGAATTTCGATAATCTCCACGTGATAGACATTTTCTTCATAGAAGGCTCAAACGAGGACTTTTCTGTAGCCAAGGCCAGAAGCATTTAACTATTTTGACATCCATGCTACAGCATGACTATACCTTCCATTATATACCCTTCTTCAATCTACATAAAAATCGGCCCATATGGTTCAAATTAAGTTTTCGTGGTACATGACAATGGAGTAACCAAATCACACTACCGTGGAATAAGTAAAATTTTATCTCAGCTCTTGGTTACGAACCACTATATTTAGACGCACAATTTCTTGTAAGCTTCTACAATGCTGCACTCTGCTGTACAAAAGACGTGTATTCGAATTCTTGAAATCGAATACTTGAATACGTTCTCCAGAAGCTGACAGAATTTATGGTCCAACATTTGGTGTTTTGAAATAGGCTAACTGTGTGTATGTGGTACAAACAATAAGTCTTTTTAGCGAGCTGAGCTTTATCTGCGATAAATTTGTGCAACTGCCCTACATGCAGGCGTACCGAACCCCTTGCATTTTGCGCAACTCGAGTTGGTATTGTCTTCGGTTATCTGCTCTTCTCTACATTTCCTGACTTGGTGATCTCGAAGTCATTTACCTTAATCACTGTTCCGTTATTTTTTATCATTTCATTTTTGCAACTATTGGTCAAATTTTGCCAAAATTTGCCATACTCAAAAGGTCCCCGCTTACTAAAGCAAAGTCTTGACAAAATTCTTTATACAAGTCCACAGCGACACAATACGAAAGATCCTGATGTACATTTGGTATGATCTGTTTTGTGATCATAATAGAAAAAGTTAAGAATAAAATACATTCACAACCAACAATAGGGATGCAAATAACAGCTAATTTATTTTGAACGAGACGTGCGGTTTTTACCAAGTTTATCTTTACTACAAAGAAAAGGGTCAGTTAGTTAGCAGCACCAACATTAAGTCAATCGCTATTTCAATAAAACAGCTCATCATAATAGATTCCATCTTCATATCATCAAGAGTTTTGTCGGCAAAAAACCCCGAGATTTTGGACTAGGCTCTTGACTTGAACTCAAATCCGTCAACTCACGCCTCGAGATAACTGCATCGAGATCCCTACATCTTCCCCCGTTTTTCCCTTTTCGACTACAACTTCAACTCATAACCACAAAACAGTTACTGATTGGATGACAGTGAGGGGAATGTGTGAAACATTGTCTATATGGTGAGGATTTACTGTGGGGACTCCAAATTGCTGCAAAACTCAGGGACAATAAAAGAGTTACCCAACCCTTTCAAGCGTATATTTCCAAAAGTCCGAAAAACGATCGCCTAAATTCACAATCTTGTGTCTAATAGTCTATACACTGTGGGGTTTTCAATCATTAGCACGTGTTTCATTTCCTGAAGGGATCCCGTATGCTGGCAAGATATCCGATAGATGCTTTTCGAGAATTTTCTACGCATTTAAGCATTCAACTCTACTCAATCAAGGTTTGCAAATTGAAAGTTCAAGCACTAGTCATGAGAGTTTCAACTTTATACACTTTAAAAGATTTAGACTGTTTTACTCTTACCCGTACCGCAAAATTGGACACTTGAATTTGGAAGTGCAGTTGTATAGCACTCTTGCTAAAAAGTTTTGCAACCAGCTGGCACCTAATTCTTGTTGGAGTTGACACGGTTATATTTTCGAAGGAAATTTTTTTTACTCAAGTCAACAGTAATTCGATTTCGCGATATATATATGTTCTATTTGCACTTGAACCCTGGTATATATAGGAAGGTTAATGTATAGCACGTGACCTACTTCAAAACTACTATTGTAAACAATTGGAGCGTCATACTACATGGAAATCAGTAAAGACCGCATTCAGACACCGTACAATATCAATCGATTCTTTGGAAAACATTAGAATCTAGGATTAACTCTCGCCTGTTCCTTTCGACCAGCAAAACTGTGTACGAAAAAAAATACTTTTCAAGTCAACAAAAAAACCACCACCTGTTTCTTTTTAGTGAAGCTACAATCAATCCAAGCACAACATCTAACGAAACAGTCCTTGAGATATCAGAATTCTTTGGAATTACTTTGATCGATTTTCGTGAGTTGAGACTGTAATGACTGTGTACAACTCAAACTCTGCTGCCGTTGCGGCACAGCAACAACAACAACAACAACAACAACAGCAGCAACAACAGCAGCAACAACAGCAGCAACAACAACATCAGGTGGCCGCTCAGGTTGCTGTGGCTGCACAGCAGCAACAACAACAACAACAGAGACAGCAGCACCAGCAGAGGTTGAACGAATTGTTGGAAGCCGTCAAGCAAGAATTCGACTACGCTTTGAATGAAGCCTCTTCATTCAAACAAGTCAAAGAAGACTACGACTTGAAGTACAATCAACAAACCGCCGAGATGCAGCAGATTCGCCAGACTGTCTATGAATTGGAAATGGCTCATAGAAAAATAAAGGAGGCTTATGAAGAAGAAATATTGCGTTTGAAGACAGAGTTGGAAAGCAGAGACAGACAGGCTCAGATCCACCAGCAGCAGGCTGCCCAGGCAGCTGCTCAACAGGCAGCAGTTCAACAACAACACCCACATCATGTACACCCTCACCCATTACCCCATAAGGACATACATTACGGGGCCTATCAACAACAACCAACATTGCCTCCCCAAGTGAAACAGACTCCTCCTAGACTGGAAGCAAAGCCTGTTTTGACTCCCAAGGCTGAAGGAAAGCCAGCCGTAAGCGCCCTGCCAGCAACCGTGCCAACTACTGCAGCTGCAGCGGCCACTGCAGCGGCCACAGCAGCCATTACCACAAACGGTGCGCCCTCTCTGTTGGAGACATCAACTGCTTTGACTGTAATTGACAAGTCTCAATACGTAGTGAACCCTACACAGAAGGCTTTACACGTCAAGGAAATCCCACCATTTTTGAGAGATTTGGACGTGTCGAAAGCTAGCCCTGACTTTAAAAAGCAAAAATTGGACTACTATGTTTTGTTCAACCCAGCTTTCGAGCGCGACTTGGACGTTGAATTGATCCACTCCTTGGACCATTCGTCAGTTGTGTGCTGTGTGCGTTTTCTGAAGGATGGCAAATTCATTGCCACTGGATGTAACAAGACCACACAGGTCTTCAACGTCGAGACTGGTGAATTGGTTGCCAAGTTGATTGATGACAACAACTCTACCGATGCAGCAGCTAAGGTAGGTGACGTTGCCGAAGGCGGTGCCGAAGGCGACGCTGCTCGCGCACAGGCCGCAGCTGCCGCTTCTGCTTCGGATAACGGCGATTTGTACATCAGATCCGTTTGTTTTTCTCCAGACGGAAAGTTGTTGGCAACTGGTGCTGAGGACAAGTTGATCAGAATTTGGGACTTGACAACCAAGAGGATCATCAAGATTTTGCGTGGACACGAACAGGACATCTACTCTTTGGACTTCTTCCCTGATGGCAACCGTTTGGTTTCAGGCCTGGGAGACAGAACTGTCAGAATTTGGGATTTAAGAACATCCCAGTGCTCACTCACACTTTCTATTGAGGACGGTGTTACTACTGTGGCTGTTTCTCCAGACGGCGCATTGATTGCCGCAGGTTCCCTCGATAGGACGGTCCGTGTTTGGGACTCTACTACAGGATTCCTTGTCGAGCGTTTGGACTCTGGTAATGAAAATGGTAATGGCCACGAGGATTCTGTCTACTCCGTGGCTTTTTCAATCGATGGAAGACAGATTGCTTCGGGATCCTTAGACAGAACTGTCAAGTTGTGGAACTTGGAAGGTAAACTGGAGCCATATCACAACACACAGGCTGGCGCTGCAGTCAAGGGTAAAAAGTCAAGCTGCGAGGTTACCTACATAGGCCACAAGGACTTCGTATTATCCGTTTGCTCCACTCCAAAGAATGAATACATCTTGTCGGGCTCGAAAGACCGTGGTGTCATTTTTTGGGACCAAATGTCGGGTAACCCATTGTTGATGTTACAGGGTCACCGTAACTCGGTTATATCTGTTGCAGTGTCTTTAAACTCACAGGGAACCGAGGGAATATTTGCTACTGGTTCTGGTGACTGCAAGGCAAGGTTATGGAAGTGGACTAAGAAAACCTAGGCTGAAAGCTATATTGCTTAGCCGGTGTAATATCTCTTTCTTCTGAATGTTTTATATAACGAAGATTATCTTCAATTGTTCGATTATTTTGTTACTTCGTAGAAGAAACGCAAGGGTAGTATTATTCATCGTTTTAAGTGCCTACAAAGCGATGTGTGTTCCCACATTTTGTGTTCAAATTTATACGACCTTGTTGAAAAAAAAAAGAGAACGTGTATACGAAACACCATGTCTATCTACAAAGCTTCTTCGACCGCTCCGGTTAACATTGCCGTATGTATTTTGCTTTTGGAAGCCAGGACATACTAACTATCAGACCTTAAAGTACTGGGGCAAAAGAGACAAGGCCTTAAACTTGCCTACCAACTCATCGATATCAGTTACCTTATCCCAAAATGACTTGAGAACCTTGACCACTGCTTCTGCCTCATCATCCTTTGAGAAAGACCAGTTATGGCTCAACGGAAAGCTTGAAAGCTTGGACTCGCCAAGAACGAAAGCTTGTTTAGCTGATTTGAGGCGTTTGAGAGCTGAGGTAGAAAGTCAAGACGAGCTGTTGCCAAAGTTGTCACAATTCCCTTTGCACATCGTATCTGAAAACAACTTTCCAACAGCCGCAGGGTTGGCTTCTTCAGCAGCAGGCTTTGCTGCCTTAGTTTCTGCAATCGCTCGATTGTATGAATTGCCACAGGATTACTCAGAGTTGTCTAAGATCGCCAGGAAGGGCTCTGGATCTGCTTGTAGATCCTTGTTTGGTGGCTTTGTCGCGTGGGAAATGGGAAGCCGTACAGATGGCGAAGATTCCAAGGCCGTTGAGGTTGCACCTTTGTCGCACTGGCCGTCATTAAAAGCTGCCATTTTGGTTGTCAGTGACGACAAAAAAGATACTCCGTCTACTACTGGAATGCAGACCACCGTCGCAACTTCTGACTTGTTTGAACACAGAATTAAGGAAGTTGTGCCCAAGCGTTTTGAGGAAATGAAGGAGAGCATCATCAACAAGGACTTTGAGAAGTTTGGCGAACTCACGATGAAAGATTCCAATTCATTTCATGCGGTATGCTTGGATTCGTACCCTCCAATCTTTTACTTGAATGACACTTCTAAGAAGATTATCAAGTTGGTTCACAGATTGAACGAGTTGGAAGGTAAGATTATTGCGGCATACACATTTGATGCGGGTCCAAATGCCGTCATTTACTACGACCATGCTAATGAGACTAAGGTCTTAGGCTTGATCTATAAGTACTTCAGTCAGGTAGAAGGCTGGGATAAAGTCAACCCTGCTGACTTTGAGAATGTCGCTATTGATGACTTTGACAAGGAAATGTACAAGGGTGTCTCGAAGATCATCTTGACTAGTATTGGAGTTGGTCCTCAAGCAACCGAAGAATCATTGGCCAACGACGAGGGTTTACCCAAGTAAATAAAAATTGATAGGCTAATAGACTTCACAAAAATTACTGATGAGTAAAAGCTATAGAAAGATTTTAATTCTGTAACACTGAAAACCTTATATATTCAATAAACAAACTCTGCCTTTATTCTAAATGTCCTAGTCCGAGTCATTTAAGCCATGGTCTTGGCCCTTCTTCCATTCCAATAATGGAGCTAATTCTTCGATTTTACCCAGCTTGTGCTGAATGAAGGAATGCTCGAGTAATTCGTCTGTCGAAGCCCGGTATCTCACATCGACACATAAGCAAATACTCAAAAACTTCTTTATAGAGTTTGATAATGCCTCCGGCTTCTTTAACTTAGGCGTACCATTAGTAGCAATAAGATAAAGGGCCTTCAATGGCTCTTCGTTGAGATAAGGTGGCTCGCCTTCAATCATCTCAATAGTCATGATACCCAAAGACCAGACATCGACTTTCTCATCATATTCCTTTTGTTTGACAACCTCAGGAGCCATCCAGTAAGGTGTCCCAACCATCGTGGCACGCTTGTTGCGTTGGTCTGTCAATTTTGCACAGAAGCCAAAGTCGGTGATTTTGACATTACCCAAGGCATCTAACAATACATTATCAGACTTAATATCCCTATGAATGATGTGCTTGTTGTGTAAATGCTGCAAACCTTTAAGTGTTTCGAAACAAATTGTAGCAATCTGTTTCTCACTGAGTTTGAACTCGTTGTTCTCAATAACCTCCGTCAAGGAACCACCTTCCATATATTCCATAATAACCCACAAGTCCAGATTTCCCCGCAAATAAGAATCTAAAAAGTTAACAATATTCTTGTGTTGAGAATCTTTCATCACCAAGATTTCATTGATGATCAATTCTTTCCGTGGCTGAACATTCAAATCCATCTGCTTGATTGCAACCTTACGGTTTCCTTGTGTCAACAGCTCAGCTAAGTAAACAGCACCAGAAGCACCCTGACCGGCTTTTTCAATGATCTTAAATAATGGTGTAGGATCGTTGTTGTTAACTACCGTCTTCAACTTCGCGATTACTTGCATGTCATTCAACTTCTCACGCTCTTTTTTCAACTCCTTGGCCAGCTTTTGAGGTTTGTTAGCTTCCTCCTTGTGTGGTTGAAGTGGTTTGATGGGCGATTCATTTTGAGGTTTTACATTAAATCCAGTCTTTGGGGTTTGCTGGGACTCTAATTGAACTTGGCCCTCTTGCTTCATGTGCAGCTGGTAAGGTTGCTGCTTGTGCTTCGGGAGATGCTGATGCTGGTGATGCTGCTGCTGGTTTTGTTGCTTATGTTGTTGTTGTTGCTGCTGCTGTTGGTGTTGCTTTTGTTGCTGGTTCTGTTGTTGTTGCCTTTTTTCGACCAAGCCTAACGGTTTAATGAAGGTATCCTGCGAATGAGCAGTATAATTGTCTGATTTGTAAGACTGAGCACCAGTCAGGATCTTCAAATCTGGATGGACCTTATTCCGAAGAACATTCGGCGCACTTGGAGGTGACTGCTTAGGAGCAGACAGATTTTGAATGCTGATACCTAAACCAGTAGGCGATTGAAATTTGTTCAGATTGTTTGGAGGAATAGAGGCTGTTGCATTATGTGCAACACCCATTGCCGAGTCTTTCGCGGCACTCGGAGGTGGCGGAGCTCTCCTCACAGGGACGAGATCCGTCTTCTCCTTGTGTTTCTCCTCTTGGTCGGACAGACTCATCAAGTTCCCCAAGGGAGACAAATTAGACGAAGACTTCTGCGATAAGTGGTATGGAATAGGCGGTTTTGGTGCAGCACGGGTGGGCTTGAATGATGTCTGCGACGACGCTGACTTGGGTGTAGATACTGAGGATTGACCTCCATATGCAGAGGGCATTTGTGCAGGGATGGCAATAGCATGTTGTGTGCTAACATTACTCAAGTTCGAGTGTGAAAGCAGATGCTGCTGCTGCTGTCTCGAAGGGTGTTTGGTCCATTCCTGCAAATTTCCTTGTGTATTCTTTAATCCAACAGCTGGCGAGTTGATCGGTGTTGTGTTTGCACTTGCTCCATTTATATCTGAATAAAACTCCAAAACCTCGATAACTGCAACAGGGTCTTTTTTCCAATCTTCATTAGTAATTTTGGAGTGTTGCAATAAAGACTTCCATGTGTCTGGCAAACCAGTAAAGTTACCACTGGCAGGATCGAAACCAACATGAACCTTATGTGTGAAATTAATAGGATTTGACACTCCAGCATTGCCATTAACTAATGTGGACAGTGAGTTCAAGTTACCTGACGAAGATAGTAATGAAGGGTTGCCAATTTGAATCAAGGGGCATTTGGTTGTGAAAACGTCCAACCAGTCCAAGAATTCATTGTTCGACTTGATCAGGATTAGGATCGGCCGTCCATTGTTCTTAGGAATAATTTCAAACGACTGCAGCGACTTGGAATATCCTGAGTTAGGCTTTAACTGAATGCTGCCGATTAAATTTAATGGGAACGAAAGATCTGGGGACTCGCTACCTCCGTTGGCACTCCCACCAGAAATTGGATCATTTCTGTAGAAAATGAGCGTCTTGTCGTTGATAACCATATACCGTTTATTCCACCGAAAGGACGTGAAAATACCATCGTCCTTAACGTGCACCCACCCAGCGTGCCTTTTGTTCAGAGACAACATTGTCGGTTTTGGTGCTGGCGTCGCATTTTGTCCACCTTGCGTAGCTAGGGCACTAGCCATTGTGCCCTGTGGTGCAAGTGCTTCTGAGCTTTGGGAGTTTATACTACCCAAAGATGCGGTCGTGTTTGCACTTGATCCGGGCGGTGGAGGCGCCCGACGGTGATGCTTAATGTCTGACGTGTATATCGCAGACATTGCTACTCGTACTGTGGGAACTTTCTGACAACAGAACAATTAGAAATTATATGGCCGAAAAAAATTTGATTTTAGGCGTCGATCTTAACAATCACCTAACCTTTTCAATAAGAGTTTTACCGAGACCCAACAATCGGGGAAAAGCTTTTTAATAACGCCAAATCAGCCGGAAGGAAGTTTTTGATTTTACAGTACTAAATCATACACTTGGCACTGCTTCAAGGCACTTATCAAATTTATCTTTCTCTCTTCTGGTTCATATATCGCGTCTTTGTGATTTTTCGTCTATCGCCGGCCAGTTTCCTTTTAAAGAAAAATCGCCCACGTGAGATCTGCAGCCGCGTAGTGAAATAGCAGAGCGATTGAGCGAGCCCGAATATTGAATCTGTGGATTTAGAAATTACCGTTGCATTACGATAAATACCATAACCGGCAAAGGAACACTCCTTATCGCTCACACAATTTTTCGGGCGACTGCAGGCTCCAGTACTTCGGCCAACTACAACCAATATCCGAAATATTCACGTGACTTTGATTTGAGCTTACAACGGATGCTCATTCGCAAAATTTAATAGTAATGCCACTCTTCAGAAGCTCAAAGAAGAAGGACGAGGCTAAATGTGACCGTAAGCAATCTTCCGCGGTTACAGAGCTGCTTTCAAGAAGTGCATCGCTCAATAGTTCCAAAAATCTGCCCCGAATTGGCGCAGGTGCCTTTGGCACTGACATTACCAACAGTGGCTCCCAACACAAAATTCTGAGCGCATCACCAACTTTATCTATGGGTAAGATATTTGGCAGGTCGAATTCAATAGCCTCCAATGCTTCAAATACTTCTCTCGCATCGCTATCCTCAACTTCGTCACCTCCTCCTACGCAGATGAATACCTGGGTAAAGAAAACCGGTGATCGGAGAGTAACTACAATAGCAGAAAATCTCCCTGAAGAAGAGGAAGTAGATGACGATGACGATAGTGTTTATGATACCGATTCGGATTTTGAAGTACATACACACGAGAACAAATTTCAGTCGAAGTCACAAGCAACGTTCTCGTCACACTTGTCGTCATTCATGGAATATTGTGGGATTGGATCGTTGTCAAATACTGAGCACTTGAAACTGTTGGCGGATGAAGAACTGATAAATACTTACTCAATCCTTGGGGTGAATTCTTCTTTTCGCCTTAACAATAAGAACCCTACGCAATCGGTCATAGGTCAGACCCAAGTGAACTTGATACACGCTTTGAAAACAACTATACTTGATTTGGTTGAGAAAAGCGAATCGAGATCTGAATTTGTTGAAAGAAATGCCACCATGTTTGATAAGTATGGCGTAGTCAAACATGTAATCGGGCGAGGTGCTTATGGCATAATTAAAATTATTGGCAATTCTGATCAGGAGCTTACCAAAGAGGCTACCATGCAACCTGGCGTCAAAATATACGCAGTTAAGGAATTATTACGCCGAAACGAGCTGAACGCGACGTTTGTTGAGAGAGTCTTGTCCGAGTTTATCATTTCAGCGAGATTGAACAATAAACATCTAGTGAAGTCAGTCGATTTGATGATAACTTTTGGCAAGCCTCAAATAAAAATCAGTCAAGTCATGGAATGCTCACCAGGAAGGGACTTATTCACATATATGACGACTAAAAATCTGAACCGCAAAATGTCTCTTGATGAAATAGACTGCTTCATTAAACAGATCGCTAAAGGGCTTGGTTACATGCACAACCATGGTGTTGCCCATTGTGACTTGAAGCTCGAAAACGTTCTCATTAAATACACTCCTGAGGGCGGCATAGTACTCAGGATCAGCGACTTTGGTAACTCGAACGTAATTCGAACATCATTTGATTCAAAAGAACAACTATACCCTGGAGGAAAATTGGGATCTGAACCATACATGTGTCCAGAGGAGTTCTGCGACAAACCGTTCTCTTTGGTGAAGAAAGACTGTTGGGCTATGGGCATTATTGTCTTATTCTTATTCCGTATTCGCAAGCTGTGGTACAGTTCATCGAGACAAAACTCCGACGACGAAGACAATTTTAAGGGGTCTGCTGATGACTATCCGATTGGATATTTGTGGCATACTACACAAGAGGAAGCTCACAAAACCGGGGATACTCACAGGTACAAAGACAAGGTGTTTGCGAAGTTTACACAACAAACAATGTTAGCGATCTACGATCCTAACTCACTCGACTGGTATATAAAGAGAAAGGGAACTTTCTTACCTATAGAGATGCTATTCACGGACGAGGACACGCAAAAAGATATAGATGAAGTGAGCGAGCTCAGGAGGTATATCATCTATAAGTTACTCGACTTGAACCCGTCTTCGAGAATGACAATTAACCAGCTTCTAAAAAGTGATTGGTTAACCGGAGTCGATTTTTGTAAATAGAGGGTAACTACGATAGAGAAGCTATGGGTCAGATACAAAAATTCAGTTGTCATCAAGGCTCGGTTCTCGTTTCTCAATTTCTCCAGTACATTTAAGCATAGAGCAATATTAATACCTAATATATATAGAAGTCATAAACAAAGAATTGAAGCACGAGTACCGTGGATGCAAAAGTCTAAAAATCGTCAAACATATCGCCGTAAGGATCACTGACGCCAGATATACCATAGTCCAAGTTATTGTCCTCAGGGTATCTGTCGAACTGCGAAGTGTCCCCTACACCTGACGTGATCGGCGGTTCGTAAGGCGTTTCTATATCCCTCAGTAACAATCTTTCCCATATTACTTCTTTAAACCAAGGGTGGTTTTTTACGTCATTCGAACCACCTTGGAGATTTCCTAACCTTTGCGTCAAGTCCTTGACGATGAGCTTCTGTAATAAATCTAAAATTACCGGTGGTAAGTAGTCTGGATACGTGATCACTCCATTCAATATGTTTTCATACGTTTTTATAGGTGTTGAGTCATAGAAGGGCGTGTATCCAGTAAGCATCTCAAAAATGAGAATACCGAAAGACCACCAATCAACGGACTTGTTATATGGTCTTGTTGCGACGACTTCAGGGGCAATATAGTCTGGTGTACCGCATAATGTGAATGTAACATCGTGAACCTCTTTTGCAAATCCAAAGTCTGTCAACTTTATGTGTCCATTCTTGTCAAGCAATATGTTTTCTGGCTTGAGATCACGATAAATGATGTCCAAGGAGTGGAGATACTCGATCGCGAGGAATACTTCTGCAGCATAAAACTTTGCGACGGGAGTCGGGAACCGCTGTGACTTGCGCAATAAGGAGAATAGTTCACCACCCTCTATATAATCCATAATCATAAACAAATTATGACAGTCCTGGAAAGTGCCCCACATTCTTATGATAAATGGGTGTTGTGCGAGCTTAAGCATTCTGCGTTCGTCATTGGTGTGCTCAACCTGCTTCATGCTCACAACACGTTCCTTCTTTAGGGTTTTCATGGCGTAAAAACGACCATTGTGTATCGAACGGGCAAGATGAACTCTGCCAAAAGACCCCGTACCTAGGGTACGCAATATTTGGAAGTCATTAAGCGTGTACTTACCCTTTGTAGTGGTGTCGCGATGGGCATGTCTGCTTTTGCTGTCATTCGTGTTGCCACCGTTTTCTTGGTTGCTCAGAGACTCTGGAATAGGAGTGTTAACATATATGTTTTGCTGTTGTTGTCTCTTGGCCAACTCCTCTAGCGATACATCGTTAAGAGACTGTATGCTGGTGTCTGTTTTTTGCATGGATGTCATGGTGAGTTGATAAATGAAAGAAAAATTTACGTTGAAAGCTCACAGAAAAAGCCCTCAGTCACAAAACGGCCGTCAACGTCCACAAGGAAATATGAGCTCGCGACGATGAAGTAAACGTGCTCCAGCTTAAGTAAGCCGTATTACGTATGTAGATAAGCAGAAAAGGTCGAGACTCACTAATCCTTTTTTCCACCTACACATCTCCACATTAGAGGTCTATTTTACATAATTCTTTTCTATATAAACAGGACCTGAAAAGCTAGCATTTGTTGTCGAAATTGTTCTCTGCTGCGTGGCTTCTCGGCCTGAAAAGATGTAAATATGATGACGTGCCTTGCGCATTTGCGCAAGCTGGTAGCATTTCCCATTTGTGAACACAAACGCCGTTTTCCTAGTGCGCTACACATACACAAAAAAGAAATGGCAATAGGACAAAAGTTGAGCATCTCGCCAGGAATGAACGTCGACCAACAAGCGAGCTTGGCGTTTCATTTGGGACAAAATTCTCAAATTTTTTCGCAGGGGATAAGCGCGTAGCAAAGTTCTCGTTATCCCGAACCACGCTATTTATTGAGTTATAACGGTTTTTAAAACCCTATGAATATTGGCATCATGCCGGAGAGCAAATTATGCTCATATTCTTACATGAACCCCACGATTATTTCCAGTATAAACTAAATAATAAACATATGCTGAGGTAACAGATACACATTATCCATGTCCCCCTATGAACTCTATATCATCTTCTTCGATTTGATCCCAATCTTCGTCATCCTCAGGGCGCCGGCGCACTCCAGATCTTGTTGTATGATCTTCTAGATCCATATCGTCAATATCTTCATCCTCATCTTCCTCAGCTTCTTCGTCATCCATCACATCAAGTGAATCGTAGCCAAATCCTTCTCCCCCACGGTTCACATCTGGCCTAGTGTTAATGGGTATCAGGGCATTGGGGGACCTGTCCTGTACACTATGTAAGACCTCGGTGATGGAGCGACGATCGGTGACGTTCCGATTTTCTATGTTCCTAGCAGAACTTTCAGGTTCTCCTCTGCCCCTTACACGAGTAGAAGCTACCCAAGCTCTTGCGTCACCACTATCCGCATTTGCCTCGGTTTTAGATTTATCTTTCCTTTTCCTTGTCAACCCCAAAAGCTGACTATATGCTGATTTCGCACGTTCCAACAAATCATAACTGTTCTGAATATCGAAGCGCTTCAAGTTAACGTTCTTTTTCTCCGATTTGTCAAATATAGGAAGGTCTGCGGTTCCCAATGCTGCTCTACTAGGTAACTCGGAATACAGCTCAATCATGGTGTGCAATACTTCCGTAAACCCGAAATTAGTCAAGTATATTGCCCTGTCCTTTACTGTCATCAAGTTGCTATTCTCGTCTTTCTCCTTTTCCTCGATATTTTCGTCGATCAACATCCTTGTTCTTTGTTCCAATGTCTCAAAAAGATCGTAGTCGCATTCCTGTCTCACAGAAAATCCGTAATTAGACGTTTTCCACGTTAGATTAGTCAAAATCCAAATAACTGAAAGTTTGATGTCGTTCAAGTTATTGTGAAATGTTACCTTATTATGTTGTATGGAAT
This sequence comes from Kodamaea nitidulidarum, assembly GCA_030674215.1. Classification (NCBI taxonomy): domain Eukaryota; kingdom Fungi; phylum Ascomycota; class Pichiomycetes; order Serinales; family Debaryomycetaceae; genus Kodamaea; species Kodamaea nitidulidarum. The sequence goes on along the minus strand of JAJLWI010000001.1, from coordinate 407,206 downwards.
CAACGTCATTTGCACCAAGGGCTAGAAAACGCTTCCATAAAGTCAACAAGTCGTCGTTCGGGAACCATTCCCTCTCGATCTTGTTGATAGTAATATATTTGTGACTTTCAATAAAGTTCAAAGAAGTAACTAGCTTGACAAAGTCATTGCACATGATCATCTCTGGTAAACGCGGCTCAATAGCGTCCTCGCCCTGTGTATCGAAAATCGCGTAGTTTGTCATCGTGGCAACCACATAATCGAACCATTTTTCTGGAAGCACATAAGCAGTAAAAGTATCCCAGTTTTCCTCATATGTCTTCACGACAACATTTGCAAACTGAGACAGACCCGCAGTCAAGTTCCGCAATATCCCAAATGCAGCCAACTTTTTCTGAAGTTTTATAAAATCGAAGTCATCCAGAGATTTCGTCCTTTCAAATCCGTAAAACGTTTGCTCTAATATAACTATCAAGGGGAAGTAGTCCAAAATCTCTGAGATGTTAGCGTTGGTCTCATTGAACATATAGTTTTTAAGTAATTGCAAGACACTCAATTGAATCATGTGCTGCTGATGTTGGATTTTTCTGTCACCATGCTCGAAGATGATATTTGCGTTGTTGTATATTCTGGATAGCAGTTTAGGAAAAGTATCTGAGCACACTAAACTCAGTCTAAATGAGCTGAAGTCAAGGATGAAATTCGCAATGATCCTCGTCAATGTGGTGCTATTTGTGACCTGATTCTCAAATTTTATTTGCGTTTGAGTGAGTTTGTTGAACATCAAGAGCACGGAATCGAGTTTGGAAAAGACTCTAAGCATTTCCATGAAATCTGCCACAATTCCAGCTGATGGGGCTGAGAATCCGGGGAAAGCATGCGGACCCTCAGACCCATTCTTTTTATGTGAGCCCAAACTATCGCACTCCACAAAAAAAGTTCTCAATATCGACAACGAACGTGAAAGAGAACTAACGAGCAATAAAGTATTGCCATATATCGGTGAGTCCGCCAAAGAAATGATTATGCCTATATTTTTTCCAATCCAAGGTAAGTCTTTCTGGATTTGCTCCATCTTTGCTCGCGACTTGCGGGAGTTTAGGAGCAATTTGTAAGTTGCTTCAATTTGGGTCAATAATAATGAGTAATTATCGATCAAATCTGCAATCATCCGAGCGAGTACAAGATTGACTTTAGATGTCACCGAAGGCATATTAGTGACCCGGAGGCGGCAATCCTCGCTGGAGCCTGTGTATATTGCAAGCAAACGAATCAAGTCTGCCAACTTTTTCTCGACATTCAACTGTGACCTATGGTTAACAAGGTTTGTAAAATCCAACAAAACTGAGCCTTGGTTTGCGGACTTTTTGAAACTCGATAGTTCTTTGAGGATGCCGCTCTCCTTATATAAGTTCTCCAATTTTGCAATTATTTTGTGGTCTGTATTCGTCTCCCTGATCGCTTCATTCATAGATGGATATAGGGTACATATTGAAATTAAAATACCTCCTGGCAGGTCAAGAAAAAGCGGGGTAACGGTGCACAGTTCATAGGGATCGTTCAAATTGCCTTCGAATTCTTCATCAAACTCGAGCATTCTGGTAATTTGAGGGAAAAGTTTCTTGTAGTTGTGATAGACCAAGCTTTCCTTTCGAGTCTTCAAATACCCTAAATGAACATCTAGGAGGTTCAAAGAGGCGAGACTAAGTGATTTGTTGTCATGTTTGAATAATATCTGAAGCAAAAGATATAAATGTGTCGGCAATATCACATCTTGCGACTCCACAGGCACGATTTGGTGATTGTTCTTCAGCATAAATTTGAAGATTTGGGCACTGCGCAAAATAAATTCTGTAAGTAACCTCCCATCAACACATCTTTCAAGCACTTCCCAGTCCAATGAGAAATTTGGGAGAAGTTCATGGTTAAATGCTAGATCGTGAAGGAATTCTTCTGTGGAAAGAGGCAAATGTGCTTTCACAATCAACTCACTTTCTGTAGACAATCTCTTAAGTAAGACAGATATCAAGGTGACCAAAATCTCCTGAGATAATGACCCCTGTTGCAAAATTAAAGGAACTAATCTAAGCAGCATCGGCATGAGATCATCCTCTTCGATAACCATAAGCAGAACAATAAACTTGCATAAGCTCTCACTATTTTGCAAATGAAACCTCCTTTTGTTGCTGAGTATTAGCAAAGTTTCCACACAGTGTAAGACAGTTGAACGCATGCTGGAGCGATTGCTTGAGCCCAAATAACACTGGAATAGTTGAAGCATAGGAGTCTCCACTCTGTCGATATATTTAAGTGCACGCACTATATTCTCGTGCTTTTCAACATTGATTTCTGAGGTAAGCAGGCACAATGTCCTGAGTACTATGATACACTTTTCCAAGTCTTGAATGGAAGCGGATGACGAAGTGCTTACTGCCCGAACTTGTGAAGTAAATTCATGGATTAAGCTGTGGACAAATGTTTCATCGCCTAGCAATTTAAACTTGAGGTCTTTGTTTCCAATAAGTGATTCGCTTAATTCAGCAGAATATTGTGAACTTCTGTTGGTGCTGTCCACTTCAGACTGGCCGCTACTTTCGAGTGCCATAGTGAGATTTTAAAAAATGTGTTTTTAGAAATGCAGGAACATTATGTTGATACTCGACAGCAATATCCTGGTATCGGTGATTGAATATAAATGAGATATGTACACGAAGTCAGCTCCATTGCTTGGTCTAGATTCCATGTTGCATAATATATAGCAGATTGATTCTACAACTACAATAAAGGTCTCTCCACAATTTTGTCTTATCACATTCACCACGAAACTCTTTAAATCTTTCCCCTCCAGTATTTTTGCAGCTCGGCTGCACCTTTACCCTCTTTGATAGCTCTGCTTACGTTGTTGTCAGCACCGACTCTCTTCGGAATATAGGCCAAGATGCTTTCCAAATCCTCATTATCCGGCAACCTCACAACTCCATTCTGATCGGCAATAATGTAATCACCTGGGTTGATAACAATCTTTTCATCCTTTTCAATACCACCAACTTTGACTTCCAACGGTACATTGATTCCAACGACTTTGAGAATTGGACCTGGGGCTGCAGTGCCAACTCCATAGGACCAAACAGGATAATTCAAATCGTTGTGCTCAGCCAAATCACGAATGCGTCCCAAAATCACAGAACCTTGTGCTTTCCTGTATTGGGCCCGCGTAGACATCAATCCGCCATACATTGCGTTGTTCACTGTCGTGTATGGGGCTGTAGTCAATTGTTGCTCTAATGGTAGACCAATTACTAACATTGACCCTTCCGGAACCTCGTCGATATAAGATTGGGGAACAGCCGGTCTAGGATCAGATTTAGGTGCATACAACACTGTGTACGCTGGCCCCGCTGCAGATACTGCTCCGTGGACTGGTGATTGATTCACCAAATTGGGAATAAACCCTCCATCATTAACGCCGTGATGTTGCAAAGCATCAGAAACGTCACATGGGGTGTATTTAGTTAGCGTTGAGGTAGAAGTCATTCGAACCGATCTTTTAAGTATTCTTATCATTTTTCCTCCGCAATTCGGGATTGTGCGCATAAATATAGTGAAAGAATTGATAATGGCACTTCCATAAGATTCCAACTATATACCGGGGAATTCTTTTAGCTTACAATATAAAAGTTTATTCTGAAACTTCATACGTCATATTTCATCCTTTCAAGCATGAGTTTGCTTCTATTTTCCAACCACACAAGTGAAGTACATATATACAGATTTCATGAACTCTCAGCACTTTAATCATCCAAGCTGATTCTCCCTTTCAACTTATTGTACCTCTCCATCCGATCCAGTGCTATGCCGTCTGCCCCTTCGTCCTCAGCTTGTGCCGATAAGCTCGTTGGCGATCTAATCTTGTGCCCAATTTCCCCTTCCTTTACCTTCTCCTCCATGATCACGACAGTCTTTGCAACCCTAAATCTACGCCCTAGTTTTGAAAGAAATTCGGGTTCTAACAGATAGTCCTTCATTATAACCTGGTCATCAACTCTCGGATCATTTAAGTCATTCAATATTGACATTAGCACTTTCGGAGAAACGACAGTTCTTGAAGTTTCTAATGCCTCTTCCTTCTGGCCCTGGTTGAAGAGATCCTTTCTTTGTTTGAGCTGGCGCACGGCAAGTGAATCGTGAATTTTTTTCATATCTACCGACTTGGATTGTATTTGCCTACCAAGATGATTGATAGACCTCATGAAATTGTCGTTGTAAGTTGATGTACCCGATTCATGTGGATCATGGCCATCCCTTCCTTCCGGAATCTTGCCTTCTAGTTTCTTTGTGAGAAATGCGGCATCAAACTGATAATTACCCTGAGCAACAAGTGGATCCTTTGTGTGGTCAATACTCTGGCTTTGTTGGAATCTTTCTTTCAAGTCTTTCAGTGGAAGCTGGTTCACCTTTTGAGTCCGGTTAACAACTTTGGAAGCATTCTCAGAAACTACCTTAGTGAGCTTCCTTGGTTTTGATGCTGAATTGCCCATGATTTTTTACGTATTTTTTTGATAGCTTTCAATACGTATTTATCAAAATGATTCTACAGATTTATATCTAGTGTACAATGCATTCAATTGATTACTCATCCTTCTTTTTTCTGTCCTTTTTGTCCTTCTTCTCTTTCTTATCCTTCTTTTCTTTCTTCTCCTTCTTGTCTCTCTTATCTTTCTTCTCACTTTTATCCACCTTTGCCTTTTTCACTACCTTACCATCCTCAGCTACGGTCTTTGAAGATTCGACTTCACTCTCTGAGTCAGAAACATTCTTAGGGTCAGCTTCATCATAGTCCGCGGCATGATAACCCAGCGCGAAATGTCTCATCCTCAATTTTTTAACCTTCTTGACATCTTGTCTAGGAATCACAACTGCAGTGTGATCAATTTCTGGAATCTGAACTACCTCGCGTATGTTGTAGAATCTCGAAAACTCCGTGTGCTTTACAAGGGGTTTATAAGATTGATTGTGCTTGACCAAAACGGAATATTTGCTCGCGTTTGTAGATCCCGTTGATGAAGTGGATATGAAGTCCTCTGTTACTTGATATGACCTCTTTTCACCGCCAACTTTGAAAGATGTTGGGCCCTTCTTTACGGACTTAGCGGTGAACGAAACCGGTAGAGTTTTCAAGTCCCCGATAGGAAATCCCTTTGGTACCTTGATCAACCAAAGTTCTCTGTCGTCATCCAATTTCGAGGGAAAGTTGGCAGAGATTTCAACCTTCTTGAAAGACTTAGGAGGCTCATAGGTCTCAACATCAGACTCATCTGAGTCATTTATATACTGCTCAGACTTGTAGGCCGCCATGTTCGTTACGATATTTTTTTTTCCAATGCAACTCATCTCGCATATGAGTTAATGCACGTGTTAGGTCACGTGTGGTAATATGATCTCTAACATGGCTTTCGGTTGAAACTGGTTACATAAATTCACTCGTAATGAACTCAATAAACAATGACTATGACCTATAAATGGTTCAAAAAATTTTGTCCACTTTTAACATGAAAATATTAACTACAAAGGTATCAAGTTGAAAATAGTATTACCGAAAAGCGGATATTAAGGAATTCAATGTTGCCCACCAGGGGCTTAATGAGTGACTATAGTTTGATGGATGCACGCGATGAAGCGTCTAGATGCTAAGGAGTGTATGTAGTAGGATGCAATTAATTTTGACGGAAAGGATCGTATAAGTTTGATATCACCGCATGTAGTTTTGAATGTTCAGTAGGCCCATAAAGCTTACTTGAACAAGTTCAAAAATCTTCTGAACAAAGTGTTGCTAGATTCCGAGTAGTCCACAGTGGCTGCGACCTCAATCAACAAGGTCACGTTGTAACCCTTTGAGCCACTTGGACATCTCGCCTTCTTGCTACCACCGTTAAAGTAAAGGTGGTATGGAACAGTTTGGTTCAAAGCGGTGGAGTTCAAAGCAGTAGTGTTGAAAGAACCGGTGGAGTTGTACTTACTCAATTGCGTCAAAATAGTGTTGTTGGAGTAGATGGCTCTGGTCGAGTTGGAGAAAACTGGGCAGGCCAAGAAGGAAGTAGAGTTCTTGTATGTCAACAACGAGTGCGAAATACCAAAACCTCTAGTTGCAGAGTTGTTCTTTGCCACGGTCAACTTGTTGTTAGCGTCAACAAAAACCGAAGTACTCAAAGGTGGGTGAGGACCATGGCCTGCATAAACACTGCTTGCATTCTGGACACCTGGTGGATTGGTGTAGTTGACAGTGTTGTTTCCAAATGGAATGTTCAAAGTGTAACCATTGTCTGCCTTAATAGAACCCATGAACAAAGACTCATCAGCGTTCAAAATCAAATCTTTACCGTCAAACTTCACTAGGTTGTACTTGAAGTCCTCTCCCTTGTGTTGAGCTATGAGAGTGAACGTTGGCGAAGTAGCCTGATACAAGCGCTTGGACTTGTCAATTGGAAGCGCGTCCAAGAGCGCGGCAAAGAACACGAATGAAAAAAGCGCTGTGAATTGCATGGTTTCGTAGCTGGTTATAGTACTGTTTTGGAAATCAAAGTTCCTTTTGGTTAATGGAGCTGGTTATCTTACTAACTTGGGATAGCGAATCCGCATGATTTATATACTGGAAAACGGGTCATACTCGGATGCTTGCGTTTTTCGCAGTCGTAAAAAAGAACCGTGGTTGCTATCACAAAAACACTTTGTATTCGACTAATTATCCATCAATATAGACACCGGCAATTAAGGAAAGGAAGCAATTTCCAAATTCATCCGTGGCATGAGACCTTACGGTCGAAACAAAAACAAAGGCAGTATGTCAGGAGGTTTTTTGCTAGTATAGTATTGCTGCCTTCTTCGGAACTTGTGGAAACGGTCGGCGACTTCGGTACCCGAAAGCTACAGAAAATCAAACAAGCAACTTTCCGCATTAGGCTTCCAATTTAACTAATTCGGAAAATTTTTGATCCCTGTCCATCACTATTGTACTCTTAACTTGGCTTCCAATTGGACCCTACAGAAGAGGGGCATCTATGAGCCCCATAACGTAGTAAAGACATCTACAGATGCCAAAAAAGTAAGGTCAGATCCATCAAACCTACATTCATACTTGTTTCTCTGTTCGTGTCTATCTGTGTTACTTTCACCATGCATTGTCACAAAAGTCAGGCGAGGATCGCTAGACGCTGGTTATGGTCTTTCCTTCGTTGGCCCATTAATTCTACAATGTGTCGTCTTCACGACACCAGTTGAAGCACTTGTAATTCAAGTTCAGACGACACAAGATCAAAACTATATAATGTAATTGCATATACTTCACATGCTAAGACGATATAAGTCCAGTCCACATGGGATACTAACGTCGTCAAAATTCGTAGATGCTTGTTTCAGCCCCTGAGTTTTCTTCGTCTGTACCGAACTTTTCTGCTGTAAAGAAAAGTTGCTTTCCATGATTCCCGGATATTCTGCAAGATTGTGTCTTTAATCGAGCATTGAGAAATGCCGAAACAAGCACAAACAGAATGCTCAATAAGGATTGAAATCTTTACAAAATAGGAGCTCCAAAAACGCAAAACCGGGGTTTTTTCCCGATCCACGATGCAGTCAAGTTGTCACTTTCAGGCAATCTAAATCAGAACTGATCAACTACTTTTTCCAAGCACAAATATCAAACGTTTTTCCTGTTGGTTCTCGTCTACAAACTCTTCAACTACCGAATTAAAGCGCGAATAACGTTTTTTCTTTATTTTCGTGTAACATCAATGCAAAATTACAATCAAAAAATGGTCATTATTGGAACATTTTTTGTAAAATTTAACAAATCCCTAAAAACATCGGTGGTTGTTTCCAAAATTCTTTAAAACAAACAAGTAGTTGTATCATTGGATCATGTTATCAAATGACAAATTTTCGAAATCTTCACTTCTTCATAGGCTATCAACTATATCTTAATCAACCAATGGATATAGGTCTAACGACATACTACTTTGGATGGTTATAAGTCACGAAACTGCAATTTGACACAGCCTCATCAACATGAGTGTTATTTATGCATACAATACAAAAAATTATACGAGATGACCTTCCACCAAATCAGCTAAGCCTTGCCTGTAGTGAGAGTATTATGATTTGACTTTTCTACAGAAAATGTCTCTAATTCTAGTTTATCAACATTAAATTTCCATATAAATAAGTGTGGGAAAGGAATATTTACTTTGATTACAATTCAACACCTGGTGGGCAACCCAAAGCACCCTTCAAGGAACCGTAAATGGTGAACTGCAAAGAGGTCAAGGTACCGACCATGACCAATCTGGTTGGCAAACCAGCGAAGGAGCCCTTAACACCCAACTGACCAGCCAATTGAGCCAACAAGCCGATAGTGGATTGACCTGGAGCCTTCTTGGTCTTGTTGACCTTAGACAACAAGGTGTCAGCAGGCTGAGAAACAATAGCAGCGGAACAACCAGCAATGATACCAGCACCCAAGTTAACACCAGTCAAAGCAGAGCTAGACATGTCCTTCTTTGGAGTTGGGATAGCCTTGAAAATAGCCTCAGCAGCTCTCTCGAAAACCAAGAACTTAGCAATGTTGTATGGAATCTGCTTGAACAAGATTGGAGTGAAACCGTTGTAGAAAGAAGAAACACCCTCCTCCTTGAAAATTCTGGCAAAGCCACCAACTAAGCCGTTAGCAAAGGTAGGCTGGGACACCAATCTAATTCTGGTAGCTTCCAATGGGCACAAAGCAATGTCAGCGAAGAACTCAGCCAAAGCAGCGGAACCGATGAAAACAGAGTTCTTGTAGGCCTTAGCAGTGTCGTAACCCAACTGCTCGATGAAGGTCTTCTTAAACAATTCGTAACCACCAAACTTAAACGCACCCTGCAAAGAGTAACCCAAGACGGTTGGGCCCAAACCAGTCAAAAGAGCACCAGCACCCTCGTTACCAATAACCTGTCTGAAGGTACCAACCATACCCTTGTTGTACACAGTTGGCTCCAACTGAATCTTAGTCTTGACGACATCGATTGGGGTCATGGCACCGTGGGTGAGACCGCAACCCATAGCACCTGCAAGGGCGAAGGATGCGTAGTCCTTGACAGTAAACTGTGGCAAAACTGGAGCTTCTTTAGTGGCCATTTTGAAAATTAGTAATAAAGAATGAAAAAATTCGACAGAGGAAAAAGTTTCTTATATATCAACAGGATGGTCCGTATTTGCGTGTAAAATTTCTCGAGACAACTCGGTGAAAGTCGGAAAAAATGTCTTTTCGAGCTTTTTGAAGAATGTGATTGGAGGATCAAAAAAAAAAGCATCTCAAAAAGTTGTGTTGCGGAAATAAACGCGATCATTACATAATATCCACCTACAACTTACGTAAGTGACAGACACGTTTTTTGCAGCCGATGAACTCACGTTCGGCAGAGCTAACGGTACAAGATGCAGTGTACATGATGTTGACAAGTAGTTTTTATTTGCAGACTAGTATTGAATAGTAATCTCACTTTCAAACCCCATCTGCAGGTTTGGATTTGTCTAGAACTATGCCTAGAGCTTTTAATGCACTATCATTTCCTAACGCGCTCATCGCAGCCTTTTGGCTCGCGAAACGCTTATTAGTATCATACCCCACCCCTATCATCGTATCATTAACGGTGACAGTTGCATGATAATCTTGACCAGCCCTAGATGTCTTGTAAACAGGAACTAAATGATGCTGGCCTAACAACGCATAGAGTGTGTTTTTGGCATTGCTTTCCATTCCGACTTTGTAACTCTGCCCTATTATCGGTACACCAGAAGCATCCACAAGCGGGGTGGGTGGAATTTGCATTGGACCACCTGGGGCTCCAGGTACTACATTATAGCTTACTGGGCCATACAGTGGGAGAGTTGGTCCTGCACTATTAGGTACCTTTGGCAAACTGCTCACTGGCTTGGCAATATTGGTGTATGGGAGTGGGTAGTCAAAAGATCTTGAATGAGGCGGGATCAGACCTGTACGTGGGGCAGCTTGAGGAGTTTGCAGTGTGTTAGCCAGATTATTTGGTGAAGCATCTCCGTTTGCAGGTGAACTTACTCCTGGATGCTTCATATCTGAATCCATTGATTCCGGAAGAATAGTCGAGGAATTCGCCAGAGATATAGCTAAATTTACCGACAGTTCATTCGGGCCTGACAGAAACGCTTTATTTTGAGTCGAGCCTGCATTTCTTTCGTTGGCGTTTCGCTTACTCAGTACGCTATCAGCAATATTTTCTCTTTTATCATAACCTTCCTCAGCAAGATGCATGATTTTTTGCAAAATTGAAACATTCTCCACGAGGAGAGTAGCAGCTCTTTGACTAGCTTCTTCCTGAGATAGACTACTCGTACCCGTAGCAACCACTTCGTTATTAATCTTTAGCTGGACAACATGAGGTTCGTCTTGGATAGATTCATAAGTGACGGAAACTCCATCGAGTTTGCTTATCAAAAAGTCGACTTGAGTCTTGGCAAGACCATTCAATGGATATTGCTCCTTTATAGTGGAAATTATTGGTTCAAATACCGCATTAATGAACAGCTTAGCAAATCCCAACGAATATGAAGAGCAAATGGCACTCACATAGCTCGCGAAGAGGTCACCGAAAATCTTGATTTTTTCGTCGAAGGACAAAGTCTTGGAGAGGTTGAACTTGAAGGCATCTACCATGCCGTATCCCAAGCCCAATTTCGCTAAAATTTCGTCTGAGAGTACCTTGACATGTAACACTTCTAACTCCTCAGGGAATAGTCCAGGATATCTTTCATCCAATATTTCTAACAACGCCATCTTTAGAATTGCTCGCCCCTTAATGGATAGCTTTCCATTATGCGCCAGATTGTTGAAACAAGTCCCTTGTGCAACAGAGTCAAGAAAGTCACTTGGCTGGCGAAAAGACTTATCTGTGAACACTCGAAGTAAGAGAGCCTTGTCATCAATCTCCGGGAGTGGTGGAGGGTAGTCACCTGAATACGTAAATGATTGTTCTGGACCCGAATAGCCTAAAAACCTGGTTAAGTGCTCATCATCATCAGATGCTGTCTTGAAGTTGAGCTTGGATAACGTCAAGAGAAGTGGAACTTTCTTGTCGTCGAATAAGGACTTCAACTTCACTGCGACCTTCATTTGTGGGGAGTTGACCAATGAAGAAACCCTGTCATAGAGTGCTTTGTTGTCGGTATTAGGTTGTCCTTCAAATTTCAGGACAAGCTCACTGTATGCTGGTCTTGTGGGTGTCTTAGACAAGACGTTGTTAAGTGTCGCTTGGATTTGAGAAATGTTACCCTTGACCTGGTGTAGATCATCACTGAGTGAGAGTAGTGTTTGGGTATCCATTTCGCTTTCTTATATAGAGGAATGTTACCGAAGGTAACTGAGATGCCGATGAGTTATCGATATTCGTAACCGACCTGGTCTACTTCGTTACGTGGTGTTAGGAATTTTTACGCACAGTTTTTTTGGAGACAAAAGTCACCAATCACGTGAACATTATTTTAATTTAAACCAGAGTACTTTTTGACAGGACATGAATTTCGCAGTATGTGGTCGCGAGAGTTTCTAGCGTGTATAATACTGCTTCCGGTTTGTTTCAAAGTCATGCTTCTATATTTCATGGAACTGCCTACTTCATTAAATCAATATTTTTATCATCGCCTATTGTTTCGTAGTCCGTTGATGACATTTGGTTGTGCGGCTAATATTTTGAAGGTATTTCTTTTTTTTTTTTTCATCAATCAACCTCTTGCTCCGAAGGATACTAAGAACCTTTGCAAGCTATCCAGATACATGATGTTGTGCTGACTCCAACTAAATATCTTCAATTACATTTTCATCAGTCCCTTCACCTTCTAGTGTTTTTTCCAGAGTTAAGTTTCACAGTATGAGCAACTACGAGCTGAAAGCCAATTACTTCGACGATAATTTCGTTCCGGGAACCACCCAAATCTTGTCCGCACAAGATGATTCCTCCATTGGCTCACAACAAACTTCAAGGCCTTTGAAGAAAAATGCTAAGGGTGTGATCTTACTTCCGCAACCGCTGGACTCACCGAACGATCCTTTGAACTGGTCATTTTTACGCAAATCATGGCATTTCATTTTAATATCGTTCATCACTGCACTTACAGCAGCAACTTCTAACAGTGCAAGTGCGGCACAGGATTCACTTAATGAGACTTATGGCATCAGTTATGATGCCATGAACACGGGTGCAGGTGTACTTTTCATTTTCATTGGTTGGTCGTGTATATTCTTGGCCCCAGCCTCATCATTATATGGCCGCCGTATTACATACATTTTTTGTATCTTGTGTGGTGTCCTTGGATCTATTTGGTTTGCAGTGTCAAAGAGAACTTCGGATACTATTTGGTCGCAGGCATTTGTGGGTATTTCAGAAGCTTGTGCCGAGGCGCAAGTGCAACAATCATTGTCCGATATCTTTTTTCAACACCAGTTGGGTTCTGTTTTGACCGTGTATATCTTGGCCACGTCTGTTGGTTCATTTCTCGGTCCTTTGATTGCGCACATAATTTCGCTCAATCAGTCCTTCAGGTGGGTTGGTTGGTGGGGGGCAATCATTTCGGGGATAACTTTGGTTCTAATCTTATTCACGTGTGAAGAGACTGTCTTTGATAGATCCAAGTATTCTGCCGTTTATGAGTCTCAAGCTACGATTGGTAGGGTGAGGGAAGAAGAGGTGATAGAGGAGACAAAGGAGCGCAGAAAATCTTGTTCCGAGAAAGAGAAGGAACACGCGCAGGAAGACTTTGAAACAAAAACATCTGTGGAAAAGGTTAGAGATGAAACTGTTCCCGCAGAATTTGATCCTCAAAATGAAAACTCTTCTAGTGATGAATTTAATGGGTTTGATGTTGAGGCTAGTACCGAGAAATTGCTTCCTTACATCAAGCGTATTGCAATTATTACACCAGCTTCGTACTTAGAAGGCCTTGGTATTAAGCAATATGTGCAGAGGTTTGTTATCTATTTTAAGGTATTTACATTCCCTGCCGTGTGGCTTTCGGGAATCTTGTGGGGATTACAGGATGCATATATGACGTTCTTCCTCACAACCCAAGATACCTACTTCAGTGCACCACCGTGGAACAAGTCCCAGACGGGCGTGGCAACGATGAACGTCGCCACACTCATTGGCGCAGTTATTGGCTGTCTCATGTCAGGAATTCTCTCGGACTACCACGTGCTTTGGTTGGCTAAGCGCAATAATGGTATTTTGGAACCGGAGTACAGATTATGGCTCTTATTCATTACATTGATTATCTCTCCCATTGGGCTCATTATGTTTGGAGTGGGTTCAGAGAAAGAGTGGCCATGGCAGGTGATTTACGTTGGCCTTGGATTTATTGGTTTTGGATGGGGCTCAATTGGTGATACTGCAATGTCGTACTTAATGGATTCTTATCCTGAGATCGTCATTCAAGGGATGGTGTGTGTCTCGATCATTAATAACACGCTCGCCTGTATCTTTACTTTCGTGTGCTCCTTGTGGTTAGACTCTAGTGGAACGGCGAAAACTTACATTGCATTGGCTGTTATAGATTTTGCGAGCATTGCGTGTATTGTCCCGACACTCTACTATGGAAAGACTTGGAGAAGAATGACCAAGGGGCTCTACATTGAGCTTGTCGAGTTGACCCAAGGTTCAAACTGAAAGTATTAATCGGAGAAGTTAATAAATTGTTCATTCTCCGAGATTGACAATAGATTTTTATATGTGTATATATGTTTTCATCATGTTTATCTGTAGTGATGCACATTAAGTGAACATCGCAATTCGAATCATTACGCAAAATTTGGTTGTGACGAAGTATCATTAGTTTTACAAATTTACATATTGTTCGCTCCGGACAGTCAGAGTACTAATATGACTGGGGCCCCGTGAGCAGTAGAGGTGATTAGATGTCTGGACCTATTATGTTTGCAGGTCACAGTCGGATAATGGCAGTGTCCACCTTCGTTTGCATGTCAAACGTCATTCAGTATTCGTAAAAACTCATCGATATGCCAGTATACAAACTACTGACCGAGAGTAATTAATCCTTCATCTCTTCTTGTTCGGCGCCATTCATGTATGCTTCCAACTCCGCATCCAATGCACTGGCATCTTTCTTGACAGGCTTAGTCTTTCTTTCCCTTGGCTTGGGTTTTTCGCGTTCAACCTTGCGAACGTTCACTGGATTACTCATAATACGATCAGCTAACGACACAGAGTTCTCCACAATCAAAGTCTTCCCCATCGCCTTTCTGCCATCATATTTGCTGATAGCCTCTCGATTGCTCCTGTCATGATCATGCTGGAAACAGACATATGCAACACTGTCGTCCTTGTTGTCGAACTTAACAAAATCCACTGGTGAGATAGTGCCAAACAAATTGCTCATATCTTCACCGTTCAAGTCTGGATGAATGTTCTTTACCTTCAAAACAGGTCTAGAGCCTGCAAGTGCTACTATATCCCTTGGCAAACCGACGTGATTACCAATTCCATTTCCGCGTCCACGCCTTCTTGTATCTCTGCCTGGCTTGTTTATTCCTCCTTTTTCTCTCCTAGGACCGGCCCGCGGACCACGCTCTCTTCTGCGGGGACGTTTTCCCTCAGGCTTGTCGCCGATTATATCATCTAAAGATCTTTCTAAAATTGACTCAGACATGGTGTTGGTAAGGTAAAATGATCCGACCAAATGAAAAATAGATTTTTCGTTGAGTTGAGAAAACCTGCAAGTAGACCGCGAAACGAATGATGATAAAGGAAAACGTGAAAACTAGGTATTAGGGAGTTTCGATAGAAATTCGGACTATTTATCAATGAGAAATGGGTCTCCCCAAAATATTTATCAAGCATCTCTATTTGGGGTCTATCAAATTACTTGTCGTAGAGTATTAGTTGCTTTACAAGTCGAAGAATAAGTCTTGTTCGACTATGTACGTAAAGCTTTAGGTCATTTCTTTTACTGGGGTTCACTTGTCCTGGCGGTTTATTCTCATAATTCAAACTGTTCAAAACAATATCTAATAGGTCTAACTAAGTCCCCTTCTTCCCAATGTACTTGTAGCTGGGCTGCTCCTCATATCTTACGCGTCCATCAGCCAGAACCTGGGCCTTAATAAAGTCCAACAGTGACAACTTCGGCCAGTTCACAAACTGGTAACCATTCTTATTGATGTATCTCAAGCTCAGAATATTGAAGAGGAGTGCGGTCCCAATCAAAAAGATATTCTTCAAGTCACTAACGTTCCCTCTTGGGAAAAAAACCAATGCGAAAAGCACAAGGAAAGAGGTCCCAAGGAGGTACGGCAACAACTGCACATAGTGAGGTCTGCGGTCCACAAATGGAGAAACAGCAGCATCCTGATACGGACGGAATGTCCCCAAGAACAAGTCGTATGAGTCCTGGCGAGCCCCGTCACTATAATTATTCTTGTAGTAACGAGTAATCGAATTGAGCAAGTCATTGAGAGCACCCTTTTTAGTCCTTTGTCCCGTTCTCGTGAAGTCAGTCTTCAAAGCGCCTGTGCCAGAGTAGGCACAAGAAACAGCATCAGCATTGTCGGCCCAGAAGTTTTGAAATTGAAGATTGAAAGCGGCATCAAAAATTTCAGGGAACCCAGCGCTCACAAATTGCTTCTTCAAAACTTCACGCGCAATTGTAGACTGCACCACGTTGGTTCTGTCCAAGCAGTCCATGCAATTGGTACGGACAATCTTGTTTTGCACCGACACCACCTTGCGCTGTTTCAAATCAAATTGAAAAAAGTTGGTGTCATGATAGCCCAACTCACTGAGATGTTCGAGGAGGAGCCCCACTCTGTGCCAACGCATATTGCGGCATTCATGGTGGAAGTCGAAGTAGATATAGTGCACCTTCTCCTTCAATCCCTCTGGGAGATTCGTCACCGCAGTTTCGTAACTATCCTTCACAGGCTTCTCATAGCCTTTCTGGTTCACCAAGTTCACACAATAAGTGTCGCCGTATAATTGAGTCTGCTCTTGGAAGTGCTTAGCTGTCGCGTCTAATGACAGCTTGGACGAAACCACGAGATTAGGCTTGTACTTGAGGTTGTTGATCTCTGACCAGAATACGGGAACCGAGCCTCTAGTTTGCAAGATCGAGTAAATTTGACCGTTGTCGGGCGCAGTAAAAATCTGCTCTGTTTCATTAAAGTTGGCCACGTTACCGTGCTCGTCAACACCACGACGGAAGTACCGCGTACCGGCGCGCTGGATACTACGACGGGTCAAAAGGGCAAACTCATATGGCTTCCCCTGCAAATGAGTGTGGAATGACTTGAAGTAACCATAAATGATTGGTGTCACAAACTGTGGAGCATGCTCCAAAAACTCTTGCAGAAGGTACGAGTTCCACCAGAAACGCTCGTCGTAGGTCAAGTTGGCCGTAGTGTATTGCCGCTGTAAAGAATTTGTCAAGTCGTAAGTGTTACCAATAGAAAAGTAAAGGGTTGCGTTGTCCAAATGCTTTCTCAACAAACTCAAATACTGCTCCTCTTCTTTCGCAACTGCGGTACCACTAGAACCACGCGCCAACGAATAAATCTTATATCCTGTGACATGGCCAATGTTGTTTCCCAAAACGGACCCAGTTACCTCGTGGCTGGTGGCGACAATCAAGTATTTGTTGACCTTCAATTTAATTGTACCGATGATGGCACTAATAACAGACTCCCTGCTCCCGATGTTCAACTTCGTGTAAGGTGTTGGAAGTTCATCAGAAGCACTTGCAGAAATGGCAGAGACATAGAGATATTGTTTCTCGTTGTAGAAGACGTGAGTGCCGTCGGATGCAATAGAGTGGTAAAGCATGTGGTTTAAATTTTTAAAGCACGGGAACGAAAACTTGGGGTGTTGACGAGATCTTCCTCCAGCACCAGCAACTTTTTGTGTAGAAGTAACAACATTACAAAATCAAACACTCAATGAAGTTCACATGTTATCTCAATGTAATCCCTGTCATTGATAGACTGCATTGGTTACCTACAGATTCTACTCATGGACTGTTGGAAATCGGTTAGTGATCACCAGATGTGATAAAATAGCGAAGCGGGGTTTTCCAGGTTTAGAATCTACAAGTTCGAACTCTTGCAAATTCTCCAAAATACTGTAGTTCTTTCGAAAAAATAGGATCTATACCTTGATTGCCTGCAAAGTTGTAACTAAGATGAATGATATCATACTACTGTACTTTGTTAAACATGAATAGTGGGGAGTGGTATCTCAGGCTTCCTTTATCTCCACGTACAAGCTTATACTTTAAGCCTATACTTTTTGAAACTAAGAAGTACTTCTCAGCTATATTTTTGTAAAGTCAACGGGGTTCTGGGCTCAGTTTTATATTTGGTAAGCTTTGTGTAACCTGTTTTAGTTTGGACTTTGTTTTCTCTGCCTTTAACGCATCCTTCTTTATCGCATCAATGCCCAATCATTACGAGGTGCTAGGGGTCACTGCTTCTGCCACCTCCAGTGATATCAAGAAAGCTTATCGAAAGTTATCCCTCAAATACCATCCTGACAAAACGAAAGATGCCCTGGATCATGAGAAGTTTATTACTGTTAACAATGCATACGAAGTGTTAAGCAATCCTGCCTCAAAAGCAGAATACGACCGTAAGATATTCGCGGCACAACCTCAGTCACTGGGTCAATCATTCACGCCATCCTTTTCGAACAAGTTTTACACGTCATACAGCACTACAACTAGCACTAGTACCAGCACCAACTGGTTTAGTAAGGGTGGGGGATATTATGCCTACTATCAATCTATGCGAAGTGATTACTCGCAAAAGGCTGCAGATGAAGAAAGGGCGCGTGCTAAGGAACGTCTCCAACAAGAGATGCTACAACGCGCGCGTGCCGAAGAGAACAGAAGGAGAGCTGAGATGAAGAGAGAACAGGAAGAGTTAAAGAAACAGAGGGCCAAAGTGGAGGAGATAATACGTGGTAGAGAAGAAGCAAATGCGAAAGAGAAGAAATTATTTGTGGACGAAGAGGTGGTAGATTTAGATAACGGACACAGTCATCCATCAACTTCTTCTGCCTCTGAGCAAAACGCGCGATCGAACGATTTTGCGAATTCTCAAGCTTTTACTCCTACTCCAGTAAATGATCTGACAACTACATCACCATTTGAATACCCACAAGCTCCCACATCCTCTACGTTTGGGACATACCAATCAATTCCAAACCCCTCGTTCGTGAATCCACAACCGAACAATTCGGCCCCATTTGTGAAAAACCCAGGTGAAAATAGATCCGATCCGTTGATGAAGCATTATTCGGAAGACACGAACCCTTCCAAAAAGCCTAAGTCATTCCTGAACACCTCACAACCATCTGAAAACGTTGGAGACTCTTCGAATCCGATCGTACTTGATGACGATGAAGATGACAAGTTCTCGACGGCTAACAACTCCACAATGAATGCTGAGCCAAACAAGAAGGATCATGAAACCTTCAAACCTCGCTCATCTAAACATGAAGAATCAATACCGAAGAGCTCATATGCTAACCAGGGCTTTTGCTCGGATGATGCAAAACAATACCCATCTTCTGTTGATTACCACGACGAAGAAATCCAACGTAGGATGAACGATTTGTTGAACGACCGATACGTGCGGCCTCGCAATGAACCACAGTGGGCACGTCGCAAATCTGCCCTGCCTACGAGAACAGCGCATCATGAACGCGACCGGAGAGGTTCTACAGGAGGACAAAAGAAACAAAAGACTGACGGTGCTTTTGCTTTTGACGATTTGCATAAAGATCTCGAAGATGCCGACCGCCACGACCATGTTGATATGGACGATATATGGCAAACACTTCCCGGCGAGTATAAGAGACACACTGCTGAGGTCAGAAACCATGCAAAAAGACCAAAGTTCGAGTTTACTGACGGCAAGTCAACTGCAGAAACAATTTTCACGCCTGTAAATAAAGTCTCACTGAAACGTATGCTAACAGACTCATTCAGGAGAGATTATGTGGTGACATATGACAATACTCCACCTGCTTTACCAAATGCCGTTTTTGATTCGTCGTTTACTCATGAACGTTGGGATGCTTATGTGCGCTCAATAGAGGCCTACCGCTTTAAGTTTTTGCAGTATAAAAAAGGCGTGATTGCCTACCAGTACAATAGATTACAGAAGGATGAAAAGTACGGTGCACAGATCAACAAGAGTCTTCACTTCTTTGAAATTTACCAGAAAGCTCTCCAACAGGATGCAAGGGTAGCGCAAGATTTTGCTGAACTGTTGATGGCTTTCAACAGTATTATGAATGTCTACAAGCAGAATTGCAACTGGGTCTCCTGGGGTATGAGGTCGGATAGGTAGGAACGTGTATATTATAATTATAGAGGGAAGGATATCGGAATGATCCTAAAATAAGACTTTACCAACAATTTGTAATTTTCACTTATCATCAAGAGATTCGTTCCAAGCCTTCAGTAAAGACAAGTATGCTGTTATGGAAAGTTTATGCTATTATATAAAGGGCATCAAATACTTCAAGTTTACGCGTTTTTTGATTACGAGTCCACTAAATTCGGAACTTTTCATAACCTGAACAGTAGCATTTATTTTTCACGACGACTACCGTGTCATGCTCAACGACCGCCAGTTGCTCCTATTCATAGGACTCGTGTTTCATTTTTTCTACTTATGGTCAATCTTTGACATCTACTTCGTGTCGCCTTTGGTCCACGGCATGGACCACCATTTGTCCACATACAAAGCGCCAGCTAAACGGTTATTTCTTATAGTTGGTGATGGACTCAGAGCCGACAAGACATTCCAACTTCTCACGCATCCCGAGACTGGCGAGTCCAAATACTTGGCTCCTTACTTGCGGAACATTGTCCGCAACGAGGCAACGTGGGGAATCTCGAATACCCGTATGCCAACAGAGTCGCGTCCAGGCCACGTTGCTATGATTGCAGGTTTTTATGAGGATGTGTCTGCAGTAACTAAAGGATGGAAAGAGAATCCAGTCGACTTTGACTCCTTCTTCAACCAGCTGAAACACACCTACTCGTTTGGCTCCCCAGACATTTTACCAATGTTCGCTTATGGTGATGGGGTAGTTCCGGGGCGGATCGATGTTTGCATGTATGGTCACGAATTGGAAGATTTCACTCAAGCATCTACAGAACTCGATGCCTTCGTATTCGAGCACCTTGATGCGCTTATGCACAATTCGACCAAAAATGCCACTTTGCATGATGAATTAATGCAGGATGGTAACGTCTTCTTCTTACATTTGCTCGGACCGGACACCGCAGGCCATGCATACAGGCCTTACTCAGCTGAATACTATGACAACATTGAATACATCGATCGGCAATTAGAGCAGTTGATTCCTCGTATCCACAAATTTTTTGGCGATGAGGACACTGCGTTTGTTTTCACAGCAGACCATGGTATGTCTGACTTTGGTTCCCACGGAGATGGTCACCCAAACAATACCCGTACCCCATTGATTGCATGGGGAGCTGGTGTGAACAAACCTGTGAAAATTGCCGATTTGGCTGACCCTGAAGCCCAGATTGCAAAGCAAGATCCCGTGACAAGTGGTTACGAAGCTGACTACTTTGATACTTGGGAATTTGATGATCTTGTACGCAATGACGTCAAACAGGCAGATATAGCGCTGCTTATGGCATACCTCATTGGCGCAAATTACCCAGCTAATTCAGTGGGCGAGTTACCATTGAACTATATTGATACTGATTATGCAACCAAAGCTAAGGCGTTGTACGAAAATGCTTTGGCTATTATTGAGCAGTATACAGTTAAGGAAAGAGAAGTGTACGAACACCAATTCAAGTTTAAGCCATACAGTCCATTCCAGAAACACCCAATAGCAGAGTACAAGGCCGAAATCCAAGATCTTATTAAGCAATTAGATGCTGGAAACATCACAGTCTATGCGGAGACCATCGAGGCGATTGAGGAATTGATGAAAGCTGCTTTAGAGGGATTGACATATCTTCAAACTTATAACTGGCGCATGCTTCGCACAATCGTTACTCTCGGTTTCTTTGGGTGGATCATGTATTCCTTTAACATTTTTTTGAGGCTCTTCATCCTTAATGAGCAGGAAAAGAAACATTTGGCTGCACAAACCAAACCTTTTGGAGCTCTCGAGATAATGTTCGCTATGGTAGGAGCTGCTATTGCTTACCTCTTGGTCTACCAAGCCTCCCCGTTCAACTACTACATGTATGCTGCGTTCCCGTTATTCTTCTGGTTTTCAGTTGCAAAGCAGTCACATTTTCTTGCACGTGGAGTCAATTCACTTTTTAGCGGTGTTTCCCTGGCAACAAAGGCGTTCATTTTCGTATTCTTTTTGGGAATGTACGAAGGCATTGTCTATGGATTCTTTGAAAGATTCATGTTTTCAGTATTGTTCTTCCTTATTGGGTTGTACCCTAATTTTGTGAGAGGTGGTAAAGTCACTGCTGTTCAAAAGCTTTTGTGGTTGGTAAGTTGTGTTGGAATGTGTGTGTTCACAAATTTGAACCCAGTGAAAGTGGAGAACTTGAGCCAAATTAATGTTGGCGCGATTGCTGCGTTGATAGTTGGCTTGGTTGGATACGTGAAGGTTTCACAGCGCCCTGCTGTTCAAAGTCCACAAAAGATGCTTGTCTTAGCTCAGCTAGCAAATATTCCGGTCATACTTTTGGCAACGAATATATCGGTGGTCTCCTTACAAGCTAAAGAAGGCTTGCCATTGTACTCGCAGGTTCTTGGCTGGGTATCTTTTGTTGTGTCACTTGTTGTGTGGCCTGCACTTCACTCAATGTACCCATCAAGAGACTACCAGTTACGCTTGCTTACGATCTTCCTTACATTTGTTCCAACGTTTGTGATTCTTACGATTTCATTCGAGTTGTTGTTTTACGTCGGGTTCGCACTAGTTCTCTTACAATGGCTAGGTATCGAGGGCAAGCTCAAGTTTTCGCGTGTGGAAATCAAAAAGGCTCATGAGAACAATGGTCAATTACCGAATGGCTATTGGTTGCAGGTTATCAGAATCTCCATCATAGGTTTCTTCTTTTTGCAATTGGCCTTTTTCGGTACTGGTAATGTGTCGTCAATCTCGTCCTTTTCGTTGGACTCAGTCTACCGTTTGATCCCGATTTTCGATCCATTCCCAATGGGCGCATTGCTCATGCTCAAGCTCATCATACCGTACATCTTGTTGTCTACATGTCTAGGCATCATGAGTCACACGTTGGAAATAAGAAAGTTTACCATTTCAACCTTGATCATTTCTACGAGTGACTTCCTTTCACTAAATTTTTTCTTCTTAGTGAGGACTGAGGGGTCTTGGTTGGATATCGGTGTGAGCATTTCTAACTACTGTTTGGCGATCTTGTCATCATTATTCATGTTGATCTTGGAGTTGATGAGCTCGATTGTTTTGAGGGGTGTTGAACTTGAGGAGAGTGAGAAAAAGACTGAGTAAATCTCTATATTTAGGTAGACATAGGGTACTTAAAATACCAGGGCATAGTAAGATACTAAGCATATCTGTGATCTGAAGATTTTCTTAATAGGACATTAATTATCAATTATATATCTACTAAGGATCCTCCGATAGCTGTGGATTCGTAGCCTTATTTGGCCATTTTCTCGTTTTCTCTAATCGTTTTTTCTGCTGTGACTCAATCAGATTGAAAAAATTAGATACAAACATCATGAGCCAGAAGAGACATGTTTTGATGATTGACAATTACGATTCCTTTACTTGGAACTTGTACCAGTTTTTACATCAGTCGCCGCTATGTGGTAAGGTGGATGTCTACAGAAATGACCAGATTGACATTGAAACCATTGAAAACGAAATAAAGCCAGATATAATCTTCATTTCTCCAGGTCCAGGTCACCCTAGCACCGATGCGGGTATATCCAAAGCTGTTATAGACAAGTTTAAGGGAAAATTGCCGATTTTCGGTGTTTGCATGGGTCAACAGTGCATCTTTGAGGTGTTCGGTGGTGAGGTTTCGTTTGCAGGAGAAATTGTCCATGGTAAAACCACTACTATTAAGCACGATAACAAAGGAATGTTTGCTAATGTACCACAATCGGTAGCAGTTACAAGATACCACTCTTTGGCGGGGTCTTTCAAGACTTTACCGGATTGCTTAGAAATCACAGCGACTACTGAAACGGACCCTTCCATTATCATGGGTGTTCGTCACAAGGAATACACTATTGAAGGTGTGCAATTCCACCCGGAGTCAATTTTGACAGAGTCTGGTCAAATCATGATTGACAATCTTTTGAGTGTTCACGGAGGAAAGTGGTCAGAGTCTGGGAGTACACTTACACCCAAGGAGAACATGCTCATGAAGATATATGCCCAGCGTATCGACGATTATGCCGAACAAATGACCAGACCTGGTCAAACATTCAAGGACTTGCAAACTTCTTACGACCTTGGCGTGGCCCCTGAGTTGGTAAATTTTTATGACAGACTCAAGAGCACAAAAGATGCTTCAAAAACAATCATTCTCTCTGAGTTCAAGCGTGCGTCTCCATCAAAGGGTGACATCAATGTCAAAGCACACCCGGGGACCCAGAGCTTGACATACGCCAAGGGAGGTTGTTCTGCTATATCCGTGTTGACCGAACCTAAGTGGTTTAAGGGCTCGTTGAATGATTTGTCCTTGATAAGAAAAGTGATAGACAACGTCCCTAACAGACCTGCTGTATTAAGAAAGGAATTTGTCTTCAACAAGTATCAGATTTTGGAGGCACGACTTGCTGGTGCGGACACGGTATTGCTTATCGTGAAAATGTTACAGGATGCGGAATTATTGCAGGACTTGTACAGCTACTCTCTTTCCCTTGGCATGGTTCCATTGGTCGAAGTGAACGACAAGCTTGAGTTGGAAGTTGCATTGAAATTGACACATGAAGGGAATACCACTGAGCCCTTAGTTATAGGTGTCAACAACCGTAACTTGGTAACGTTTGATGTTGACTTGGAAACGACGAGCTCGTTGGTTGATCAGGCAAAGTCCAGTTCGAGGCAGGGAGATGTGTTGATATTGGCTTTGTCAGGAATATCCAATGTCGAGGATGTTAAAAAGTACAAGTACGAAGATAACGTGGATGGCTTCTTGATCGGAGAAAGTTTAATGAGAGCAGAAGAGAGGGGAGAAGCAGATAAATTCTTAAATGAGCTTATCAACTGTTGAATGGCATGATAGATAATTAGTGTGGTTATTTTGTACGCCAAAACCAAGATAGATACATGAATCATGTCACAAACCATGTACTATTTCCAGTGATTTCTGTGAAATCGCAATTACAATAAAAGCGTAGTGCCATATCTCATGTAAGGTTGACTGGAAAAAAAAACTGTTTATCTCATAAATCAAATTTCGAATCGACGCGTTTTAAGAAACCATGGAAGCTAGAATCGACTCAACTCTTTTAGAAGCTCACAAGGGCCAGGTGGTACGTGTAATGGGAAAGTGTGAATCTTTTGATCAACTCTCGAGAACAGGTATAATCATTGCTACCGGTCCTATCAACGTTTCCCTTCCCGATGGCGAAGACATGATTGTGGGGCACAACTACGAACTCACAGGGAAATTATCCGCTGATGGAAAGAAGATATCAGGCTATAAAGCTATGGAGTTGTCTAGCAACTTGAACTTGGATGCTGCGCAAAAGATGGCGCGTTTTACCCACAAATTACCGGAGTTGTACTCTGACGCACACTAATGAATTTTATTATCACAAGGAAATACGAGTAATGAATCTTACAGTTGTCATCATTGTAATCATTCAGTTAAGAAGGTGAGTGAAAGCTCAATTTCAACATTGAATGTCACTATATAATAGAATATATCAAGCAACGTAACTAAATATGGAACTCATGTAAGCCATTACTGCGATAATTCCTTACAAACTTTGCAAATCCTCTGCCAAAACCTGAAACCGTTTTTCGGAGCCTCCTTGAGCATACTTTTCGTTTGCGATGGAAATCCAGGTTCCTGCGGAGAACTGGACACCTGAATGCTTGAAGTTCCCATATGCGATAGCTAATCTGTATGCCGATTCACTATTGGTCACTAAAATCTCACCAGAATTTTCAATGAAATCGATTATGGGCTGTGCAGACTTGGGGTTTGTGTTGAATGCAGACGTGCGGATGTGGTTCGCAGACAAATTGTATACGAAAGAAGCCACCATCATAATTGAGGTAGAGTAGAATTTGTGTCCTTTGGCCTCTTCGTTTTGTGAAAGAGATTTCAAGACCAGATTCAATTTTGTGAGCATATCTTTGAAGAATTGGTTGTACTCATACTTGCCATTATCCAAAGGGTCCACATATAATTGAACGAAAAGAACATTTTGTATCAAATTGCAGAGGGTTTTCAATAAGACTGTCAACAAAGGAAGTTGCTTTTCATCGATCAAGTCAAAGCCCAGGTTAAGTGCATGAAGAGCAACTTCGGCGCCTTCTGTAGAAGAGAGTACGTGTGCAGCAGTGACTCGCGGAACAGCGATTCTCAATAAGTCGTAACCAACTAACCTGCTTGCAGGAGTCCAGTTCTTCATTATTCTCGAGATATATTGAGTCATTAACTCCAAAGCTTCCTTCGAACTCAGGCTAATCAAATGAATGTTGATGACACCAATATCCAGTTCTGAAAATCTGTTTGCAACTTCCTGCTCTTCGTTAAACTTTTTAACTCCTTTCATTATACGCTCCGAGACATAATCTTTATACTCCAAGAACGAAGTCTCTGGGATTACCTGAAGTTTGTGGCTCTTTTTGTTGGTATCGGAATAAGGTGTTTCGACTGGACCGTGATGTTGATCTAAAGAGATACCCTCCGTATTTTTCTGAATGAAATTGACGATTTCGTTCGTATACGAGGAGGGCAAGTCATTATCAGCCAAAAAGCGTTGTGCCACAACGTATGGGTTGTCTGTGACATTGAATGGTAATTTCAAAGGTGGCTCGCCCTCCTTGACGTCAACGTCAAAGACATAGTCCCACATTTTCCCCCCATATTCCTTCTTTTCAGAGTTTTTAGTTGATCCCACAACATCTCCAACTTTAATCCATTCCCCACTAGCCCACTGATGTGCTTCTACAACTCCTTCAGGAGACTTGACCATTATGATTGCTCCCTCTTGTTTGCCGGGAGAAGAGAGTGCACTGTAATCGGGAATGTCAGTTTTCTTCAAATTATCAACTGACTGCTCAGCGATGCTCGAATTCTGCACAGATTGGCGAAATTCTTTGAGTTCTTCTTCCAGAGCCTGGCGGCTGGACTCACGGCTAAAAACTCGGATAGTCTTATCGGAGCAACCGACACAGAAATCGCCGTTGTCCATTGGTGCAACGCACCACACAGAGACACATGGAAGGGTTATAACCTGCAATATCCTGCCATCACGCCAAATTCTTACGGTACGATCCTCACCACTGGTGACCAAGTCACCATTCGGCAAAAAATTCACATCATAAACAAAGGATTCATGTCCAGATAAAGTTTGTAAAACCCTTCCAGAGTCTAAATCCCATATTTTGATAGTTCCATCGTTCGACGCCGAAGCAAATGTCTTCGAACCAGGCAACAATACTAATTTTCTCACCACGTCATTATGTCCACTAAAAGACCTAACTTCATACAGGCCCAGCCATAATTTGATGGTTCTATCGGCAGAACATGTGATATATGTCCCATCACCAACAATTTTAGCATCCCACACGGCTGCTTGGTGCCCTTTTAAATCATATTTCAATTCGTTGGTATTCAAATCCCATACTTTGGCAGTCAAATCCCAAGACGCGGAAATTATCTCTCCATCCTTAAAATCAAGTGAACAGATGTTGCCCTCGTGTCCGATCAATTGATACTTGGTAGGATCATCAGACTTTGTAGGTGCAAAATCTGAAAGGTAAATCATTGCATCTTGTCCAGCGCTAACGACCAATGGCTCCAATTCGCTTGGAACGAAAGTTAAGGAGTTTATAAATGTCGCAGTTGGTGAATTGAAAGCAATGACTGACTCCGACCCTGTTGAATTAGCCCAACCTGAGTCCGGGTGGACTGCTACCCAAGTTCTGACAGTTCCGTCTCTCAGCGCTGACAATATCGACGAGCTTTGAGGGCTTGAGACTGCCTTGACATCTTGTTCATGGCCACTCAAAGTGGCACTTAACTTGAAAGACATGTGGTTTATTTTTATTTCAAAAGATTTCGATCCATTTCGATATGTGATTGACAGTATGCACTACTTTCAACAGGGGAAGCACAATTTGATATTTGGATAACCAAAGACTACAATAAAGATAAGCCTCGTATAGAGATTAAGGTAATTGCGTAGCCGGATATAACCAGATATAAATACCATTAATTCAAAGATGTTTGGGATATTATACATATAGCGAGAACAGCAAACAAGTTGCGACTACAACTAGCTTCGGATTGAATTATTGGTTGAATCTAAAAGTTTAACAATGCTCACTGTGTTTGTTTTCTAATGTATGTTCATATATTTGCTAGACACATAATCGCATACTGCTTAATACCAACCGCCCGAAGTAAGCCCGTTCTCAAAGTTTATAGATTATAAATAAGTGAATAGTCATATTTACGGCGTCCTTCTAATTTCACAAAGAACCGCCTACAATTTGTCCTCATATCATCAAGGGAATTGCCCATTCCATTTATTTCTTTTACAGCGCTTTCCGGTTGATTTTGTATTTGTGGACAAACTTTTCGCAGCCAAGTATGAGTACAAAAATCTTAATGAACGCCGAGACCAATTCACAACTACAGACAGATATTGTTTCACTAACTGACCAGAACCTGTCAAATAATGAGAAGAAACCATCTGAGTCAATCTTCAACTCGCTTTACAAGGTCCGACATGAGTGTGTCAGAAAAATAAAGAGCTCTTGGTTCAGGCCAACTGAGGATGTTTTTGTAAATCCATATACTTCACCTCGCCAATACGAAGACTCAGTACTTTTCTACTCTGAAATAGACTTATTGTTGGTGGTTACGGGCGGAACAAGAAAAAACTACAGCCTCAAAAGGCTTCCCCGAGAGAGAAAGAGTTGGCATTCACTGCGATAATGGAGTTATTAAGCATTTTGGCCGTATATACAAATGTCAATGTCGATCGCTAATTCGGAAAACTAGTTTCTTCGTATTTCCCATAGCAAATGTAATTTAACGTCTGTGAGTCTTTTTTTCGACCTGTTTACGTTTAGTCTTTACATCTTCACTCACAACGTTTAATGGCACACTGAAACTTTTGCGTTTTCTCTGTATTTCAATCAGTCCTTCAGTCTCCAAATTGCAACCATACATTGTCTCATTTCTCGAATTTGAAAGACGTTCACGTGTTTTAGTGCTTACCACTTCAAGCGTCATAGCCACTTCAGAGAACATCCTCAAGTTCAAAAACTCCTCATGTTCACCATCATCAAACAACTTGTAAATAACAAGCCTTTTGTCAAGGGTAGTACAAATAACATGTATGGGAGCAAATTTGAGAGCGGTTTCATTTTTGCTGTAAGAGGGGACAACTTTAATGGCAGCAACTGGACCAATGTCTAGCCCATCAAACCGAAGTACCTCTTTCCGCGTGTGTGTATCTAAGATTCCCACTCGTGACATAGAGTCGCTATATATCACGTAATGATCCATGAATCTCTTCATTGTGACAATCGCGAACGAAGATACTTGGAAACATATGGGATCCACTTCTTGCGACACGTTGTAGAGCACAATCTTGCCAAATTGACCACCACAAGCAAATATACTACCGCCAAGGAAGCAAACTGAAACTATAGTGTTACTGATGTCAGCAAACTCCTTATCTATTGGATAACTTGATTCCGTATCCTTACCCGAACTCCACACTGGATGTAGTATGGTGGGCTGCCAGCACTCACTTCGTCTCCTCGTTCTTAGCGTCAGATTTTTCTGCTCGACTGATTGCTTTCTTTCTGTTTCGATTTCATATAACCGCAAGTCGATCTCCCGTCCCGCGCATGCGACCATAATTTTTCTCTTATGTTGAGCAAGTTGAACATCTACTACTTGCCCTTGAACAGTGTAAACTTGGTAGCTCTCGTCGGCATCATCATTGATCAAGTCGCGAAGTATTAATCTTCCTTCGAATGAGCACGTATAAAGATACCGCTTATTGAGTAATCCTATAGACACAATGTTATCTCCAGCGGAAACGGTAGCATTCTTCCATTCTTTGAACAATTGAAACTTAATAGGGGTTCTTTCAAACAATTGTACTAGTCCTGAGCGCTTTGCTATTGCAAGAAACTGTTTCCTTCCAAAATAGAAGTATTTAGTTCTCGCAATAGCTTCAAGATCCTCCCCCTGGCACGGAGCTTTTTTGATCTTCAAGTGCTGGTCATCGGACAATGTCACGACTGAAAGTTAGTATAATCCATCAATCTAAATTGAAGACATACCTCGTATACCGCCAGCAGCACGGGAAGAAACAAATAAGTCCATGACGCAAAAAACCAGTTGTTCAGGTTTTTCTGTGGGGAATACTCCCCGCGATTTCATCACAAAAAGGGAAATGCGCATCAGGAGACTAAAATTCTGAATAGTGAAATCGAGTAACCATGCCAAAAAGCCATGATCCGGAAGAAAGGGGTTATCAGTGGAGAGGGCAAGCTTTATGTTTCGCTTACCTAAAGTGTATACATTAAAGATGAGCTAGAATTTCTTGATCCGCTAGAATCCGTACATAGGCAAGAATCATAAACAGTTAATATCACGAGTTTTGCAAAACTGTGGATACCAATATTTCAGATTCCGAATCTTATTCATCTTGCGAGCTTCGTGGTGGGGATTCAATTTTCTACAATATTTCCGTATAGTTAATTATGTTTATCGTACATACCCCATGTTTAAATAGGCTTCTCTAACATCGAATCTCTGGCTGGGCCAGTACCAACCCACTGGATTGGAACCTGCAAGTATTCTTCAATGTAAGCCAAGTACTTCTTAGCATTTTCAGGCAAGTCTTCGTAGGATTTTATCTTGGTGATGTCAGTCTCCCAACCTGGCAAGGTGACGTACTCGACATCAACCTTGGCCAAGTCATTCAAGTCAGCTGGGAAGCTGGACAATTTCTCGCCGTTCAACGAATAGCTGACGGCAATCTTGATCTCCTTAAAGCCATCTAACACGTCCAATTTGGTGATGTTAAGCGAAGTGTAACCGTTAATCATATTGGAGTACTTAAGGACGACCAAGTCCAACCATCCACATCTTCTCTTTCTACCGGTTGTGACACCGTATTCCGCACCCACTGTCTGCAAGGCCTCACCATCAGCATTCAATTGTTCCGATGGGAAAGGACCCTCACCGACTCTCGTGGTGTAAGCCTTCACAACACCGTACACATTGTTAATGTGTCTGGGAGAGATTCCCAAACCAGTCAAGACACCACCGATACCGGTCGATGAAGACGTAACGAATGGGTAAGTACCAAAGTCGATGTCCAACATCAAAGCATTTGCACCCTCAACGAGAATCTTCTTCTTGTCAGCAATAGCCTTGTTCATGAAATCGACAGTGTCAATCACAAACGGAGCCAACTCAGTTCTGTACTTTTCGTATCTAGCCAACTCTCCCTCGGCATCATACTCAAAGTCACCGTATCTCTTGATTCTTGTCTCAACAAGGCGCCAGTATCTCTTCTTGAACTCTTCCCAAGCAGCTGGGTCTTTGTTCACCAAGTGGTGCACTCTGATACCAGATCTGGATGCTTTAGTGGAGTATGTTGGACCAATACCCTTACCAGTGGTACCAATAGCCTTCTTATCGGTAGACAACTCAGCCTCCTTCAACTTGTCAGTTCTCTGATGAAAGTCGAAAACAAGGTGCGCACGGTTCGAGATGAACAAACGATCACGGCAATCCAAGCCCTTCTTCTCCAAGTTGGTCAACTCCTCGAAAAGCGAGGGCACATGGATAACAACACCTGAACCAACAATGTTGACACAATTTGGGTTCACAAGACCAGAAGGCAACATGTGGAAGTCGTACTTCTTGTCCCCAACGACGATGGTATGTCCAGCATTGTTTCCACCCTGGCATCTGGCACACACGTCGATAGTGTCACACAACACATCAACCAACTTTCCCTTTCCTTCATCACCCCACTGCGATCCTAAGACAACGTCACACATGATTTAATTTGCTTGCAATATAAGAACTAGATACACTCCAGTAATGAACGAATCCCGTTAAAACAAAAAACCCAGGAAAACTCGGCGATGTCCATATTTATAGAAAAAAAGAGTCCACGTGAGTTGACTCTTCTTAAAAAAATTTCATTGACTCTGAAGCAATTCTCTGGATCGTGAACGCTTTGACACATATCAAGGGTATAACCTTGTCATCAAAGTAGTTAGCATGTTCACCAACTAGTCATACCTACATTAAACTACAGAACCAAACTAGAATATTTAGTATATATCACTCATACTAGCGCCTCTCTAGTTCAACTTGGCAAGAATGGCGTCGGTGAACTCGGTGGTAGAAGAAGAGCCACCAATGTCCTTGGTTCTGACCTGACCTTCAGCGAGAACATCGTATGTAGCCTTAGAAATCTTGTCGGCGGACTCGTTGAGGCCCAAGTGTCTCAACAACATAGCAGCAGACAAGATCATGGCAGTTGGGTTGGCAGTGTTCTGACCCTTGATGTCCAAGCCGACGTGACGGCAGCCTGGCTCAAAAACAGCGTACTCTCTACCGAAGTTGGCACCTGGAACCAAACCTGGACCACCGATCAAAGCAGCACCAATGTTAGACAAGATAGAACCGTACAAGTTAGGGGTAACCAAGACGTCGAACTGCTGTGGCTTAGCGACAGCCTGCATGGAAGCGTTGTCGACGATAAGGTCGTTAACCTCAATACCTGGGTAGTCCTGGGCAATGTCCTTAACAGTCTGTCTGAACAAACCGTCACCCAATTTCATGATGTTAGCCTTGTGGATAGCGGTGACCAACTTTCTGTCGTTCTTCTTAGCGAAGTCGAAAGCGAATCTGGCAATTCTCTCAGACTTGAATCTGGTCATGATCTTCAACGACTCCACAACACCTGGGTAAGAAGAGTGCTCCAAACCGGAGTACTCACCCTCAGTGTTCTCTCTGACAAGAGCAAAGTCAATGCCATCCAATCTGGATTTCACACCTGGGATGCTCTTGATCAAAACGAGAGAAGCGAAGATGTCCAACTCCTTTCTCAATGCAACATTCAAGGACTTGCCGGAACCACCAGTTGGGGTGTACAAGATACCCTTCAAACCGACCTTGTTTCTCTTCAAGGACTCGACGGCCTCGGCAACACCGTTCTTACCGCTGTTCTCAAGACCGGAAACGTCGACGTGCTCCCAGTCGATTGGGACGTTCTGGTCCTTGAAGATGGTCTTGACGGAGTCAGTGATTTCCTGACCAATACCGTCACCTGGGATCAAGGTGACAGTGTACTTACCACCGTACTTCTTTGGCAAGACAGACTCCGGGGAGGCGAAAGTAGCCAAGGAGCGAATAGAGGTCTAAATTGTCAGTATTGAACACGATTTGTGTGTTTGTGTGTTGTATTGCTTATCCACTTGCATACATATCCACTTAGTCTTCGATTCACGACATACCTTTGGTGCAATGACTGATCTGAGCATTGTGTATTGAGCGATGAAAGGAGAAGAGGAATCAAATTATCACCTTGTATAAAAAAATTTGTCCTTTCCGAAAAAATTGTAGGAAGCGTGAATCGCGAATGTGCCAATAATGGCACTTCAACTCTGGTTCAATGGCTCGGATACAATAGGGATGTTGTGATAGGTACAAACGAACTAAAAAGTCTTACTCCGAGCTCCCGGAAGAGCTTGGCTTCCGGAAACAATTGAGTGAAGAGATGCCTTCGGAGCCGGACTCTACAGCGGCTCTGATTGGTCGGCTAGCAGGATAATTTCG
This sequence comes from Kodamaea nitidulidarum, assembly GCA_030674215.1. Lineage (NCBI taxonomy): Eukaryota > Fungi > Ascomycota > Pichiomycetes > Serinales > Debaryomycetaceae > Kodamaea > Kodamaea nitidulidarum. The sequence goes on along the minus strand of JAJLWI010000001.1, from coordinate 374,140 downwards.
GAGTTCGGGACGCAGTACATGTGATCTGGCACGTGATATTTAGATGTCAAGGGGAATAAGGTCAACATTGGCATATTCGCTTCGCGTCTTAAAACATACGTGAGTATTTGCATGAATCTTTCTCTATTTCTATTCACTGTTACACAATTGACCACAATCTTATAAATCCAATAACAAATATATGTTATTATATTTTTGAAAACCCTTCACTCTATGAAGTGATTGGCCAATACCATTCTTTTACGCCCTCTACCCTCGTAGTTCTGTCCATTCTAATTCAAACTGTAGCTAAATAATCTACGAAAGTGTGTTAATATCGGCCGCGTTTTTCACATTTCAAAAAACCTCGAAATTTCTCCAACATGTCGCTCATTACATCAAAAGCCCTTCCCCCGCTCAAAACGGTTACCAAAAGCTTATATCAGGAGTTACTAGTGTGGCAGAACAAAGCAGATTCAGTTCACAATGCTAAAGATTTAGAGAAACAGAAGGCCAGACTCCAGTATCAGAAGTTGACTGCACTCAAACTGAAGAAGGACGTTTCTGAGATTGACAAGAAGATTGCTGCTTTAGACGGAAAGTTGAACAACGCTGAAGCTGATAAGCTTACTGATCTGAAATTGTTCGACGTATTGGTGGAACACGGTGAGGGAATGCACAAAGTTAACTACTTACAAAATGTCACTTCTTTCTTGAGGAGTCAAAGGACTTACACTGAGTTATTAGAGAGATATAACCCCGGGTTGACGATGCTGCAGGGTGACAACGTCAGAAAGACTGCCAACAAAGTCGGTTTATCAGTTCCCGAGTAAGGAAAGATTCATCTATGAATCGAAGCTTGTTCGAAACTGAACATATGAAGCTTCAACGATGATTGACAAGAGACCTCTTCTTTTCAGAGTGGCCTTTGAAAGTACCCCCAATAGATCCCCTCAGCTAAACGATCCTAACCTTTCGGTATATATAGACGCACTTGACTTTGCGCGTAGATGTGAAACATCGGCTGTAATGCACATTTCTGCGAAACTTTTGTGATATTTAGTCCCATGTCTACGAACCACTACGTCACTGCTATTCCGTGGGTACCCGCATAGGGGAAAAAAAAGGCATCACTGCGCTAATAAGTTCCTCATGATTCTACAACACTCTTTCACGTTCCGCTAAATTCTATTAATACAGTAATAATACAAGCTTGTAAGAGGGACATGGCTGTCGCGGTAGTAAGATTTGCTAACATGAACCGAGATCGTGCCATCAAGCTTTTTCCCGATCTCAACCCTCTTTGCTATTTTCACCCATAAGACAAATCCCTGTTACCTTTTTCTTTTTACCTCCCCAACGCATACAAAGTCCACTTCATTGTTTCGGCGTTTCAATTTACAATTGGCTTGTAACAATCCTGGTTTCTTCTCTTTGAGTGCATTATTCTCGACGCCAAATTTTTTCAAGCTTTCGATCATGATCAAGTCATCGTAAAAATTGTAGTTGAGCGGACGTACAGATGGGCGTACATTAGATAAAAGCCTGAATGAAGCAGGAATATTGTAGTTGTAAGTATCCATGAGATATGCAATACACAAAGCAGTTGAGAGGCTCGTGTTCCCCGTTTCACCTACGATCAAAACCTCACTCAGTTGGTTGATAATCTTAAACAACTTGATCAAACGCGTCAAATTGAAGAAATGAGCTTGTAAATTTCCCGATAAAATTGGCGATGATAACGACAACAGGCTGTTTTGAGGGAGTTCGTGAATGATATTAGCAGACTCCGGGTTATTGCTATAAAAGTGCGTGAGGTAGTTTTGCAATATGCGGTTGAACTGCCTTACGAACAGGCGAAGTTGCAAGGTCGTTTCAAAGGAGTGCGTACGCTCATCCAGGTAACCTGGATCCAAACTCAATACCATCACATCTGAAGACAACGGGACTTGGTCCAAGACGCGTAAAAATTGGCAGGTGTCTCCACAGTTAATGATGATTTTAACGTTCTTGTGCGTACTTGTGAAGCCAGATGCCAAACATTCATAAGGACCAAGCCACACAGACGGTGAGATTTCCTGTGCAGCACTTTCATTGAAGCCAAACATATGAAAGTCTTGCGCGTTCCCTCCAGTGCAAAAACTCTGGGAATTGCAGCCACTGGGAAATTCAATATTCCCTGGCTGTGGAGTGTTGTAATTCTGGAACATATTGATAGTTGAATGCAGTTGCACCAATACTACTCTATACAGGTGACTTGGTTAGAAAATGGCCAGTTCAAAGGGTTTATATATTTTGCGGCACCTTACCTCCACCAGGCGGCCAAAATGGGTTCGATAATTCCCAAAACTATACCGAAGACTATACGCAGGGCCACACGCTATAGAAAATTTTCATCACAGGAAACTGAAAACGACCGTACAAAAGCTCGCCTGCATGCACTTTTTCGGGCAATCCACAGGAGAAGTTGTTACATAAGCATCCTACAGGCACGCAAAAGAAAAGTTTAAATGGTATGGACACTAAGGTCGTGCGTAAGGTGCATAATTATTGGTAGGCGCACTATAGACTGATGGCCTGCCGTGACCTCATGACACTCCAGACCCCATGACCCGAGGCGGTGTGAACACGACCAAAAACTGTTTTTTTGATTGGCACACATAGCTCATCGTTGTAGTACAAAGCCAGTAAATGAACATGCTTGTATTGTCACGTGATTGATACTTTTAGTGGGGCAACGTTTGCAGCAACCCAACAAATATATCATCAACACATGCTCTTCTCCATCAACAACATTGTGCCTAGGACGCTCACTGGACTCAAGCCTGCTGGTTCCAAATTATTTGGAGGCTTGGGCAAGCTTGGTATCTCGAGGCCACTTGCGCAGTTTAAGCCTGCAGCCAGACAACTTAGTACCGCACCTCGTGGTATCAGGCCCCAAACTATAGCGATTGCGCGCAAGCCAGTAGCTTCACTCTATTTGACTGCCCTGGCTCTCGGTCTCGGATTCGCTGTGATTAACAATGCCCCTATTTCTAATGACGTTGCCGTGCAACAGTCTGCACCGGCGGTGAAAGTGCAGGAGACTAAGCAAAAGCTTCTCGGAAACAGAGTGAGTTACGAAGAATTGACTTTGGGCTCTATCACAGGCTTGTTCTTCGGGATTATCATCGGTAAGTTGTCGAGTGTGATTTCCTTATTGGCCATTTCGCTGTACTTCTTTTTGCTGTTCTTGGAGACACGTGGAATTGTTTCCATCCCATGGAATGCCATCATCAATGTGGGCCGCGAAAAGTTTGATATCAAGAGCTTGGTGTTCAACAAGATTGGGTTCAAGTTTTCTTTCCTTTTGACATTCGTCATTGCCGCTTACAACATATAAATTATATGCTTGGAATGTTCCCTTATATAGATATGAGAACCGCTGAAACAATGCCTCCTCTGTATTGAACTACAGCTGGTTTGCGGTAGATAGTGAATTCGAAGTTTCCTTTGTTGATGGTGTATCTGTCATCACTGGTCGCGTTCCTGTTCCAAATAAACAACGAGATGGTTGCGTGGTCTAGTTGGTTATGGCATCTGCTTAACACGCAGAACGTCCCCAGTTCGATCCTGGGCGGAATCACTCTTTTTTTGCTGGTTTATAGAAGATCGTCCCATCATCTACTAACACCTCAACGATGGCTTGAATTATTATGTATTCTTCCATCACCTTGATCCGCAACGTCATATTAAGTTTAAACTAGAATTTCCTTTGATCTCGAACCCCGTCATGAAAAGTTTGAACTATAAATTATTGTAATCTCGATCCTCACCGTGACAAGTTCGAACCTTTTCACACCATGACAAGTTGTCACTACATTTTCCTATAATCCTTCACATTAGCTATTTTCTGTAAACCTTTATACAAGAAACCCCCTACCTTGAGTTGTCTTATACTTTTGGCATTGCTGCAAAAACATCAAACGATCCTGTACCCACATTTGACAACTTACCCGTCACAATTCTTGCAGAGGGCGACTCCAACTTCTCCTTTTCACCGTCCAACACGGCCTTGGTCAAGAATTGACAAGTGGTTTCGTACGACATCTTCATGAATGAAGAAGTCGAGGCCTCCATTCCCTGTCTGTTGAACGCCAAATAAGTTCCCTCTCTTGTCATCATGTCACCAATCAAGTCTAAGTGACGCGAACTCACGGAAATACCGTAAGTGTCGAAAACTCTGTAAATTTCATTCACAATAGTATTTCTTGCTGCCTCAACACCATAAGTTTGTAAAACGGCAGCCACATCGTTCGAAGTAATGCTGTTCACATCTATGAAGTCATCCATGTCCCACATCAGCTGGAAGTTCACACCTTCGGTGGTCAAAACACGCTTGCCATCGGCTCCTGGGGCTGGGCGCAAACAACGACCGATGTGTGGAATCTCACGCACAACTACCTTACGACACAATTCTTCAACAATGTTCACCATCAAAATCTTCTGGATGTCGTTACCCAGCAACTCCATGGTAAAAGCACACCACTCACCGGATTCATCATCGAAGTCGAACTTAGTCACAATGTTATGCGCAGTGACCACCTCAGCCTGACGATCGCGAGCAGAGCGAGACATCTCATTGCTGGTAGAAGCAGGGGCATCTTCCATCTCCTCATCTGAATCTGAGTCTGAGTCTGACGTTGAATCTTGGTCGCTTGAAGAGCCCTCTTCGTCTGAAGTCTCTTCGGCACGCTTCATAGTCTCAATCTCATCATCGTCAGGACCATCATACAGAACAGCCTGTTTAGTTTCACGCTCCTCGTCCTCATCTTCGGGGTCGTCAAGTGAAACGCGAGCAAGACGCTCAAAGTCGTCCTTACCACTAGACTTACCAACCTCCAAAGAAACATTGCGCTTCTGCTTCTTGATCTCACGGATAATCTGCAACTCCAACTTCTTCAAGAACTGGGACGTAATGACGTTGGCAAGATACTCAGAAGAAACATCGTACTCGCCCTGGTATTCCTCGCGGGAGAAGAAGCGTAAGCGCACGTCATATGAACGCACATTCTCACCACTTGGAGATGAATAGGTACGCTCAGTGACAACCACGCGGTCAATGAACTCTGACAAAGCAACACGTGCAACTGATTTACAGAATGCATCAGCAGTAGCGTCACTAACATCCTTCAAAATAGGCAAGGTCATCTGAGGAGTCTTGATAGCAGCAGAGGCAGTCATAATGATTTCTCTCATACGTGGGATACCCAAAGTAACGTTCGCAGCACCGTGACCAGCAAAGTGGAAGGTGTTCAACGTCATCTGTGTGGATGGCTCACCAATGGACTGTGCAGCAACAATACCCACAGACTCACCAGGGTTAATCAAAGAACGCATGTATTTGAGCTGCATGAGCGCACGGAACTTCTTCTCTGTGATGTTAGAAGATGAGCCCTCACCCTTTTCCTTTTTCTTCTTGAAGAGACTCTGGTTCTTCTCGACGAACTCGTCCAAACGCTCCTCAAACTTCTCTGAAACTGCACCTAAGTACTTGGATGGGTTCAAGACACTCAAAACAGGGTCGTACTTGCTCACTTGTTCGTAGTGTGGCACCTTAGCCTGCTTCTTTGCCTGCTTCTTGACCTTCTTCACGTACGAACCAGCAGTCTCAGTGTCCAAATGCGATGATGCAAACAGAGGCGAGTTCTTTGCAAGTAACGCATCGTAGTTATCCACACAGAACTTGAACTCGTTCATGTGCAGTTGCTTAGTCACATCTATGGCGTCACCACCATACAAGAACTGGATCAACGTTCCATCGCCATCTCTCACACTGTTATCATAACTCACGTGCACACCTTCTAACTGTTTAGTCAAACAACGCTGGAGATATCCGGAACGCGAAGTCTTGACAGCAGTATCGATCAAACCCTCACGACCTGCCATACAATGGAAGTAGTATTCCTGTGGACGAATACCAGAGTAGAAACGACCCTTGATATAACCACCCGCACGGGCATCCGTCTCAAACGGCTTGAACAGAGGCAACGTTTTTCCTGAAACCATCACTGGCACACGGCGACCCTCTAATGCCTGTTGTCCCAAAAGACACATAATCTGCGAGACATTGACGTTGGATCCCTTAGCACCCGACAAGGCCATAGCTTGCATTGAATTGTATGGGAAGCGCTTCATAGTACCGCCTGGAACACACTTGGCAACGACCTGAGAGGTGATTGCGTTGACCTTGGACTGTGTAACTGCATCCAAAATTCCCAATTTGTTGTCATCACGCAAAATCTCCTCAAGACGACGAAGCAATTCAGGGTCGGTAGGTTTGGTGCCTTCATCAAGGTTAGCGACTTCAGCGGCAGCAGCACGACCGACGTCCACCAGCTGTTCCAAGATTTCCTTTCTCCATTGGTTACCCTCAGCGGTCAAACGTAAGTCGTCCATACCGCATGTGAAAGCCTGCATCATGGTGTAGTTGGTGAAAAGACGACCAAGAACAGAGAGACATTTCGCAGCAACCGATGGGCCATATGCTTCGTGGAGCGAGTGCACCATACCAAACTGCGAGGCACCATACTGAGACTTATCGAGGATACCACAGACCAACTCACCGTTGTGGAACACCACTTCGTTTTCCCTTGAGCCTTCTCCCCAATACTCGTTCTTGATCTTATTCTTCAGCATCAAGTTAAGGCCTGGGACACCTTCTGGAATGATGTTCAGCAAGATAGTGGTGATCACCTGCTTACCAGTCCACATTGGCTGAGGCTTGAGGATTGCAGGTGGGACTGTCACAATTCTTGCCTTACTGGTGTGTCCATCCTCGGGACGGAGACAACTGTAGATCAACTGTTGGTAAGTTTCTCTGCTGAACATTGAGTCTTTATTAGTCAACCACACACCGACGGAAATATGATCTTGGATCAAACCACGCAATGGAGCACCAGAGGTAGGGGTAAGGTACTGCAGATCGGTGTTTGCCAAGTTCATCGCCTCAGCACGGGCGTTTTCGTTTTGTGGGAAATGCATGTTCATTTCATCACCATCGAAATCTGCATTGTAAGCACCTGTGTTAGCGTAATGCAATCTCAATGTCTTTTCACCCGGTAAAACTCTCACCATGTGACCCATCATAGATGCTTTGTGCAAAGTAGGCTGACGGTTCATTATCACAACATCTTTGTTGCGAATATGACGGTAGACTTTTTTATTGACTGCAGGCGAAGCACCGGCGGAGGGTGTCATTAACTGATTGGCAATAGTCTTTCTCTGCTCCAAGGTCATTCCCACGAGAGAAATAAGCTGACCGTCTTCATTCTGAACTTGCACTGCACCTGGCCACTTGTCAGGACCGTTAATAACAGCTTGACGCATAGCAGCAGCATTGTGTGCGGTGACTGGTTCAGGGTATGTTAACTTCACTGCAAATACTGGTGGAACACCAATTTCGTTCGTTTCGATGTTGGGGTCTGGTGAAATGACAGATCTGGCTGCGTAGTTCACACGCTTACCCATCATGTGCTTACGGAAAAGACCTTCCTTCTTCTCTAAAGCCTGCTTGATACCAGGGGTAGGCACCTTTCCTGCTGGAGCATTGGAGTTCTTGGTAGCGTCAATGAATCCATTGACATCATTCTGAATTGTCACGAATGCATTCATCAAACGGTTAAAGACAATTTTCCGCTGCTCAACGGACAACTTGGCACGGTATTGTTCAGAAATCTGTTCGTTGAGGTCACGAATCAAAAGACATGTCTTGAGAATGTTTGAGAGAAGTTCGTTCTGGGCATTTTCATGAATCTCCTCTCCCAATTTGGAAGGAAGTCTGAATCTGGTAGAAGGCACCAAAATGGTCTGCTTGAAAAAGATGTCTGCATAAACGACATCGTCTACTGGTCTCGAATGGAAGATAACCTTGAACACAGCCTGCTCATTTGCAAAAAGGGCACGCATAGTATTGCGCACCTCAGTAGACAAAACATACTTGGCGCCGTCTTTGTGCTTGATGTTTGGGAGAGTTGACGATTCACCTTTTCTAATCATGTCAGGTCTCACAACACCCTTCACTCTGTTGTTGGTTAACTTCTTGTCTGGAAGGGCATTTTCGAAGATTTTCACGAAGCCGTCCTTGCGGAAGGTTGGCGAGTACATCGAACACTGAGCACATTTTCCTCTACTCAAAGCACGTTTGTAAAATGCGTGGATGGTTCTCTTTCTCTCATCACTAACGGAAGCAGTAAGCACACCCAGTCTGGTTGTACGTCCCTCTTGGATGGCCTTCGCGATGGCCAACTCAACAAACTGGTCCCGCAGTGCACGCAAAGCGTTTGCCTCAGCCTTACCGATCTGAACAGTATCATCCTCGCCTTCTTCGGCTTCATTCATGTTAACCGGGCGGAGATTTTCCAAGTCCTCGGCCTCCTTTAAAAGACCGTATTGAATCAAACGCAACTTGCATTCAAATTCGTGAACCTCTTTGGCATCCATTCTCAAGTGGTGACAGTAGAGACAGGTCGATCTGAGGAGGATGTAGAGCTGGTTGAAAAAAAGCGGGTTGTACACTGGAACGGGGAGTTCAATGTGCCCAAGATGACCAGGACAAAACTTGTCGTCAAGACCACATGTGTGGCAAATGTTCCGGAGAAAGGCACCCATGCTGAGGTCATAAAGACCACCAGATATGGGATGCCCAAGGTTGTCAAAAACAACAGGGTTAGTCACCTGCTTGGCCGAGAGCAGTCTTATCTCGTCATCGGATAAGACACTGAAATCGACACTTGCAATCTCTGACCCTACGGGCTTGGAGACATCCATGGTTGGTGTTTTAATTTTTTCATCTCATCGGGAAGAAAAAAAAGTACTATGCACGTGAGCAGAGATGAAAATGGCTTTCAGAAAAACATCTCAAAAGGATTGCGCAAACAAGATTATGGACGTTATTTGCAAACCCCAATTCATCGCAGACGTTTCTTCCAGAGTTGCTACAGAATTATGAAGTTTTCGTTTTCGGTAGAACTAATTTTTGATGTTCCTAAGTATTTGTTCACTTCTTAACTTGCATGCTAATGTAAAAAAAGTCCTCTTGTGCTACTCGATTGTGCAGTTAAAAGAAACTCTCATCTGGAGACTCTTAACACTCATACATTGTCAAAGTAGATGGAAGTGTTTTAGTGCAAAACAATGTTATAGAATTTACAAATGTGCGGTTCTCTCTGTACATGAAAACTTTACCTTCCACGATCCTAGACTTTCGTCAGGATACCATTTAAAATTTCTGGAATGAAATTATACAACTACTCCTTTTTACATTCATCAGTTTGATATTCAACAGTTATAGAACACCTTTTCCCAATTACTCTTTTTCTCCTCCTCCTCTCCCAAAATGCAAACCCTTTTTCAATACTTTCACTCCTCCACCCAATCCCTTTCCAACTCCCTTTCCAACTCCTTTCGCAACGTTCTTACCAACGCCAAGGTGAGCCCCAACTGTACCAACAATCTTGGTTCCGCTATTAGCCTTCACATTGAGAATGAAGCTTGGCTTGAAGGACAACTTGAAGTACACAGTACCACCGTCAGTCTCTTCTTCAGTCGTCAACTGAACCTGAGTTTCAATTTCAGTTCCGTCGGTTGGAATGTCTGCCAATTCCAAGTATGCAATACCAAGCAAGTCATTCTTTTCGGGTCCCATGTCCCAGTCGAAACAAACCACCTTGATCACTGAATCAAACTTATTGAGGACAGGTACCGTGTAAGTCTCGTTCCACGTTGGTTCCAATGTTCTCTTGATCTTCTTCGTCTTGAAGAATGGATCATTATCAGAGTTCAAATACAACTCAACAAATGGGTCACTCTTTCCGTTACGGTCAGCAGCCATCAAACCTTCTGCACGAATGACCTCCACAGTTAAGTTACCCAGGTTACTACTGGAGTCTGGTTCTGGGAGTCCGTTTTCATAGATGATTGGCACCCAGTCGAACTGCACTTTGAACCGCGCACTCATAGCACCGCTCAACTCCACATCCATTGGTTTGTCAAAACCATTCTGGAGAAGCTGTAAAGTTGGGATGTTCAATTCGGAGACGGGCTCTTCTGCACGGTTATCACTCTTATCCTTAACAAGACGGAAAGTAGCCTGTGACCACTCCAACTCCCTGATTACCACATCACCCGTCAGGCCAATCTTATTCTGCCTTTTCAATTTGTCCGTAGCATAGTCATGGTAACCATGATTGTCAAAGAACGCTTGCAAAAACAAGCCATCAGACTGAACATTACCCTCTAAGATTTCGAAAATCAACACACCGCTCTTGTATTCCATAAGCTCGTTTAATTTCAAGCGGAGTTTCCTTGAGTCTTGTTGCTCAAGTTCCTCATTTTCTTTCTGGACCTCTTCGTCAACCTCAGGCTTGTCTTCCTTCTTATCACTTGGGGTAGACTTCGACTTTTCTTCTTTCTCCTTCTTTTCCTTTAACTCCATCACTCTCTTCCTGTCGTTCTCCTCTTCCCTGTAATCCTCGTGAGTCATCACAGGTAAGGCTGGAACAAAACCGAGCGTATACGTTACCGAACCCTTAGGTCCCTTCTTGTGGATTAACTTGGAGCTCCTCTTCTTATGGTCAATGTGTTCCAAGTATTGTCCCTTTTCATCCTTACTAATAAGGGTGTTTAACATGACATCGAATGAGCCCAAAGTGCGGTCAGGTGAGTGCCTCTCCACATCCATAACTTCAATAGTCAACTTTTGGTTAGGAGAAGAAATTGCGAAGTAGTGCACCTCATTCCACGTTGGATTCAACGTGGAGCTGATGGCAGCAGTACGCTGTCTTTCCACACCATTAATGAATACACGGGCATAAGGATCCACCTTTCCGATGTGTTCCAAATTACGCAAGTCCTCTGCATGTTCAATACTCACACGAACAGCACCGATAGGTGGCGTGTAACCACCCAGACCTGGCAGGTCTACCAATGGGACTGGTTTCCATTTACAGCTCACGCTGACCTCACCACCGGAAGAAAGAGAAAACCACGTTTGCTCAACCTGAGTTGCATCAATAAATTCGTTCAACCGAGCATTAATTTGACCGAGAACCTTTCCGTCCTTGTCCTTGACAACGACCTTGCATCTAGTTTTCGAACGGTTGTGTACAATTCTCTCAACAGTAGCATTCCAAGTTGGCTCATTTGTTCCTTTTTGGACTGCAGTGGAAGCGACTTTTTCACTGTCAACATAAATCTCGGCATACAGTGTTGCACCTTTGTCACCACCCTTCAAATGTCTTGCACCCGTAACCTCAAGTCTCGCGATACCCGTGTTCAAATCGGGAGGTGGAACAACCGCGCCGTCTACTTGTCTGATTGGCTCCAAAGTCTTCATGAAGTGAAGACCAAATGAGATCTCACCCACAGGCTTATTGTTGTGAATCACAGAAGCCTTCAAATCAGGCTGTTCGTCATTCTGGAGCATTTTCTCCAAATCAAATTGAACCAGACCAATTTGTCTGTCACTTCTCTTGTCGTTATGGTCCACAACTGAAATGTTCAAAGGCTCAGAAAGACTTTTAACAGGAATATAGTACTTCTCGTTCCAATTGGGGTCTGAAGTGTTCTTCTTATATGTACTCTTGGCCAAGACTTCATTTTTGAAACCAAAAGTAACATACGGATTGATCTCGTTTCCAATCAGGTTGGCTTCTCTCAAACCACGTGCACTCTTAATGTCAATCACCAATACACCAATTGCAGCATCAATTGCATTACCCGCGAGTAACTGCTGCAAATTCACTTGGAATGACAATGGTGAAAAGACCATTGGACCCACGTACTTCTTGATCATCTCATTGATGAACTCATAAAGACCTGGAATTGCAAGGATTTCCCAGCAACCAAAAAACCTAGTGTTGAAATCAATCTGCGGTGGTTCCAAGAGGGAGACATTCACAGTTTCTACATGCGGGAAAGATGTCATCATCCGCATTCTGATACGAGCCAATCCCTTTACAGAGACGTCCGAAACAGAAATTGGAATTCTGAACCCAAAAATGTTCACTTTGACAACAGTATGCATGTTAACAGCATTTCTCATCTGCTTGACTGTTAAGTCAACTCTAGCGTTAGGGGTAAATGAAAATCCCCAGTCCATGACAACAATGTCATCATTAGTTCCGTGCAAAGTCTTCACCATGTCAATTCTGGGTGGTTTAGTACCAGCTGTGAAGCTGTCAATCCAAATTTGCTTCATGAAAGCCGGAGCAGGCAGCGCAGCCAACATAGGGTTGACTTGGTCACATATAATCTGAGCAACAGACGGCTCCAAGAACCACCAAAACTTCTCCAAAAACGTGTTCAACCAGTCCATACTTTCGTAGTCAGTTTCAATCAGCTTAACGGAGAACTCACGTTGGGCATTCTCACGTACAACAGTACGGTACTTTTTGATAGACGTACGGTAAAGGATTGAGGTGATAATAATCACAAAGAAAAGAGGTGCGACTGAAAATGTGAAGTAACCCAATAGCCATGAAAGGAGACCTCCAATGGCAAGGTATGCCACATTATGATACCAGTCACCGTACGCCACACTAGGAAGATATTTATCAAAGATTGACCCACGTGAAAGCAAATCAGCAATTTCGTCTTCGAAGGTCATTGCATCTTCTTGCTCCCAGTGACCTACTTCTTTCCATCCACGAAATGTAGGCTCGACTGACTCACGAGCTGCAGGTTTTGAAGTGACACCTGTAAGGTCAAGGTCTTCTGAAGGGGTCAATTCTTCTTTAACTGTCTTCGAAACTTCAGATGACCTTGTGTTTGAGCGAAGTGTTTCCTTCTTCTCTGCATTAGGATCAATGAACCTATCCATGTCATTATTATTGACGCGCTCCGCCGGGATTTGTTCGGACGGCTGGAGAACCTCATTTGGCTAAATGTTAGCTTGATTGTATGAATGAATAGGGTGTCCGTGTTGTACTTACGTTGATGGGAGCCATAGGCTCAGCTTCATCAGACATGTGTATGTTTTTTTTAGAATTTCAGATGATCGCAGAAAATGAGCCCGGTTGAGCAACTCCTACTTTCAAATTGCTAATTTGAAAAGTGATGGAGAAATGTAACTAGAGAAGCCACATTCAAGCATATTTTAGAGACTGTATATATGCGACAAACAAGGTTTAGACCTGAACGTTTATACTTCAATCAAATATCCTATATTATGTTTTAATATGCGGAATAGCAATCATGGTATGAGTTTCCTTATGGGGGTTACCATTGTATGGTTTAGTTAGCTCAAGAAAAGATGGGATTCTAAATTACTATGATTTGAAAGCTTTCAATGCATTCTCTATACTCTACTGTTCTTTTCACCTTTTTTGTCAAAAATTTGCAACTTTCGTAAAAAAGAGTAAGGAGTATTTCAGGTTTCATCTTGAGAAAAGAGTAACAACTGCAATAGAACACTAGAGAACGCGAAATTGACCGATTATATGAGATTTTATAGCCTCAATGAGTCTTAATATATCACAGAAACTTTCATGATTGCAAGGCTGAAGTAATGTTTTTTTTCTCCATTTTTTTCAGAAACGGCTGCACAAAAATGATGATGGCTTAGCATTCTTCTTTCAAGTCAGCAAGTAGTTTGTACTTGTTCTGTGGCTTAATGAAGTTGTTAGAAAAGCTCTTGATTGACGACTCGATTGTGTGTTGCCAAGGCTACTTTTATGTATATTTACGCACATGAATACGTGTATGCAGTACAATTATGTAGAATTATAATCTTTATCTGTTATAAGCATCTCCATTTAGGTAAACCATGCTCTATATTTATATCCTCCTTGGCAAAGATCCCAGAGTTTTATGGTTTGTTTTCAGCACATTCCCACACTAGATCCATCAAATAGGCTTTTTTGATGTAATTGGCTTCGTCCCATTGATGTACATCTCGCGCACTTCCTGTATACCCGCTCCGTAAGGCCTGTACATTGGCAATCAATTCTTTCTTACGTTTGCTTACTTTTTCAATCAATCCCACCTGACCATCGAGCGCAGACAAGAATGCGATGTAAATGTCTTCCATGAGACCGTCAGTCAACTTTACCCAAGACTGCAGTGGTACTTCGAGCTTTTTATCAAGCCTGTAAGCCTGTACAAAGTGATCTACCTGCTTGGAAAACTCGGTGGTACCCTTATGCTCTGTATCATGTGTGAGGTTCACATTGCTATTGTGAAAATCGATAAGGCGTTCGGTCAAGCTGACAATATCGGCGAGCTTCCAATTTTGCTGAAAAAGTTTCCGGAAGATTCTTGTAGAAGGTGGAAGGCCGTAGGTGTCAGTCATGAGATCCAATAGTTTCATAGAATCGTGTGCAGAGCTACAAACAATCCCAAAGATAATATTGAAGGTGCGCTCGGTAGGATGTACCATAAATGGCGAGGTTGGCGTTCCTGTAATCCGTGCAATATTTTCGTTGGCCACCACCATGTTAGCGTACGTTCTTCTGTGTTCGGGACCTAAATGCCTGTAAACGTCCAAAATGATTGGGTCGGTTTCATTCGGCTTTGTTGCCACAAACAAGTTTATGAAAAGAGCGCGGGCAAGTTCTGGGTTGGATGGTGCAAGAGCTTGCAAGAGGGAATTGATCAGGTTTATAGAACAGGAAAGAATGTTCCTGTTCATAGCTCTTTCAATGAGCTCACGTAGATGCTGTTTTGTCTTCAGTTCAAAATACTCAAATATAATTGAATACGTTCGGTCGTTAGCAAAAGGCTTTTTGAAATTCACATTCATATCTTCCATTGCAGACCCCGTTTTTACTTTGGAATTTTCATCAACCTCTCCTTTCATACCAATTGAGAATTTATCGTGCCCCTGTTCACCAGTGCTTTCAATTGTTTCATCTCCAAACAATTCCCTCACGATTTCCTCAATAATGTTGTCCTGTTCATGTCTAACAGCGTGGAATAACAACACATTATAGGTATCTATAGGAACATACCCTAGTCGTGATACCATCGTTTTTTTGATTTGCTGAAATACAGTCTCTTCAAAAGGTGTGTACAGTTGCTCAATCGAGATTCCTCGAATCGTACTCATACGTTCAATAATTTGAGCCAGGTCACGAAAGAACAAAGTATAAACCAATCTGTTTTGCTCCTCTACGGTCAACTCCAAGTCCTGCCTCTTCAAGTCGCTGAGGATCCTGCTGATCTGCAGCACATACTCCTGTCTTTTAGCCAACATATCTTTGAAGTCTGATGCAAGAAGTGCATCCAGCCTACCCTTTATAGTTGAGCTCGAAAGTTTGTTTGGCCGTTGAAAACTTGAATATTGAAAGAGGAATCGGTCCAAGAAGTCGGTATACTCCTCAAAAGTCAATATAGCAAATGGATCTTCAAACTTGATGTAGGCGTCGTACAACTTCGCATGGTTGACCCTCGAATATTTTGTCGAGTTGGTGAACCAATTGATTACGTTGTCCCTGGCAGTTAATTCTATCGTAGAATCGCGTTTCAACGGGTACAATTGGCGGATGAAGTCGTAATACAATTTGCTTTTGGGTTTCCTGGGGCTAGCAAACCGTTCCCGTCGCAGTTTAAGAATCCCTTGATTGTAGTGATATACAGATGCCTCACACAGGAGTACTTTTTGAAGTAAATCTGCATTCAGAGTCGTTTCGTAGAATTTCTTGACAGTTTCACTATGAGTAATCAAGTTATCTTCGATCGAGGAAATTAGGGTTCTCTGCTGTGGTCGTATCCTAGATATAATCTTGTGAAGCATTTTGTGCCCTATTGCTGATCCTGATATAGTACGAATAACGCAGTGACAAGTTGATCAATAAGTCAAACCTATCTGATGAGGTGAAGGCCTTACCGCCAGAGTTATTTTGTATATTTTGTTCGCCAACGAGAAATTTGCGGTCGTTGCAACGCTATGAATAGTTGAGTAATGCTCTTGATCAGCGTGAGAGTCCGTGGAAAAGTGTTCGTTAAGACGATGCTTTCATCATTCGTGAAGAATTCTTTTTCACCCTAGAAATAGTGTTAAAGACAAAGAGCATAGTTGAGGATACTCAGCAGACGGCGAAGAAATCTGTTTCGGTGTATTTAAACACAAGCTCCTAGAGATCATTGATGTTGCAATGATATTACATTCTTCTCTCTATATGGTCTCGAGTTGCGTCTCCCTGTTCTCTGCTTACTAACTACGAGTAGGTTTTTAAAACCACTTTAATATTAAGCATCGGTGTAACTGGTGAAATTCCCCCTTTATACCACAAACTTAGCCACTTCACAATTACCTGTCCAGCCTTTGGACCATTCTTGCCAAATCTATGAGTTTAATGTGCCGATTCTTTTTTCAAATTTTCTCTTTTCTTTCAACATGAAGATCCAGACCAAAGCTAGGACCGTGCTCGAGAGAACCTCCCACTATCTCAAAGTCGGTGTGTTGAAAGAGAAACCAGCATGGTATGATGTTGTGGGAGCACACCCTCCACATGTCAACCTCACCAAGAAGCCCAACTTGTTCAACAACGCAGCCCAAAAAGCCGATCCAAGAGACTCGCTCTTCAAGAAGAACGAATTCTATAAGACCAGATTGCAGGCTGCTGACAAGAAACAACACAACAACGCAGTGTCGCGCGTACCAAAGTTGGAGTTTTTGGAAGACGAGTTGAGAAATGTCTTTTATCACCAGCACCCTTGGGAATTCTCTCGCCCCAAGAACCTCGTGGAAAACTCCGGTGATGACAACTCAAAGTGCGACTGGAGCACAATGTTGCAATTCAACAAGCCCTTAGATGGTGAAAGCGTGGTCCAGAGAACCATTTACTTTTTGCAGGAGTCAAAGAAGTCTGTACCTCTCTCTGTTTTTGAGGCTTACGATAAAGCCCGTTTTGAGTTCTACCAGTTGAGAATGCAGGAAGAAATGGACTCTGCTGTTTCTAAGGAAGAGTCCACCATGTATGGTGCAGTATACCCAATTACTAACCTTCAGTGGGGTCTCGAACAAGAGCAGCAGCACATCAATGATTGGGCTCAAATTGCACAGGAAAAGACCAAGATTGCACGTGCAAACGAGGGCAAGAACGACTCCATGGGTGCACTGTTGGACACACCTGAAGCGAGTACGAACATGTGGACTACTTAAGTTCCTAAAAGAGAGTAAGTGGAAAAGACCAAGGTTTGGGGGACTTCGGAGAGCTCGGTCAATAGATCAAATAGAGTTGCACCGTTTCCAGGACTGGAGAGACCAGGCTAATGCTTGTATATACATAGAATGGACTGACGCAAGAGATGATTTCAAATTGTAAGTGTAGTTGGGTATTTTTGAAGTCAAGTCTTCAGCAGCGAAAGTCGAAATAATAGCATATCGAGCGACACGGCTACAAACGCAAAGGCACGTCATCACGTCTACATGAAGTTTTTAAAACCAATTCATTAGATTACACGGTCTTTGATAAATTGTATTATTCACCACTCTCGTATAGATTCCCGCCTTGTGTAGTACTACGTACCCATTCTTATTGCAGAAGCTTTGATCAAAACTAGTGCCTCATAATACGGCACGCCATCCATATATTCGATCCTGCCCTCACCTCTCAATTGTCATAACTTAATGGTGGTGCTCTTCTTTCTTGACAAACTTCTCGTAGGCAAGATACACGGTGAAAGCTCCCA
Organism: Kodamaea nitidulidarum; assembly: GCA_030674215.1. NCBI lineage: Eukaryota > Fungi > Ascomycota > Pichiomycetes > Serinales > Debaryomycetaceae > Kodamaea > Kodamaea nitidulidarum. Next base: position 356,488 of record JAJLWI010000001.1, on the reverse strand, counting down.
CAGCAATCCCAAAGCCTGGGAAAGCATTCTTAAATCTGTTGATACGCGAGAATTCGCCTTCGAATCTCCAAGCGTCTCTTTTAGCCCAAGGGTTAGCCATCTTGCGTAATTTTATTTGTTTTAATTGGTGAACGAAATTCGAGAAAAGTGAAAAATATGATGTCAGCCAAAAAATGTAGATATAAGGAGAACTAGATGGGAGTTTACTGGACTTGACATATACAAACAGATAGAGAGGACTACCCTCAAAATCCTACTTCCGCATCTATAAGGACAGGCAAAACACGCTTGGTAAATATTATGTGAAAACCGACCATATATTCCTAATTAACAACCCGTGCCATGAAACAAAAAGACATCTTCATCAAGAGTATCTTGCATATATAGGTGAGAGAATAGTTTTCTTGCGGAAAGCGACCCCATACCATAACGATGACGAGCCGAAATCCACTCCAGGTATCTTTAGAATGCACCATATGAGATGCATTCTACCAGCCCCATCGTTTCACGCCTAAGGCTTGCCCCTCCTCCCCACATCCTTCTTATGAGTCTTGCTGTGTTGCGCTAGATTATCTGTACGCAGAAAACGCTTGTCACAGAATTCGCAGGCATAGGGACGTTCCTTCAGGTGTACAGATCTAATGTGACGCTTGAGATGTTCCGACCGCTTGAACGACTTTTCGCATTCAGCGCACTGAAATGTTCCGTCCACTGCAGGTTGCAAGCCCTTTGGTGGACTCAAGCCACCAGGCAACTCTCCCTTCTGTATGCTATTCACCCGTACCTCTTTCTTGTTCACACTATTGCTGCGGTTACGCATCAGTGATGTCAGTCCTGATCTACTGCGATTCTTGATCTTGAATGGAATCTCTTCCTTTATCGACTTTCTCCGCTTCTTATCGCTTAAGATGCCCGAAAGAAGACCAACTGAAACATCAGAGGCATTTACATTGACCAAACGCGTATTTCTCTTCCGCGAGTCATACGAGTACGATTGTGACCGAGGTTTGCCTTCAAAACTAAAGCCCTCTTCGCAGATATCGCCCACATCGTCAACCGCGTTGTCGTTCTGTTCCCAGTGGGAGATAGCATTGTAACACTCACTAACCTTGAAGTCAAGCTCGGGCTTCATGAAAAGAGTTTGTGCCACATTCTGGTTGGGAAGTTTTGGTGGAGAAACAATTTGTTCAGAGAAAAGCTTTGGGGGAGAGATTGGTGCTCCTGAAGACTGTGGAGAGTGCAAGTATTGAAGCTGTACACCGTTCCCCAGACTCAAGTTCTTCTGACTTGGCTGGGCCACTTGAAATGTATGGTTTGCTTGGCTTGCATGCATGATGGGACTTTGACCCTGGTGGCCCAATTGGTTCTGATTCACAGGGCTCTGTTCATTGGCACTATTTGGAATCAGTTTCACCTCCAACTCCTTCGGATTCACCGTCCCGCCAGCAGGATCCTTAATAGTGGCCACCAGACTCGCTAGGTCATCCATAAGCTCTTGTTCGTAAACTGGTGATGGTGATTCAAACAGCAGCAGCAGACCCAAACCTAATGAAAGCAAAGTCATCTTGTCTATGGGAACTGACTGCAGGTGCCTATGTGCAAAACGGGTTCCATATGAAGATTCGCTCGTTAGGTTTTGGTTTAATGAAATGTGTGAAGATGAAGACGAAAGCGTGGGTGAGCTAGACGTACCAAATGTCACCCGGTTGCCTTCAAAGGCCTCTGCTCCCAAAAAAATACCAGGAACTGCCCCCATAGCAGTAGAATCTCTTCCATCTTGCCCTCTGGCCTCTTTCTGGTAGGGGAAAGCAATCATGTCGTCAATGGAGATATCTGTAACTGTGGTGTCCGTCCCGCGGAACTGGTGGTCCAGCCATTGTTGGACAGCAAGGGGGTCGTAGTATCCCTCGTCGTCGTAATGTGACATATGTATAGATATAAGACTTAGCTGAAGAAAGTCTTGATGTATAAGTGGTGAGTTGTGGTGCTGTAAATGTACTTTATCGTTAACTTTTCTTTTGTGCCTCCACTTTCATATTTTGCGTGGTTATACGTATGGGGTGCAGATAAGAAGTTACCCGGAAAATCTAAGCCTTCAGCCTATGAGCCAAATGTACACTACAGTGTGGTAATCGAGTGCGGGAAAGACTTTATAACCAAGTTGGCCACCCTATGGATGGCGGTGCTAACTCGCGTTCTTCCCAACCTTTGCCGAGGTGTCCGATGGGCCACCATTGGATAGAACCGTGGTTATTTAGGCTCTGGCTCGTAACCCAGTGGCTCAAAAGAAACACAAAGAGAGTCACGTGAGGTCTTTAGGAGAAGGAAAGGTGTGATGGCGTATGAGGAAACTGGTCCGGTGTCGTGTGGAAGGCAGGGATTGCGCATTTCCGTCATCCATGCTGCATAACGTACGAGAACCGTGTATTTTAGGTGTAGGAATATGTGTTTTGGTGTGGGTCATCCCTCTTCTACGCAGGACAAAGTGGTAGATAAGAACGGCAAGTAGTCGTAACCTGTTGAAGGCAGATGACTTGAGATGTTAGAGGTTCAATGTGAAAAGCTAGGTACCAGAGTAGCAACAGACGGGTATTGAGCGTCGAAAGAAATCAGGTGACCGCTAAAGATACTTTGGCATTTGCCTCATTCCCCTCATAACTCAATTCTAGATGCGCTTACACAATAGTACAAAACGACCTTACTGATAAGTGTCAATGCTGTTTAGTCCTACTGAGAAAAGTGATTTGTTACCACAATTGCTGGCTGTAGTTGTTTTCAGCAACATTCATTATAACCGCAACAATGCCGTGATGTAGGTGACTGGACTCCTGTAAGTCTTGGAACTAGTTTAGTGGAACCATTCTGCCATTGGGTGATGCTCGACTAGCACAAAACACTACTGTTTACCCGGTACCCAGTTAACCTAGGCCAATCGGACTTGAGAAATAATGATTAATGATATAATGTGTAAATTGCTGTGTGCCTTTCCTTGAGATGTATAGACTCGCCCATCATGAGAGCATAGTATGAATCTCATCTATAGACTATTTTATATTTAGAGCACTGTTACCTGATTCTTGTTTCCATCACATGACGTAATACCCTATTGTTCCTATTATCAATGAGATACTGCTTTCGTATTCTACGTAATAAGAAGTCTATTCTGCCTTTGTTTCCTCCACTGTATTTATTTTTCCTTTACTCAATTTAGTGCGTACGCTCATCAAATCCTTGTATTCAATCTAATTCGGAGCGCTGAAATCTTCAGGTTGTTGCTCGAATCGTCCCTCCATCTCTCTAACTGTTCTAACACATATTAAAAAGCAGCTCCTTGTGCTCCGACGTAAAACCTTTCTCTCTCTCATTGTCCCGCTCCTCCGAGAACCTCTCCGGGTTCCAGCAAATCTTTGAAAGATAAAAAATTACGCCAATAATCAATCCAAGAAGCATACACAAACACTTCTTCATACCCACAACTACGCCGCAGATTCCAGAGTGCTGCCTTAACCAACCCAATCAATTTAAAATCGTCACGTATATAGCAACTACCGAGCTAACCGACTCATATTAGACTTAGTGGCGACTCATCTCCGAAGATTGGTTCATTTTGCTGCCACCGTCTATCTTTTGATTGCCTGATAAACTACAGATTCTCATTGTGATCAACCATCCATCGGAATTTCTCAACGCTGTTGCTGACCAAGTCGATTAGCATTTAGCACCAACTTATCATCATCCTATACACTAATGTCCAAGAATTCTCCGAAAGCAACAAAACTCCGGCGTGCGCATTCAATATCCAATGCTGTGCTTGCACGTCGAAATCACGTTGATATATCGTCTCTCTCTTCATCTTCACTGTCCCTGCGGAACAGTAGTGACGATGAATTGCCAAAGCTTAGGGCACCACACTTTGAAGAGACAACGGGCATAAGCAGTCACATATCACTGGGTACTGCATCGCCTTCATACATGTCACCAAGTAATAGCAACAACATGCGCAGGCACTCGCTCAAGAAGCTTTTCTCACACGACAGATTAATGGCTACGCGACTGAATGAGTTACACCTGGATGATTCGTCATATTATCTTCCGGAATTCAATAAGCGTCCATTGACTGACACGCCAATAGTGCTGAGCATGGCGTCGCCGCGCGACGATTTCAGTGATGAAGACGAGAAGATGGTAAAAACTAAGAGCATTTCTCACTTGAACTTGAGTGATATGGGATACGTCGGTTTCAAGGAGAAGAACAAGGAAGATAACAACCTTGAAAAAGAAAATAAGGGATTGGGCAGATACTTCAACGACTTCCATCTGGAAAGGGTTCAAGATGAAAGATCCCCCCCTGTCCATGACCTTAGAGTCTTACACGAGCACGCAAAACCAACAGACCATGATGGCAGAGGACTGATGTCAGAGGAACCGAAATCTGTGCAAGACAAGCACAGCGGTGGCGTCTTTCAGTCTATTCGGGATAATTCCTCCTCTGTATCTCCACAAACCGCTTCACAAGATAATATCATTCTTGATAACAAACTCGCTATAGATTCTGAAACAAAGAACTCACTTCTCAAAGATGTCCCATTAGATGTTCAGCAGCAGTTTGAAAAGACTCCCTCTCTTGAGCGACTCAAATCACTTCTTTTGACCAAACCGCCGCCCAGTTCACGCAAAACATACACGTTGAACATTCCGGGACAAACTTCCTCTAAAACTTCGCCAGATGGGAAAATTGCCTCGGTAGACGTGGGATCAAAACTTGTCATCGTAATGGTGGGCTTGCCTGCCAGAGGTAAGAGTTATATTACAAACAAACTCACAAGATATCTCAATTGGCTACAGCATGATTGTCGCGTGTTTAACGTCGGTAACACGCGTAGAAAAGACAAGAAGAATGCGGGGCCAGAAGCAAATCCACTTCCGGATACTAACACACCTACAAATGAAGAAATACATGAGCACAATGCAGACTTTTTCCGGCCCGACAACAAGGTCCTGACTGCACTTCGTGAAAAATGGGCCATGGATACTCTTGATCAGTTACTTGACTATGTGATCAGTGGCCCGGGGTCTGTCGGCATTTTCGATGCTACTAATTCAACAAAGCATCGTCGTTTGCGGGTTTTAAGGCGTATTCAACAGCGGTCGAAAGGTGAATTGAAGGTGCTCTTCCTTGAGAGTATTTGCAGCGACCCAAATATCATTGAACAGAACATTCGCTTGAAGTTGAGTGGTCCTGATTACCGTGATATGGACCCCGAGGTGGCCCTTGCAGATTTTGTGGGACGTCTTCATAATTATGAAAAGGCTTATGAAACCATCGATGAACTGGAGGAGCGTATTCCTGATTTCCAGTACGTCAAAATGATAGATGTGGGGAAGAAGGTTGTAAGCTACAACATCCAGGGATTTCTCGCCTCTCAGACAATTTACTTCCTTCTTAATTTCAATTTGTGCGAGCGCCAGATCTGGATTACGCGTCATGGTGAGTCAGTTGATAATTTGAGTGGCCGCATTGGAGGCGATTCACGTTTAACGAAACGTGGTCGGAAGTTTGCTAGCACTTTGAGCAAATTTATGGACTTCCAGCGCCAGGAATTCCGGAAGGCTCAGCTCGAAAGTTTCTCTTCGCGGTTGGAGTTGAAATACCAAAACATTTTCAATGACGACGACATTGCGAACATCGATAACATTCCGAGCGAGCCGAACTTTTGTGTGTGGACTTCTATGTTGATGCGCGCGGTGGAGACTGGTCGGTATTTCGACGACACTACGTACTCTATCAAAGAGATGCGTATGCTTAATGAATTAGGTGGTGGTAAATTTGAAGGTTTAACCTATGACGAAATACAGCAACGTCACCCTCGTGAGTTTGAGTCACGCTTACGCAACAAGTTGTCTTACAGATACCCAGGAGTTGGTGGCGAGTCTTATTTGGATGTTTTAACACGCTTGAGACCCTTAATCACCGAAATCGAAAGAACTACAGCACATGTTCTCATAATTTCACACAGGGTTGTCTTGCGTATTCTTCTTGCCTACTTTTTGAACTTGGACAAGTCTTCCATCGGTGAGTTGGATGTTCCTTTGCATACTCTTTACTGTCTCGAATCCAAACCTTATGGAACAGACTACCGTATGTATGAGTATGACGAACATTTGGATTGGTTCTCTCGCGTTGAGCCCGATCACCAGAAGAACATGAAGGAGGTTGGTGTCGTGTTTAGGGAACGCAAATACAGTGTTATCCCAACTGCTCCTCCAAGTAAAAAGGACAGGAAATTCGACAAGAGCCACAAGAAAGACTCGAAACATGAGAAGGAAAGAAGTGAAAAAGAGGCCAGGAACGACAATAAAGGTGACCGAGAGATCAGGAAGGACCCGCTGTTCCTGGTAAGAAAAAGCTTGGGTATGAGTAAGCAACCATCTGAGGAACTGAGCTTGACTCAAAAGAAAGTAGAAGATTTAAATAGGATGAGGATGCCTTAGGGATTAATATAGGAATACATATGTAGCATTGAAATCACCCCTAGATAAAACGTACGAAAAAGTTCCAGTAGGTAAGGTGTTTTATTTTTGGCCTTGGATAGGCTGCGTCCCCTAACCCTAGCTAAACACGGTCGTGGATTTCAATATTCTTACCCTAATTTTTGCCAATTCTATGAAGTTCCATGTCCGGGTAAACTCCATCGCTCCAAAAAACTATATAAAGATCCGTTTTCCTCTCCGTTTTTTTCTTTCATCATCAGGGAGATTCAGAGAATATGTGGAGCCCAACAGTTGTTTGGTTTGATGTACTTTCTGTGTCTCTCTGTTGGAGCTTGTTTATACTCGTTCAGTCTTGACTGTCGTTTATTCACTGTGCTCTTCTTCTGAACGAATATGATGAAATTAAGTCTACTTCTTTCCCAGTCCGATTCGACTATGACGACAGGGTTGAAAACCGCCGTGCCAATATTGATCCACTGTTGCAGGTGGTGTTTGTCTTGCGGCTTATACTTGCCAGTATTTTACAATTCTGATTCGTTCCAGAATGACTTCCGGAGGTAGTCGCTTCCGGTAGCTATTTGCTACAACAAAGATAAGATGATGAAAGTACCCATAAACATTCGCAGTTTCCTCGGTAGCATCCACAAAGAACCCATCTTAGGATGTCGGTGACCGCAATATGACCTTCCATGGATGTCTGATTTATCTTTGTTGTAGAAGAAGAAGAGTCGGTGATGAATTACAAGTTGAGAGTTCGAGTAGCTGTAAATCTGTAGATTCGGTGGAAATATCTTACTTGATCTTAGATGGTATAACTAGGAGGCAGTTAGATTACCATCATTGGAATAGTCTTCTACTGAAAAGTTGGTACCTTTGGGTCACAAAAGTTTCACAGGTAGTACGTTCACGTTTCCTCGAATTACTACATTAGTTCTGCATTCGTTCGTAAAATACTATTCTTGTTCATTCAATTCTTGTCACTATCATGTCAGTAATTTAACTCCTAAGCGTATGGTGGAAAACTACGTTTTTCCTTAGATCTTTCCTTTGACGTTTGGCGTAGTCAATGGCCATTGATAAGTACCTTCGTCAGCGAAAACATAGCCGTGTTTTGCCAAGAATTCGGTCAAACCCTTTGGTCCCTTTGAGCCGTATGGGTAAGTAACTGGTCTAGGTGCCTCGTCCAGCTCAACGTAATTCAACAATGGAGTAAACAATTTCCAGGATTCGTCTAATTCATCATCTCTTACGAAGTTTGAGTGATTACCCAAATAGCAATCTCTGATTAAAGCCTCATAAGCTTCTGGGATCCAGAAGTCCTTGGAGTAACGCGAGGCGTAAGTCAAGTCGAGATCGGTCAACGATGTCTCGGTGGAAATACCTGGAATCTTGGAATTGATCTTCAAGTAAACGGATTCCTTAGGCTGGATACGGATGACCAACTCGTTTCTTTGAATCTCCAGGAACATACCTCTTGCGACTGGCTTGAATTGAATTCTAATTTCAACCTTTGAATCGTCCAAAGCTTTACCACCACGCAAAACAATAGGAACACCCTCCCACCTCTCATTATGAATCTTAATTCCTAAGGCAGCATAAGTAACACACTTCGAATCTTTCTTGACAGTCTCGTCGTCAAGATAACCAGGTTTAGTACCATCCTCAGACTTGCCATATTGTCCAAGTAACACGTCTTCAGCTTCCAACTCACCAAATGCCTTCAAAACCTTCACCTTTTCGTCTCTGACGGCTTCCGGGTCAAAGCTTACGGGCCTTTCCATTGTAAGCAATGTCAAAACCTGCAACAAATGGTTTTGCATCACATCACGAATAATACCGATTTCGTCGAAGTAGCCACCTCTGCCTTCGGTACCGAACTTTTCCTTGAAGGAGATCTGAATCGATTTAATGTGGTTTTTATTCCAAACTCCGTTGAACATCTCGTTACCAAAACGCAACACGAGAAGGTTCTTGACCATTTCTTTACCTAAGTAATGGTCAATTCTGTAAATCTCCTCTTCAGTGAACAATGGAGCAAGATCCTTCTGCAATTGACGAGATGATTCCAAATCATGGCCAAATGGCTTTTCAATGATCAATCTAGTTCTACCTTCTGGGTTGTAGCAAATCTTCTTGAGCTGTGAGGCGACAGTTGTGAAAGCAGATGGTGGCAATGCAAAGTAGAATAATCTTTCGGGTTTTTCAACCTTGTGCTCCTTCTCGTACTTCTCCATCTTCTCAAGCAACTCCTTGTATCCGTCGTCGGTATCATATTGACCAGCTGTGTAAGAGACCAATTCCAAGAACTTCTTTTTGGTGTCCTCATTCACCTTTCCATCATCTTTAGCTGAGCCCTTAAAATTTGCAGAGATTCTCTCCTTAAAGTCGTCGGTCTCTAATTTAGATCTTGCATACCCAATAATCTGGATTGTATCGGGCAATTGACCTTCACGGTAAAGACCAAAAAGAGCTGGGAAGGTCTTCTTCTTAGCCAAGTCGCCACTGGCGCCAAAGACGACGATTGAAACGTGCTTTCCAAATGAATCAGCAGACATAATTGTTGGATAAAAAATTGCGGAATGGCAAATCTTTATACTTCAAGACCGGGTCGGAAAAATGAGCAATCAATTGACAGCTAAAGAAATTGACAAGGTTATTAAACAAAAGACTGGAGAACAAGCGCCCCTACGGCGCAATACATATCTAAAGTACTCACTTCGGTAACACCACCACCCCTCTACCAACTTATTAATCAGTTAAGTTGCTCACGTAAGCGATCAACAAAATCGCTTACAAACAGTCTCGTTTTGGCACGTGATATTAGTCCTGCGATATCGGAGAAAAGTGATCCGCAAGAGTAGAAGGGATGGTCGAAGCGAAGATGAACACAAGAGTGAAATTCTTATCTGGAACATTTTTGCTAAAAAAACGACCGAGGAGGATTTCACAACTTGTTTGGTAATAGTAGATGCGAGAAAAGAAACCTATATTGTGTAGCTTATAGTTAGTAGCCCTTCAGATTTGACCTTCGAGTATGTAGCAATTGTTTTTGCTTGAGTAAATAGGAGTTTAATCTGGCAACTGTAACTTCCTTTCGAGGAAGAAATATTTGAAACGTGTTCAACCCGTTCGCCCATCATGAAAAGGACCAACGGCAAAAATTAATAATGGGTTTTTCAGGCCGAGAAGCTTGATATCACATGCGGCAGTACTTGCAGTGATGTAGAAGATCTCATATGCGTATGTCCGTAGATGTGCTTTTTTTGTGCGGTATACGATTGTGCATTGGTATATATTATAAATCCTATCAATTGTCAAGATCACTAGTGCGGCTGTATTTGCTTTTGTATACGCTAATCCGTGACCCCATATTGCTCCAACGCTCAATGATATCATTTACAACCCGTTTTGCCAACTCATTCGTACTATACACTCTAACCGGCACATTTTCACTTGTCATTCGCAAGTAATCCGTCTCTTTCACCTTCACCTTTGCCTCCGACATCTTCATGTTCACCTCCGGCGCTTTCTTGCTGCACTTCTTCGCCCTTTGCACTCTTGCTTTGCCCTTCTTTCACACGGCGTTCGCTTTGTTTTGGAGAAGCTTGCTCCTCATCGCCGCCAATGCTAAACATCTCTTCCTCACCCTTTGCGTAGTCGGGCATAATGTCCTCATCACCAAAGAGCACTTCACGGTCACCAGGACGCCTTTCATGCCCCAAGTCAAACGAGTCTTCATCGCTATCACTATAGTCTTCACCTGGGATAATGTCAAACTCGTACTCATCTCTCCTCCGTCTTCTCCTTCCGCTGCCAGGTGATTTGTGGAATTTCATCAAGAGAAGAACCACCACAAAGCCAACAATTGCTAATCCGATAAGATACTGACCAGTGTGGTCTGTGGTATACTGCTTGTTTTTACCGACCTCAGCTTCATCGTCAGTAATGCCAGTATCAGGGTGGGTAACGTCAAGTGTGGTGCTAGGGTCAGAAACGTCATCTGTCGGAGAGGGTATGAGTGGGACCGATGAGGAAGCTATTTCAGTAGAAGAGGCCTCTTCTGAAGTGGATGCCTCGGATGTGTGAGTTTCAGCTGAAGTAGAGATAGCGGATGTGGCAGTTTCTTTCAAAGAAGAAGACGTGAGGGACAGACTACTTGGAGTACTTATTGAAGACGTCATGTCCTTCCCACTCAATCTCTCCCTGCGGATCACGGCATAATCCTTCTCAATATCGAAAGTCTCAGCTTCTTCAGCCTTACGAGACTCACCAAAAAAGCGCAATTGCCAGTTTTCCAATTTGATGGTATTGGTTTCAACTGCATCATTATCACCAAAAACTTCAAGCTTCCAGTCTCCAACACCGGACTCGCCCCAGTGAGCCACAGACATAAACGTCCAATCAGTAAAGCCTTGTGGACTCATGTCCTTGGGCCTGAAGGTAGCCAAATCACTCACAACACCACTTGGTGAAAGTAAGCGCATTGCCACACGGCCTCTAAAGGTCGCACGAACATTTACCTTCACTGTCACATGCTCGATTCTTTCCAAGTTCATGACATCCATGTCATCCTGGCTCACAGTTATGGTGCGCAGGATAAGAACCTTGCGGTCGACATCCTTACCTGACTCGATTTGTTCGTTTGCGGTTTCAATGTCTGAGAAATACCAGGCTTGTGGCTTCACATTCTTCCACTCCTTGGCGTAGTGTACCATCTTGTATGCGTCCACCTTACCATACCCATATTTGTGAGAGTATAATTTGCCATTTGCAGTCTTTTGGTAGTTGCCATCGTCCTCATTAATAGTCACACTCAGCATTACCAGGACGTACTGAACATCGCGCCATGTCAAATCCGGATTAGCAGAAAGCACCAAAGCGTAGACTCCGGCGGCAATTGGTGCAGCAGCAGAAGTACCACCATGGGTAGCGGAGCACTTTTGGTGGATATCCGTAGTGTGGATATGTTCTCCAGAACCTGAGGAATAGGTCACCACCATAACGGCAGCACACGCCTCTGCATAAGAGGGATGAAACCCACGATAGTCAATTGCTCCCACAGTGATGGAATATATAGAGTTTGTGTAACCATCAAAATTACAAGAATCCTGGTGACGACCTCCATTTCCAGACGCAAAAACATACACTGCACCTTTTTCTTTGCGCCCTTTTTGAACACCCTGTAACATGGCTTTCTTCACCACCACGTCTGGCTCTGCAAGAGTGCGGCCATCGTCAGTGGGACCCCAAGAACATGAATATATATCGTTAACATCGAGGCCAAACACCATTGCTGCGGCTTCTTCCGCACTGGTAATGGACCCAGAGAGGATTCTCACACCAGACACCTTGGACTCGTATGCGACTCCGACACCACATACGTCATTCTTGACAGCAGCAATCTCACCTGCACATCTTGTTCCATGATAATCGTCGTAAAGGCGTGGTAAAGGCAAGTTGCCGTTGTTGTTAAAGTCCCAGGAACCCTCTTTGTTGAAGTTGTCTGTAAGATCAGGGTTTTCAAAATCTAAACCGTCATCAATGACAGCTGTCACAGTTCCATTACCTCTGTAACCTTCTTGCCACAACCCGCTAACGTTCAAGTCATTACCTGGGTACATGGTATTTATAAGATGCCACTGTTGAAGAAAGAGGGGGTCTTGGATGTCGAGTGCGTCAGAAACCTTTTTCGCTGGTTCCTGGGATGAGTCAACAATATCCAAACGTTTGGCACCTCTTGAATCAGTCTGAACTCTTCTCATGCCAAGTTCTTCAACCTCATCCTTCTCTATCATAACAGGCATCCGCTTTTTCAACCTCTTTTCGGGAAGCATATGGATGGAACGCAAGTGGGGATTACTGACCAATTTTTCATATTCTTCCTTGAACTCTTCGCGTTTTTGAAGCAAATTCCCTCTGTTGGAGTTATAATTCCCAAGAAACGAGTTGTGTGGATGTCTTTTGTCAATACTGAAGACGTAGTGGTTGTCCATTCCTTGCAACTGGTGCTCGAACTTGTAGTCCGTGTGCTCAGAAATAAACTCCAGAAGTGGACCATTCAGACTTGTGGTATCGATCTCCACGAGAAAGTAGTTGTTGGCCGTGTAGTCGCGTATGCCAAACACTGCTGCAGCAAGCGCTGCCCACATCGCTAGTGTTTTGAAGAGCATTGTGGCCACGTCGAAAAGAAAAATGAAAGGATAAGTTTGAAAAAGAGAAAAGACAATAGAATCTGACAAGAGAATTTAGAAAGTACAGGCTTTCAGAGGTTAAGATCTGCCCCACAGACAAACTTGTAGAAGTTGGAGTTTCAAGGCATTACTCGTGCAACACGCGATATTATCTACAAAAGTTGGAGGTAAGTGGCTACGTTGTTCCAGCTCTTTGCACCCTGTAAATCATTTTGTTTTCTTGGAAGGAACTGTAACAAATTGCCATAAGCGTACCACAAAGGCATTTGTCCATAAAAGCATACAAGATAGCAAAAAATGACCAACATTAAAATAGCTACTTGTCTTTAATATCACATAGTTTACACACTGTATGGCTTTGAGTACTAGCTTGTAATTAGCTTTGTGTTCAATAAATAGATGCAAAAGTGCCTGAAACGGTAAAGTACCCGAAACAGGTTACCGAAGCTGAGCTAACCACTCATTCTGGTGGTCCAGGTACTTTTCCAACCAAACTCCATCTCCCAACCAGTTTCCCACCTCATCTGTTTTTTTGACATCCACGTCAACTTTTTATCAGGTCTCGGTTAATTCATTTTCTGTCCGAATCCAAATATGCTTTTGCTTTTAGCATTCTTCACAACCGCTCTCGCAATGGAGATGGATATGGATACTGATCGCGTTGAGTTCCATCCCGTTGATGCAACTCTGAAAACCTTCCATTGGATCCTCACGCTTGCATTACTTCTTGTTTTACCGTCGGTTTCACTGGTTCTCGCGTTTGCTAACAGATTACACGTACTGTTGATACTCCAATTCGTGTCAACTGCATACTGTGTTTTCGAGTCGCTTTTCCTTAGCTTTCCTGACTCAGAAAACCACGAAAACCGCACCTCCTCAGGCACAAGCTGGTTCTTGAGTGCGTTGTTGGGTGCCACTGTCTTTGCAGGTTCTTTTGTCAATGGCTCCAATATCGTAATGAATCGGTGGTACCCTCAAAAAACTGCTGAACACGGTGGATTTCACTACAAGCTTTACAAGTTTTTGACGGTACTTGTTGTTTTGACTGGCTGGGTTCGTGTGTCCATTGCCCCCATTGCACTTTTCGGCTTTTGTTACGGGAAGCACACGGGCCAGTGTATTGCACACGGGATCATGGGTCTGGCCTTTGTTGGGTACTCCGCAGTTCTTCTCTGGGTTTTAATCGTACCCTGGATAAGAAAAAGGCAACTCCAGAGTGCTTCGAATCAATACGCCCAATCTGCGCACTCTCAAGAATTTTTTGACTCCACTATCATGTGTATATGGGGGATTGTCAACACATTCACGGAACATCGCTGGGGAACTGAGGACTGGTCCATGGGTGACTACCAGCACACAGCTATGGGTATTATTTGGTGGGCTGGTGGGCTTTTAGGAATGTATCTTTCTCGTGGTGGCAGAAGATCGTTCGTTCCTGCACTTTTACTCATATTTACCGGGTACCTGATGTCGCAACATGCACAGCACATGGTTATCTCCACAAAGGTGCATGGCGTGTTTGGACTTGCGCTTATGGGTGCGGGTTTGACCCGTATAATGGAGATTTCTGTGTTTCTCAAGGACCAAGGTTGTTCCGAACTGGGCAAGATCTTGTCATTTCAGTACTTCCCTCCTTTCTGTTTGACATTACTGGGGATCTTGTTTATGGGAGCCAATGAAGAGCAGTTGCAATTGGTGCATGACCTTGGGTCAGATCATCTGGCCTACATCTTGGTTGCACTGCTGGCTGCATTTGTTGTCTTTTTGTGGTTGGTATTGCTAATGCAAGGATACTTGTGGTTGATAGGGTATGACGAAGATGGAAAAGGAGAAACTTTATACGACCATGTGGATCAGTTCGAATTGGATGACATGGAGGATGAATAAAAGAAGTGGAAGGATGGAACAAGGACACTACAACGGATGGAAGTCATATACTGGTTTTTCAATGATGGCGGCACTTGAGATTGACGCGTTATCAGTGCCGTTTTTGGGAACATGCGCCCTTCATATATTGTTCGTGTTTATAAAATTTACACCACCTATATATATCAATCCATTAAATGAAGAAGGGACTCGTTGGGGAATTTTGTAGACACACATATACGTTAGTCGAAATTCTTCAGGAAATGCAGTGATCCTTCTCAGGGTGAAATGTGTAGTTAGTTTGAGGTTGGAATTGCCCTAGATGGGGGCACATTGAGAGTAAAGATACCACAGTCTTGCTTGCATAATCCGTTTTGCATGAAACTTTTGGCGACTATCGAGAGATGTAACAAAAAGTTGTGTCTAGTACCATATCGGTGATTTTGTCGTCTTCATGTTTTCTTGTCATTTTACACTTGCCTTCCATATTCATACTGTTACCCACATCGTCAACTTTTCAACTTGTACCCAACTTATTTGTATTAGTCATCTAAAATGTCATCTTGGACCTGAAAAATCAAAGGGTCATCATATTAGCAATGCCGACTTGTTTTCTGCCTTTAGTAATTGAAGTGCTCTTATTGGGTCTTCTTCATTACTAATGATGAACCAACGACTGTAGACATACACAACGTAACATGTAGTACCTTTTGTAGACTAAGTCCCGGCAACAGTACGTCAATATTACTTGAATATTATCACAGGACTTCAATCTTATGCCCTATGCCTTGAAAAATATCAATCTACAAATTTTTGTGTCTATCAGCCTCCATCGCCCCTGCTTATATATCTGTTAGATCTTCGAAAAAAAAAAGGCTACAGATTGCAACCATGAGCGCGATTCTATCTGCAGATGACCTCAACGACTTTATTCTGCCAGGAGTTGCATGTATCAAGCCAGTGGAACAACCTACTACTGACGATTTGAATGAAAATGGTGCTGTTGAAATACAAATAGGCCCAGATGGTAAACCACTCGAAATATCGCAGATCGATGGAAAACAGAGACAACTAGACCCTGCGCAAATATCTTTGGCGGATTGCTTGGCATGCAGTGGGTGTATAACTTCCGCCGAAGAAGTATTGGTTGCTCAGCATTCGCATCAAGAATTCATGAAACAGGTGTCTGCGGGAGGTAAAGTCATGGTGGCAAGTATTTCACATCAAGCGAGAGCGTCACTTGCATTAGCCTACAGAACAAGCGTTGAGATTATAGATAGGCGAATCATCGACTTGTTTGTTAACCAGATGGGGTTTGCCTATGTTGTTGGTACCGGGTCTGCACGCAAGATGTCGCTAGTCAGTGAGGCATGGAACACCATGAATCATAAGGGAAAGCTCAACCAAAAGGTAGATTTCGAAGCTAACACAACTGAAGGCTCTAATGCTATAGAAGGACCATTTTTATCGTCAATCTGCCCAGGTTGGGTGCTCTACGCGGAGAAAACACATCCCCACGTTCTCCCTCGTGTATCTACTGTTAAGTCCCCGCAACAGATCACAGGTTGCCTCGTGAAAACCCTAGTTTCTCGCGAAAGAAACATACCTAGAAGCAGCATCTACCACTTGAGCATAATGCCATGCTTCGACAAGAAACTAGAGAGTGCAAGAAAAGAAGAGGATGGTGAGGTGGATGTGGATTGCGTGTTGACTCCAAAGGAGTTGGTAAATTTGGTTAGTGAGTATCCAGAGTTCTCATTGGAAAGAAGCAATGAGGAGATACAATCCAGTGGCACGAAGCAAATCACCGATATAATGTCTTCTCCGCTCTCTAATATTTATGAAAGGCTTGCGCCACAACACTGGCCCATGGTGAGAGACTCTTGGAGTAATGACTCCGGGTCTCTTTCAGGAGGGTATGCTTATAACTACCTTCGGCTCTATGCCATGTATCTTGGGCATGACCACAAAGAGTACAAAATAACTACTATAGCTGGAAAGAATACTGACGTTTACGAAATGCGCCTTATTCACGATGGCAAAACAGTGGCATCAAGTGCGGTAGTCAATGGTTTTAAAAACATTCAGAACTTGGTGAGAAAGTTCAAGGAAGGACCTGTCAAAGTCAACCCGTTGGCTGGTAGGAGACGCGCAAGGACAGCAAAAACTGCAGTTGTTGAAACAGCCGAACCTTCAAAGACAGATTACGTTGAGGTAATGGCATGCCCGGGCGGTTGTATCAATGGAGGTGGTCAGGTAGGCGCAGGAGACGCGAGTATGCAAAAGCAATGGTTAGAGGACGCTACAAAGAGTTATGCGGAAATTCCTTTGGCAGACATTGAGAATGCTTCAGCCATAGTGGACTGGATCCACGCTTTTCTGAGAGAGTATGGAGTAAGTGAAACAAGGTTAACGAGAGCTCACTTTAAGGCAGTGGAGAAAGAGGTTGATGGAGCTGCGGCCTTGTTCGGAGCTAAATGGTAAGCAATTACTGAATCCTGCAAGCCACATTGTTCGCACGGTATTTAATAGTGATAGACGTATAATAGAGAAGAGTACGGGGTGGTATAATAGGCACAGATGTAAGCGTGAAGATGGTTAATTAAAAACGCCCTGGATGCCGCAGAGCAGAATGATATACATCATCGGAGCTTGGATTTATTCTTTAGCTCATAAAAAGCGGTCACTGTCTTGATATATTCTTATTCTGAACTTCATTAGTAGGTTCCTGTGTAACCGTGGTCTGATAATAACATAATTTTAACTACTTTCAGAGATTACAGCAGTAAAAACAGTTACCGATAACATCATACATCAGGGGATGATTCTAGTTTCAGAGGTTAATTCTGATCCAGTTTATTCAGAAATCAAATGCTCTGAGCATATAAGGCTTGTACAATACATGTAACCCTTGTTTTAGAATAGACATGGCTCACACTTTTATGAACGGTATATATCGTGCCCATTTCTGAGGGAATATAGATTTCCAGATATTCAAATGTAGTATGTAGTGAACTCTTATCCCATACCATGGCCTACCCAAGCGAGTATTCAACACACTGGTTGGCACTGTCGATTACAGATAAATACAGGACCCAGAAAAGTAACAAAGGGTGTGTTTCTCATTTTGAGAATATTCACAATGGGAGGTATCAAGGACTACGTCTTTGACTTCATTTGCCGCAAATCAAACTCACTCAATAAAATAGCTAGTTTTGTGACACTTTTCATTCAATACTTCTATGAAATATGCTAAAATACGAGATATTTTAGCAGCCGAGCGGAAATATGAAACACTTGAAGACCTGGTTCCAAAAATCAATTATTACAATCTGAGTAGTACGAAATTGATCAGTATGGATTTTCAAGGTGTTTGTGTGTGTGTGTGTGTGTGTGTATGATTGTCAGTTTTTCATGGGAATTAGTTGTATTCGTTTGAGCCCGAACATTTCGACGGGCTGAGTAAGGTCATCAGAGTTCTTTAAAAAAAATATTGTGGGTCTAATCCAAATAGTTTCGTTGTGCATAATTCAACGTTCTTGGCTTATTCATCCATTACAAAGTAGCTCATTTATATGTCATTTCTCCAAAGTTCTGTGCGTTTTTAATACTGTTCCTAAGGGGTGTAATATCTACTGAAAGTACCGTTCAAAAAAACAGGAAAGAAGGTAAACGTCAATTTGAGTGACAAATGTCGAAATCAGTACAGCACATAAAATCATGATATGTATATGGTCGTTGTATACTGATTTACAAAACCGCATTTAAAAGGAAATCCTGTCTTCATTTTTGGGGCCTTTGAACCTAATGTGGCCAAAATATGAAAACGGCTAATTATAACTCACTAAACGAGAAAAGAAGGATGTCTGAAGAGACTATGATCAAGCTTACGTGCGCGATATATGACGTCATAAAAAAGCGCAAACGTCCCAGCTTTTCATTCCAAGCCCAGCCATTTACAATTCCAGATGCACATTGACGTTTATTTTTTATTTTCGCAGTTTTCAAAAACTTGAACCAAAAAGGTGTGACATGGATGAAGTGCATATGCGCCTTACGGGGTGAATGGACAAAAAAGTGCATGTCCACAGGTTTTTGAACCGCCTTCAAGATACGTCCATTCATTTCGGCTATTTGTGCCAATTATCTTTTCCCGTTTTTTTTTTAAGCCTTCTACGCATAATGAATAATAAAGGCTCTCAACCGTTTACAATTGTTTGGACTAATACTGCGAAACTGGATAGTTTCGCGTTTTTTCGTGTATGGATAAACTCTTTAATTAGTATTCAGATACCAAAAAAGTTCACTTCCCCTACACTTTTACCCCACGTCTACGAGCTATTGCAGATAGATAGGAAACCTTTAATTCTAGTATGCGCAAGTATTGATATTTACCAGTTGTTTTCTTTTCTGCCGGGACACGACAAGCAAGGGTGCTCGAATTAAATATATAAGTCCAAACCTCCCCGAACAAATCTTCAACATCACAAAGAACTATTATACCTCCTGCAATGTAAGTGCACTTTCCAAAGTACAACAATATGTTGCAGTTGATCGATAAGACACAATCATTTTGCCATCTATCGATTTGCGCCTCATCTCAGCAAAACTAACAAGCAGCTATGCCTAAAAACAACCTATCTCGAAATGCCACGACAGTAACCTCCGGCGCGATTGCCAAGTTATTTTTCATTTTGACCAATGTGACCAAGTTGGTTGGTGCAATGCCCCTCTTCATGCGTGAGGAAATTCACGAGCAACGTGAAAAGATGACCCGTGAAGAGTTTTGGACTAATCTTCTTCTCTCTGCATTCCTCGTGCTTGCTGGAGGAGTTTTTGCTGGTTTGACTTTAGGTCTCATGGGACAGGATGAGGTGTATCTCAAAGTCATTGCTCTGAGTGGAGAACCTGCTGAAAGAAAATCTGCCAAGAAAGTTTTACATCTTATCGGTAGAGGCAAGCACTGGGTTCTTGTCACTCTTCTTTTATCTAACGTCATCACCAACGAGACATTGCCAATCGTTTTGGACCGCTGTCTTGGCGGAGGCTGGCCAGCAGTGGTAGCATCCACCGCGCTGATTGTTGTTTTTGGTGAGATCATTCCACAATCTATCTGTGTTCGTTATGGGTTGCAAGTTGGTGCGATATTCTCTCCCTTTGTTCTCGTTTTGATGTTTGTCATGTACCCCATTGCGTACCCGATTTCGCTTCTTTTGGATCATATCCTTGGAGAGGACCATGGAACGGTTTACAAAAAGTCTGGGTTGAAAACATTGGTGACATTGCACAAGACCATGGGTGTAGAGCGCTTAAACCAGGACGAAGTTACTATTATTAGTGCTGTCCTTGACTTGAAAGAGAAGCCAGTCAGCCACATCATGACCCCAATGAACAGAGTCTACACAATGAGTGCAGACACGATTTTGAATGAGCAAGTTGTGGAGGAGATTTTCAACGCGGGATTCTCACGTATCCCCATTCATCTTCCAAACGAACCTCTTAACTTTATTGGTATGTTACTAGTGAGGGTCTTGATTAGTTACGATCCAGAAGATGCTCTCCCGGTTGCTTCCTTCCCACTCGCAACTCTCCCCGAAACCTCCCTTGACACTTCGTGCTTAAACATTTTGAACTACTTCCAGGAGGGTAAGTCGCACATGATTGTAGTGAGTGAGACCCCCGGTGAACAAACCGGAGCCGTTGGTGTGCTCACCTTGGAGGACGTCATTGAGGAGTTGATTGGTGAAGAGATTGTTGATGAGTCCGATGTTTATGTTGACATCAACAGAAATATCAAGAGAGCGCAGCCCGGTCCCTTGTCAAAACGCAATTTGACAGCTTACTTACACAATTTATACCAGCTGGCCAACACACTGAAGAGGAATTCACTCGACAGCAACGACTTTGACATAAATAGAGACGATAAGAGGCCAAGATCGATCGAATCGCGACCGAAAAAGCCAGCTGTGCCATCGGTGGGTAACGCGGCCGCTTTGGCCGATGCCAAGTCATGGAAACCGAAAAATCCTGCTAATAATCCTCTTGAAACTAATAAACTGTTTGTCACTATTAAGAGACCTGATTCTGAAGCAATTGCTGCTGCTGTTCCCAGCACCAAGAAAGTGCCTGCTGCGACATTAGGCGTCGGTGTCGTACACTCGAGCGAAGAAGGTGCACTTCGTGATGCAAACAGAAGAGCATCCACGGATGGACATAATCAATCACAGGAAAGTGCTTTCACAGGCATGGATTCAAACAACAGGTTTAACCAACACTATGTAACAGAATCCAAAAACGGCGAAACTGATGTCGTACACCATCATAATATTGAAATCGGGGACCAAAGAAAGAGCCCAACCGTTGAGTTTCAAGAATCGCGATCTTACCGTACAGGTGGTATCATTGAGTCCGTAATAGAGGTTCAGGGTGTTCACAAGACCATTATTGAGAACGTTAGCGATGATGATGATTTGAATGCGGGCTCATTTGTTGAAGGTGAGAATAAGAAGAAGCGGAAATCTAGAAATGGTAAACATAGCGAACACAAGAACCACAAGAATGGCAACCAATCGAGCGAGACGAACCTGAGTAGTGAAGAGGGGCAATCAGCTATGAACGGGGGTAACGGAAGACTGCTGAGCAGGACCCCGTCGTTTGGTAGTAACAACTCTGGGTTGTTATCAAGATCTGAACTGATCGCCAGTGGAGCGGCCGGGGTTTGGAACAAGATTACAAGAAAAGAGTAGTGATGGATTGGTCACCAAGTACTGCCAAGATTGCATGAAACCGAGTCTGATATATTTTCAATTACCCGAAATAGAGTTAACCGTTACTACCCATAGTATATTTCTCAATATAACAATCCACTTCGGACGCATAAATGTAAATGAGAAAGCCGAGCTGTTCATCTAAAAGTAATGCGAAGCAGATCTAGTCACCAAAATGAATTCTTGTTTTGTTTGATGTTCTTGCATATATTTAAGAGATTTTGCAGTTCTTATCAGTCAACGACTATGGGGCTGGGATCCAACACGATACAGGTCTCCTACGAGAAAGTCGCAAGGAAGAAAGGGTGTTATATCTGGCCAAAAAGCAAAATTCAATTGCCGTCAGGGTGCAAAAAAAAACCACCCTCTAATAATGCCACAAGGATCTAGGAATTTGCATGTTTGAAATAATATGATCTTTTGCTGGTTCTGCTAGCACGGCAATAAACTCAATCTTGGCGTATTTAATTTCTTCATATTTAGCCGGTCATTATCCCCTCATCCACACTCAAGTGTACACTAGTATCACTAGTACGGCTTTCATTTCGATACGGATCTCAACGGGTTTCGGTTTTGTGGACTCAAGAACGAATCCGGCAGGCTCGGATAAGTGAGAGATCTTCCCGAGCTGCAGGGTGGACATATAAATCATGTCCCGGGTTAGCTGATTTATTAACCGATTGATATCGTTAATTTACGGCCGAGTCTGATTATTCCGTGTTCTCCGGTGCATTCGGCTAATCACCCTTTATGTTGCACCTGATCTTTTCTGCCCGGGTAATTGTAGCAATCAATCAATTGTGGGGGCACCCATGTGAAAGAAGTCGACATCGGATGCAACCCAATTCCAAGAAATCAATTAGAATTTGAGTTTGGATAGCCGGAATAAAGTCACACCCCATTCATCCTTGAATCTTACATTGCTTAATGTCCATACCAATCGATATAAGCACGCACTAGTTAAATTCTCTTTTCGTGTCCAAAAAAAACTACTCCACCATGGTATTCAGGCTGATCTTTCCACTGCTGTCCCCAAAGTCCAAGGATGGGATCCTGCCCCAGACCAGTCGAGGACTGATGGCTCTGATCATGCGGTTGAGAGATAGAAGGACCAAGAGCCTGGATTCATTGGGGCAGAGAAAAGAAGGGGGTGCAAATGGTACTACTGCAAATGACAAAGGAGAGGCTGAAAGCACAACGAAATCTACAGAACAACACGGAGAAAGCAATACGGCTGACCAATTAAAGCAAGATGACGCTCTCACGGCTGTTCCGGACATTCATAAACCAACATCTCCGACTATTTCCGTGCAATCAAGCAACGATTATATGTTTGTTGATAGCGTACAAAATTCCAGAGCATTGAGCCCAGAGCCCGTTGCCATGAGAAGAGGCGATGAATCTCCAACCACGAGGGTGAAGCCTTTCGAAAATGCCGAACTTCAAACTGGCTCTACGAGCGGCGCCTCAAACGCGCCCGTCACCCTGGAGTCCTACGTTAATACACCAGAAGGTTCAACTAATTATCTGATTTCAGGTTCAGTAAATTCGGCATACTTTAGTGAGGGTACTGGAAGCATTCCGACAGGATCAACCGATGGGAAGATTGAAACCAAACCGCAGGGCGCTTTCTCACCCTCGGCGAACTCTCCTTTGAGCATGCAAATTCTCAAGGCACCCCTTGATGAACATGAATCAGACTCTGACAATTTCCACTCCGCAAGTGAAAAACATGACAAGGAGGTAAAAAATGACCATCATGATTCATCCTTGTTATCGCCCCCGGTTCTGCAGTATTCCAACCAAAATGCACTGCTGTCTACCCTTGGTAAGAAAAGTAAAAAGCACTCATCACTTTCTCTTCGCCGGTTTTTCGACAAAGTGAAGCACCATCATCATAATCACCACCATAATTCCCATGGCGCGGGCGCCGAAAAGACCCCGAACTCGCCAGTGAAAGAAGATAGTGTTTTGTCCCAAAAGTACGGAGCTATTGGGAAACACTTGGGAACTGGCGCCAGTGGATCAGTTAGTCTTATCAGCCTGCCTAAAACTAGCCAGATTTACGCAGTAAAAAAATTCTCCTCTAAATTGTCCGGCGAGTCCGATAATGACTTCAAAACAAGAGTAAAGAACGAGTTTACGATTGGAGAACTGCTCAAGCACCCGAATCTTATTCACACATATGACTTGATCAAGGAATACCCAAGCTCGCTGAACCATCACCACCACCATCATAAGCATGGCGTTGCAAAGCTTGTCACAG
The DNA here is from genome assembly GCA_030674215.1 of Kodamaea nitidulidarum. Classification (NCBI taxonomy): domain Eukaryota; kingdom Fungi; phylum Ascomycota; class Pichiomycetes; order Serinales; family Debaryomycetaceae; genus Kodamaea; species Kodamaea nitidulidarum. The sequence goes on along the minus strand of JAJLWI010000001.1, from coordinate 332,906 downwards.
AGCCTCAGTTCTATATGATCATGGAGTACTGCCCGTACGATTTTTTCAATCTCGTGATGTCAGGACTTATAGAGACCAACGAGCTTTTGTGTTATTTCAAGCAGATAGTCAACGGAGTCAACTTTATGCATGAACAGGGACTTGCACACAGGGACTTGAAGTTGGACAATTGCGTAGTGCGAGCTGATGGTGTGTTGAAGTTGATTGACTATGGGTCAGCTGTGTCCTTCCGTAAGGAAATAACACCGTCTATACATATTAACACCGGAGTGGATGAAGTGATCGATGATAAATGGAAATTAATACGTGCTCGAGGAGTTGTTGGATCTGACCCATACTTAGCACCAGAGGTTTTGGAGCCACTGAACTTTGGATACGACCCTCGTGCAGTCGATATTTGGTCATGTGCGGTCATCTTTTGTTGTATGGTGCTTCGCCGTTTCCCATGGAAGTTGCCGAAGTTGTCAGATCCTCTGTACCGGGCGTTCGTGGGAATTTCAGACCAGGAGGCGAAAGAGATTGAGCACAATCCAATCGGAAAAACTGCAGAACATGACTACAATCGTGATGGGAAGAGCTCTACTTCACAATCAGGATCGCCTCGTGGTCCACACCGTCTTTTGAGACACCTTCCCCTGGCATCACGCGAACTAATTGGGAATATGTTGAAAATTGACCCGAAGCGCAGGTATTTATCTGCCGCCGTAGTGCAGGATCCATTTTTCAAGAGTATACAGGCATGTGAACCTAAAAAGAGCGCCACCAACCACACCCACCACTTGGTATCCGAAGAGGAATTAGAGCGGATAAATGCGGAAGAACAAAGAGAGAAAGGGATGAGGAAGGCGGGTATGCATTGAGTTGAATGAGGAACAGGTATGCATAGAGTTGAATAATTGTCAAAGTTATATTCAAAGCACATTCTATGACGTGAAGATAAAAACATTTAAACGAACGTAGGTTATATTGTTGTTGATGGTCAAAATTGTAAGTCGATTTTGCTGAAGGTGAAGCATGTAAATTGGACGTAAATATATAAATGCGCTTGATTCTCCACTGCAAAAGATATTTCTCAGTAATATATTGGCAATTTTGAATGCTTTGCCAAGTAGTTTTGAACGTGCAGCGAGCTACAGCAATTTAGCCTCATATTATCCTCTCATATTCAGTCATTTAGTTGACTATTATAAATGTATTCCGTCGTTCAGTTATCTCTATATTATTGTAAGTTCAATTGCTCACTTCACTCGCTACTCGTGAAGTACGTGTAAAGCTGTCATGATGTTCACTAGAGTACGTTAGTAAGACCAATCAGAAACTCCTACTGTACACACTGATAACTTTACAGTAGACCAGGTTGTAAAACATAAGGCATCGGTTCAAAAGTCGTTTCTCTCTACTTGCTCTCCAATTCTCTTATCACTTTTCGCTTTACATCCTTTTTCTGTCTCACTGATTTTATCTTCTTGAATCGCACAATGACCCTCGATGGTGATGCGGTCACCCTACCGCCATCGATAAATCAGGTTGCATTCTACTCATCCGTCATTGCAACCGCTATCATATTGGTGAGCATCACCCTTCATCTCCGCAACTACCGCAAACCTGTGGAGCAACATTTTATGATCCGCATTCAATTGATTGTACCATTGTTTGCATTGTCATGTTATTCCATGTTGATGAACCAAACAGCGCCGTTTAACAAGTACATCCTTGAGCCTATTCGTGAAATCTACGAGGCCTTTGTGATCTACACTTTCTTTTCGTTGCTCACGGACATGTTAGGCGGTGAAAGAAACATAATTATTATGACACTGGGAAGGGAACCCGTTCCGCATCCCGGATTCCTTGGATTCATTCTACCACACTTGGATATTTCAGATCCGCATACCTTTCTCAAGATCAAACGCGGTATTTTGCAATACGTATGGTTGAAACCCTTCATATGTTTTTCGACACTTTTGTTTGAGGCGCTCAACATATACAATGTGAACGATATGGGTGCGAAATCGATTTACCTCTGGATGACAATAATGTACAACTTCAGTGTGACTTTATCGCTTTACTGCCTTGCTGTTTTTTGGAAAATATTGTGGGATGACCTTAAACCATTTAAGCCGGTGGGGAAATTTCTCTGCGTCAAGCTCATTATCTTCGCACTGTACTGGCAAGGAGTGATCTTAGCGTTGCTCAACTTTTTCCAATTGCTTCCAAAACCCGAGGAAGGAACTGTCGGCCTGATAGGCTTATGTATCCAAAACGCACTTCTATGTGTGGAACTTATCTTTTTTGCAGTCGGTCATTTTGTTTCCTTCTCATACTATCCGTTCACGTTGTCACAAATGCCGAGCGGCAGGCTCCGCTTCATTTATGCCGTAAGAGACACTTTCGGAATCAAGGATTTGATCCACGATTTCAGGTTGACTTTCTACGGTGACTTTTACAAGGACTATAAACAGTTTGACTCCGTGGAGGCTATGATTGCACACCCAGAATCTTACAGTAGGATGGGTAGGATAAATCAAGGCTTGCGCTATCATGTGGACGGAAAGCACAAGCACTGGTTACCGAGTCTGCAGCCGCAGCAGAACCGTGAGGTGCGTAGTACACTGGAAATGCTGGCTTCGGTGCCAGTTGTACCTAATGCACCGGACATGGCAATCAAAACTGATGGCAGATCTGCTGATTTACAGTCTGTAAATACTGATAGTGTATCCATTGCCTCAACGGGTACCTCGACCAGAGCAATATACCCTCGCTCGCCCCCTGTTTCTACAGCCTCGTCGGGTTCGCTCGAAACAGAAGAGACGCCGATACTCACTGCACTAAAACAAGACCCTTACCTCGCACAGATTGATTACGATAACGAATGTTTTGATGAGGATGAAGAATACTACCAACAAGCTTGTAATGTGATCAACAATTATAAGTTGGATCAAGTGGAAATCAAGCGCTTGCTAAATTACCCGATTGTGGATGAATTGATAAGCGGACATGTGTTTGGTTATAAAGTACAACAATTGAGAAAGAATAGGACCAGAAATTATGGAAGTATTGCCTAAATTAATATTATTACGCTATATGTACAGAGTATGCTAGATAGGAATTAAGAATACACAAGAGCTTCCATTTTTCAGATAATATAGGATAACCAACGTATGATTTGCGATACACTTATAACCTCGACGTTCACAGTTTTTTGTTACTATTTACAAATGGTATTCACTATATCCGTAAGTTGTCAAGGCTGCTTGTGATGAAATCAATTAATGTGCAGATAGCCTTCGGTTGGCAAAAGATTAATCCTCAATCTTAATCAGATACATGGAATCTAAATCTATTTCCGTTCCCTTTTCTTTAGATTTCTTTACCTTCTTTTGCTTTTTCTCTTTTTTAACCTCCTTCTTCTCCTCTGTTTTTGTTTCCTTCTTCATAGGCAGTACCTGAACGGAAAAACGTGTTTCCAATTTGCCCTCAACCTTGTATGTGCATGGGAGTTCGTCTAATATTCCTACCAACGTATTGTACACCATTTCTCTTCTCTTGAGCTCTATGCTCAACTCTTCCTCGTCTAATTTCCCATACAAGATATTGTTTTTGTTTACCGTGGCTGGGTCGTCGCTCTCTTCAGGTTCTTCGAGATCACCTTTATCATTTGTGCTCTTCACAAAAATAGTGAACTTTTCTCCTTTGTCGATTCTTCTTGCAATCTCGTTCTTCTTTTGGTTGTTCAAGTCAGCTATGCTTATCTTCCATTTAATTTCTAAAACCTTCATAGCCGATTTCTTCTTCTCGGCTCGAAGTCGCTGATTCACGACTTTTTGCGCGGTTCGACTTCCCATCTCCAACAATTCCTTTTCCTTTTGGAGAGCTAGCCTATCAGTATACTTACTGATCATGTCACTGACTTTGACTTGCTTAACCATGGGAACCTCATCCGCCCCATTTGCACCCACAATAACCAAACCGAACTTTGTCAAATCAAGCTCGTTAGAAACATTAACCAAGTGGGTACGATCGATCTTCCCTGTGATCGAGTTAACGTAGCGTACTTTATACTGGGGGCTCGCCTCTTTTATTTGCAAAATGAGGTCTTTAAGCGCAGCTTGGGCTTGAATGGAGCCCGACCGGAATTCGAAAGTTGGCATGCGTGGACTGAAGTTGGTCTTGGTGGCATGTTTAACAGGCTTTTTCTGGGGTGGCTTTTTCTTATCAAACTTGATGGCAAAGCGATTGTGCTTCAACAGATCAGAGCCAAGCAAGTCATCAATGTTGAAATGTCCCTTTGATAAAAGTGATGAGCTTCTGTGAATGTTTCTGGCAAACGACAACATCTCACAATAAATTATTTCGTGCTTCGTCACAGACCGGCCTCCGTGTATAATGTTCAGAACTCTGATTCGATGACCTCTCGAGTAACTGGGAGGTTTTCTTTGTACAAGGCTTGTGTGTGAGCTTATACCAAATTCTGATAATTCTACACTATATTTCTGACTAATTGATGATGTAATCAAATTGCGATTTTAGCGACCCGAGGTGTTCAAACTCTTCGGTACTCCTTTTCCCCTTTGCTTGATTGTTTACGTCTGTGATCCGACCTTTTGACCGATAAGTGCGATAAACCGTGTTACAAAGTCTCGAGCAATTCAAGGGTCTAAAGAGTATGAGCGTTTGTCTCGAAATGGGAATAAACAGCAATGTACCAACAGCCCTGTCACATACCTTTTGACCAATCGCCTTGCCGTTTTTTCCTATTTGTAACACCCTGCATTGAACCACACTCGCTTTGGGCATTGTAAAGAACATTATGTACATACATTGACCTCCTACATTAATTTTTGTAGCAAGGACACGAACTCCCCCTGCTAATTGAAACTTATATTCTGAGTAATCAAGGCCTGGGCTTGAGGCACATTTCAAAGCGGTAAACATCTATACCCGTGGGGCCCGGGTATTTTTGCCTTCTTACTTTCGCATGAAACATTTCGCCAGTCTATTATTTGTAATTGCAATTACTAATGGCCAGTAGCAATCCCCTTTGCAAAAAACAGATGATGTTCGTTTACCTGTGGACCACTGTTTTGCTCCCGTACTAAACCACATTCCACTACCCCTTTTGGGTTTTGTGTAATTCATATTAAAAACTCCGAAGCAATCCAGAACATGCGTAATGGATGCAAAAAATTGAGCAAACCGCAAGCAAAAGTATATAAATGCCACGAATGTTTCTTCAAATTGTTTTTAGTATAGATCAATATGTCTAAAGACTCTGCTGTTTACACTACCTCTAACGGAGTACCTTACCCAAACCATCCTTATGGCGCACAGACCGCGGGTCCAGGTGGCCCACTCCTCCTTCAAGACTTCAACTTAGTTGATTCTTTGGCGCACTTTGCACGTGAGAGAATCCCAGAGAGAGTTGTTCACGCTAAAGGTGGTGGTGCTCATGGTTATTTTGAGTTAACCGATTCATTGAGCGATATCACATATGCCAGACCATTCCAGGAGCCTGGTTATAAGGCCCCAATCACAGCACGTTTTTCCACTGTTGGTGGTGAGTCTGGTTCCCCAGACACTGCCAGAGACCCTAGAGGCTTTTCTGTGAAGATCAAGACGGATGTTGGTAACTTGGATTGGGTCTTCAACAACACTCCAATCTTTTTCATTAGAGATCCCACAAAGTTTCCTCACTTTATTCACACCCAAAAGAGAGACCCATCTACTCATTTGGATCAGAACACCGACTCAACGCGTGCATGGGATTACTGGACCCAAAATCCCGAGTCTATTCACCAGGTTGCATACATGATGGGCCGCAGAGGTGTTCCAAAATCCTGGGCCCAGATGAACGGTTACTCTGGCCACACTTTCAAGAACTACAATGCCAAGGGTGAATTGACATATGTGCAATATCACATCATTTCAGACCAAGGTGTTGAGGGCTTCACTCCACAAGAGGCTGGAGAATTGGCGGGTTCGTCCAAGGATCACAATATCAAAGAATTGTATGACCGTATTGCAGCCAAAAAATACCCATCGTGGACTTTGTACGTGCAAACCATGACTCCCAAGCAGGCCGAGGAGTTCAAATACTCGATCAATGATTTGACCAAGGTTTGGCCACACAAGCAGTACCCATTGCGTAAGTTTGGTAAGATTGTTCTCAACCAAAACCCAGAGAACTACTTTGCTGAAATTGAGCAGGTTGCATTCTCTCCAGCTCACATGGTTCCAGGTGTGGAGGCTTCGAATGACCCAGTTTTGCAACTGCGTTTGTTCTCCTACTCTGACACACACCGCTACCGTTTGGGTGTCAACTATCAGCAATTACCGGTCAACAGACCGCGCACAACTGAAAAGGGTTCTGGCTGTCCCTTCCTTGCAGGTAATTTCCAAAGAGATGGTTTTGGAACTATTGACAACCAAGGAGACAGACCTGACTTTATTTCGCAGCTTAATCCTATCAACTCCGTCTCCAGCAACTCCAAGGAGGAGGTGAATGGTTTGCTTCCAGTTGTGGATGGTAAGTTCCAGGGTGTTGTGACCAAGCAACAAACTGACAAGAGCGAGGTGTTGCAGCAGGAACGCAACAAGCGTGCTCACGAAGAGGCTATCTGGCTCAAGTCGTACGACTACATTTCTGGTATCAGTGAGTTGGACTTCGAACAACCAAGAGCATTGTACCAGAAAGTGCTTTCAGATGATGAGAAGGAATTATTTGTTGAGGCCATTGTGGGACATGCAGGCAAGGTCTCTGTGCAAACTATCAAGGAGCGCGTCCCTCACTATTGGGGACTCATTGATGATGACTTGGGTGCTAAGGTTGCTAAGGGTTTGGGTGTGAAGTACACTCCGTGGACTTTGGCTGAATACGTAGAGAACTTGGGTTTGGCTCCTGCGGCTTAAGATAAGTTCCAAATAAATGCAATGTTATGAGTGTTTGTAGTAAATACGTACCTTTTTTGTGGATTTCATTAATGATTATTCTATAAGTTAATCCTAGTCTAGTAGTGGATAATCCCAAGATCTTTCATCAATGTCTATTCTATAACTTGATCTTAGTCTAGTACCACGGGATCATCCCAAGATCCTCCTCCACTGTTGCCCATATTCAACATTTCGTCTTCGAATTCATCATCAAAGTCATCGATAATCGGGACATGCTTCTTTGTAACCAAAATATCTTCACTTGCGTCTTTCTTTTCTTGTTTGACGTCACGCGGCGCATGCACTTTGACTTCGTCCTCTTCTTCTTCTGACAACTCGATCACCTCAGCCTCCAACTTTTCCTTCACACGCTCAACGATCTTGAATTGAGTCAAGTCAAGTACTTCGACCCTTTCCGAATCTTTTGGTGTCAGTTTCAAAAAATAGTTGTAAACTTGTGAAATAGACAACTCTGATGGCTGGAATTTTTCATCGCATATCGGACACAGGTATTGAGGAATCAGTGGATTTCGTTTTTCCGAGCGTATTTTTGGACCCCCTATTGTATTCTTTCTGTGTTCATTACCGTTGTCGACCTCTATTGCAGAATTTGGTTGCTCGCCAGCCTGGTTTCGTTGCACTAGTTGAATTCCTGGGTTCCCTGTGTATTTCTTCACTGTTTCCTGACCTGAAAAGAGGAAATTGTACATTTGCGAGTTGAAGTTTGGAAACTTGTTTCTAAGTTGATTCTGATGTTGATACTCCTGAAGTTGTGTATGAAAATGATTTTGAAGCTGATTATACTGGTCTTGGTAATGTTCCATACTGGCCATAGGCAGGCCTTTGGACTGATTATACCCGTGTTGTATTCCGAATAGTTGGCCATCTATTTGCAGGTGATGAGGCTCATTGGAATAATAGCTGGGTAACTGGTTGGTGTTTGCTTGTTGGCCTCCAGAACCATTCAAGCTCTGTTCTTGATATCTATTACTGAGGTTGAAAGGGTGGATTCCGTTTCCAGATTCATGTAATGCACTCCCATATGCTTTTTTGGCAGGGTGTTGCCCTTGCTTACAATAGGCATATCCATTTTGAACTGTTATACCAAGCGAATTGTACATGCCATCTTTCGAAGGGGGCTTCTTGACTTGCAGGTTCCCTTGTGTTTGTTTCAGTATAAGCTCTCTCTCTTTTCGCTTCTCCAAGTCTCTTTTCCTTTGTTCGGCCTCTTTCAAAGAGTCCACGTTCTTATGCAACAATGTCTTTTTCAATATGTTTTTATGGCCTTGGAGGATTTTGTTGAACATACAAAATGTATCAAAGTCAAAGCATTCGATGTGCACGCAGTACTGTGACTTAACTGGGATATTTATGCGAGTCTTTGTGAGTGGATCTTGTAACGAAAAAGTGAATTTGTCGTACCCAAGGTCTTCATCGTTATCGTTGCCCACTTCACGCCGAAGAAACGGCACGATATTTACCGGAATCCATTTATACCCCGGTTGCAATACTGAATCACTTGGTTTAGATACCTCATTATGCGTAGAAGGTTTAGACGCCTTGATATCGGCCACCGGATTACTGATAGCTGGATTATGCCCTTTTTCTTCCATTTTAATCTTGAGATTCCCCACGTCACCTTCCCTGGCACATACTTTATTTCCTTTTCGATTCGGTTCATCGCGCTTGTTGCATAAACTTAGGTGTTCGTTCGAAGATAACTCACTATCACTAACATGAATTTCGTTGGGGTCTTGATTACTAACAATGGCCTGCACTGCTTTTTCTTGTAGTTCTTTGTGAATGTCGTTTATGCCTTCAAGTCCCTTGTTAGCTTCGGGTGCAGGGTTCAACATGTCGTTCAACTCTGCATCCAAATTCAGGAGGTCATCCACATCCAGAATCTCACTATCTGATTTGTCTCGGATTTCAGCTAGCTTCGTACTTGGTAAGCGTACAACAACCACGAGCTTGTTGTTCCACCCTTCTGGTAGCTTTGCGAATTCACTATGCACCAGCACTCGGCTGTTGTTGAGTTTGGGCCCTCGCAATCGTAGCTTGGCCATGCTAACGATTAAAGTAGATGTGCAGGAGAAAATTGCCAAAATCTGATTTTAGTTCAGGTGAGAGAAGGAATCCTAATGTGTAAAACAAAGTAAAAAGATGCTCGAGGGAGTGTGACCAACTGATGATGTATGATGAAATGGTGGGTTTCATTGAAGTTGCGAATTTGTGTTTGATGAGATTGTTATGATTTGACTCTGGCATTACTAATCTACAATAGCCATATTGTTCATGTACTTATTGCGGTACTCTCCCATTTATCAAGGGTGCTAATTCTTTCTGGATAATTCTAACACACTACAGGATTTTCACTTCCGTAAATGTGGATTCGAATACAGCGTCTTTCTAAAGTATGCACATAGCATTATGTGCAATGTGACTTCCGGTATCACACAGCTTGAATTAAGCGGTGTAGAAAATTAGATCTTCGATTTTCCCAGCTTCTCCAACGATAAGCTTTCATAAACTTCTTTCTCTATCTTCAAGAAATGCGCTGCTGAATCATCCAACATAGGCAATATCTGCGTGCCATAAAACCCAGCGATCTTATTTTCCAAGTCAATCCAGAAGAACAAGTTCGACATTCCGCACCAATACAATGTACCCTTAGGTCTTCCTGTAGGTGATGAACCTTCAGTGCGGGCAAATCCCAATCCCCAAGTGTCAACCACCCCAAAAGGTGCATTGGGAATTGGTCTACTAAACTCTGGATGCAAAGCATCTTCGAACAGAAGTTGCACGCCTTCAGGGAGCTGGTTACGTATTGCCTCTTGATACAATTCTGGTGCAAATAACTGTTCCCCTTTAGGTGTACGGCCCTCGTTAAGCCATAACCTCAAAAACTTGAGGTAATCCGAAGCTGTACCATACAAGCCTTGACCTCCCATATCTCTTGGCAGTTTGTAATTCCTCAGAAGTCTTGAACGAACAAGACCACCGTCCTTACTCCTTGAGTAAATTACGAGCAAGTTTGCTTCGTTTTTGTCTCTGACAAAAGCAGTGTCTTTGATATCTAAAGGATCAAAAATGTGCTTGTTAATAAACTCTCCCAAAGAAATGCCTGTGATGTGTTCCAAAATAAACCCTGCCCAGTCAATTCCCAAACCGTAGGCATACTTGGTACCGGGTTCAAAAGAAAGATAACAATCTTCCAACGCCTGCGAGTTCGGGTCTTCACCAGGTTCTTCCGCAACTGATGAAATCATGCTCAAGACACATTCGTAAGTGAACCCAGAGGTATGAGTTAAAAGATGCCTCAATGTTACTGGGGTTTGTGGAGAGTGATATCCATCGTCTCCAGAAACCTTGATTTTGCCAAATTCGGGGTAAACCTTGGTAATCGGTTCATCCAAAGTGATTTTGCCTTGAGTCACCAAGATCAAAAGTGCGGTTGTAGTTACTGCTTTAGTGCAAGAAAACAATGCCATTTTCGCTTCTGGTACAAGTTTGCGAGGTTTCTCCACGTCTGTCACTCCACTAGCGTTCAAATAAACAGTTTCTTTGGCGTTGGTGATCCCTAAAACGGCGCCATGTGCCAGAGTAGGTAAGTTGTTTGATATATCGGTTGCATTCGCTAGAACCTTGTTGAGCGATTCCTCGAGGATTTTCCTCAGTGAATGATTAGAGAATGGAAGCATAGTCGTTTGTATGACTATCCTGAATTAAAATTGTCGAACCTCTACCCCAAAACCGGAAAAGTGAAAATGTGGGGTTTTGCTTTACATCACATGCGTCTTTTTTAGCCAACATCGTCAAGTTCACATTTATAGTGTGCAACTTGTCACCTAGGTACAGTGTATACAACATACATTGGACGTTCCCTCCTATCATAAAATCAGAGAAGTACGCTATAAAATGCGAACTAATAACTAGTGTTATAAACGTTTACATCTAGAGTATATTTTGTTTACATTCTGACTTCATAAGAAATGGCTCTTTGGCCGAGTGGTTAAGGCGGTAGACTCAAGTTCTACTATCGTAAAGATGCAGGCGTTCGAACCGCCTAGGAGTCAATTTTTTTCTTTTTTGGCTGCGAATTTTTTAGAAATACAAAAGCTAATATTTCGATTACTCCTGGTAACCCAGTATTCTATTCCTATAATAATAGTATGCACGTTGAGTATCACCTGCAATAAGTTCTTTAAGGCCCAAAAAAGCGGTCTCTTCTACGACCTTTCAACTCATGTTCAAGTAAGGCTGCACCGCCAGCGGCCGATATAACTCCTAAAGCGTCTTTAGATTTTCTGTGATTACGGTGCAGCTTTCTGTATGTTCTGCCACTCCTGTGACTAGCATGTTCCGTACCGCGTGGTTCACGCCACTGTGAACGACCCTGCTTTGCGTTCACAAAATAATGCTTATGATACTTCGGATGATATTGTGCGCTCCACCCGGGAGGAAGAATTACTTCTTCCATAGGAATGTCTGCTGTATTATGTGGTGGTGGCATACCAGCATTGTGATAAGGCATAGGAGCCGAATTTTGGACAGCTGTAGCTGGATATTGGTTAGCATATACTGGATAAGAACCGTGCCCGCGTTGTGTTGGATATGTTCCATGTGCGGCATGCACCCCATTTTCTCTATATTGACCATGTGCTGCATTTGCGGGATAACCCCCCGTCGACATTGTACTTGCTTCTTGACCCATTGTTTTATCGTGATAGTTTGTATTTAGAAAACGTTAGTAACGGATGCATTGCTCTACTTATACACTGGCACCAGTGACTGTTGAATGACTTCTATTTTCAATGCCTAATAACCGATGATCAAAAAATCAGTTGCTCCTGACAACCGAAGCAAATCAGATGCAATAAATTTTCCATTGCTGATTATGACGTAGTATCGAAGTGTCCGTGTGGGGATTAAAATATGTGGGTAAAGTGAAAGGTCTCACGCTAATTGTCCAAGTTTGTAAATTTCCGCGTGAACCCTTTTTGTGAACACGTTTAATTTCACTAGCCTATCTAATTGTTCGAACTTTCATTCATAGTGCAGCAAAAGTTGTAAGAGGACTACTAAGAGCGTTACGGCTAGACTTCTACCCTTCCTATACCTATTTCTTTTAATACTTTAAAAGCCAATTTAAATTGTAGGGAGGTGATGACATCATTTTTTTGTTAAGAGGCTGCAAAAGGTACCATGAATTACGATCCGTGCTCATATTTTCACTCAGATACCACAGCAATGGGCCGCTTCTCCGATGATATTGACGTCATTATCATACACAGTTCACTCTACGTTATTTACAGGTTTTTTTTATCTTATTTACAGCAACCTTCTTGAACCTAAGCTTTTATCCCTTAATATTCTGTGTCTATCGGCAATTCCACACCCAAAGCCGTTTCCAACTCTTCTTTCACTGTGTCGGTCAAACTACTACCATCTCTCAACGTGATCCATCTGCCCTTGATCAAGTCAAACCGTTTGGGCCCACTAACAGGGCTGGACAACCAAATTTGTCTGTTTGGAGGCTGTTTGTTAATTACATACGATCCCAATTGTGGCACTGTCAATGACAATACTCCCTGTGACAATTCGCAGTCTATCTCCGGTACGATTTCTGCCAATTCCTCGAGCGCGTCGATCATCAGCTCTAAGTATTCACTGGCAATGCCATTGTATTCAGCAGGTGTCAATGGATCAATCATATTAGCTATTTCTCCTTCCGTCAAAACGCTGTAACACCTGGCCACAATTCTCCCTTGAACAGTGGGACGCCATTGTAATGGTCTAAGAGGTTTTATGGATTGTAAGGCATGTCTGATAATACCCCCATTGATACTCCGCCCTATCCGCGATGCTCTTATAGCTGTTGATAACATGTTATTCAGGTGAAAAAAAAAAAAAAATTGATCACCAATGTACCTTATAATCACTTTGTTGGTGGTGACTGTGTTATTTGTCGCAGTGGTAGTGTTGTTGCCATACTTCAATGGGCTCACGGCCATAGAAGTGAACAAAAAGGGTCCTGTCGCCAAAAAGAAAAAGAAGCTGGCTGAGGTGACCGAATCACCCTTGAATACAGGATACATCCCACCAGATGCGTCTTATTCGGCATCAACATCTGCGGAGAAACGTTCGAGATTCAATGTTAACGTGACCTCCGAAGATGTTCCTCTTAAGATCAAGCTTGAAGGGACTCCCGGATTGAGAAAGCGCAAAGAAAAGCTCGATGTCAATCAGGACCCCAACAATTACGACTACGATATTGACGAGTTGATCGAGGAAGATGAGAGAGAGGAAAGAGAGGAGAGTGAAAGAAAAGAAAGAGAGTTTTATAAGTCCGAAAAGATCGGAAAGTCGGGAGAGGAAATTGTATAGAAACGATGGTTTGGATATCGAGAGCGTCTACCCTTTTATCAACAAAGCCTATATTAATGTATATAACCAATAGGAGCATTATGTTCTCGAATTATTATTTACTTCGCTCAAAAAAAGGTCATAATCACGAATGTTTTGAATGTACCTAACTCACTCTCTAAGCTTAGACATTAACCTTGGAGTTCCATTTTATTTTGTGATTACACAATTTGTTTTTTCTAACCTTTCTTTTGGGTGCAAAAAGAGGATGTCTTCATCAACCTTGTTGCCCTCTAGCTATCTCTTCGAAGACAATCACTTTTCAATCATGGGCCATCTCATGGAAAGTTTGATTGTACTTCTGACTGCTATTGCTCTTTTGCTCATCATTTTGCTAATCATATATGATTCAATTTCTACCCCTACCATCCCTGGGATCTTCGCGGTCCCATCTCTCCCGATAGTCGGAAACCTTCTAGAAGTGTCTGAAAATCCTGCAAAGACATATATGAAATGGCTGAAAGCCTACAACAAATATGTCTTTCAAGTCAGATTTGGCAACAAGCGAGTTGTTGTTGTTAATTCTTTTTATGACGCCCAAGAACTCTGGACAAAGCAAGCGCTTGCAAACAACTCGCGCCCAATCAGCTTTACCTTCCACCATATTGTAAGTGCCACACAAGGATTCACTGTTGGTTCCACTCCTATGGGGGCGCTGTTTTGCAGAAAGAAGAAAGCTCTTGCTCGGTTCGTCTCAATGAAGCAAGTTACTTCTGATCGTTTTGTGCGGCACCTTCACAAGGAATCTAACTTACTAATAGCTCGATTGGATGCTTTGGATGGTGATGTTTCCTTAAAGCGGGAAATACAAATGTTCGTCTTACGTACGGCAGTGATATTAGCCTACGGTTTGTCACTTGACTTTGATGGGAAGGACGAAGATTTATGCAGAGAAATTGTTGATGTTGAAGCACACATTATACGGTATCGTGGACCAACTGCAAACAAGGAAGATTACCTCCCTTTTTTGCGGTTTCTTCCTTCTAAGGGCCCATCGCATCACGGTCTTCGAAGAAACAAGTACATGAATTATCTCTTTGATAGCCTCCGTCAAAATTTAGAAGATGACGAAGAGTGTCAAGAATCCATAATTGGCAAAGTCTTGTTAGATGATATTGATTTGACTCCGGCTGAACTACAAAGTATTTGTCTCACTTTTGTCAGTGCAGGGTTAGATAATACTCCCTTGAACTTGTGTCACCTATTAGGACAATTTTCGCAACCGTATGGGCGAGCTTTGCAAGATCGTGCATATTCAGAAATTCTTGCATGCTATGATGGTTGCAAAAATAAAGCTTGGTATGGCTGTTCGCGCGAAATCAAATGTGACTACGTACTAGCCATTATCAAAGAAACCTTGAGATACTTCACAGTCTTACCATTGAGTTTACCTAGGGAAACCACAAAAGCAATTATGTACCGTGGATCTGTCATTCCGGCTCACACGATGATGATTTTGAATGCTTTCGCAGCAAATCATGATGAGAGAAAATTCCCCGAACCATATACGTTCATTCCTGAGCGGTGGCTAGCTGACGGTAAGTTACGCAGCAAAAATGAAATTTTACACTTTGCTTTTGGTTCTGGGTCGAGAGAATGCACTGGAGCGAAAATGGCCACGGCTGAGATGTACTCAGTAGTGTGCAAAATTGTACTCAAATACATTGTATGTGAGCCGAAAGATGGAAGTTTGATGTCTCTTGATCCGTTCGAAAGTAATGCCTATCCTTGCGGAACTTCTTTCGAACCGAATGATTTTAAAGTAAGGTTAAAAAAGAGGCAACCAGAATGGGAACCAGAAATTGAAAGAGATATAGAAGGGTAAATATGAGGTAGGGAATCAAAAAGGTAGAATTGTCCATAATCGAAAATTTGTAGCTAATGTTGCGAACCTTTAATGAACTCACCATCGCAAAAAAGGGTATAATAGTTGAGTACAGTTTACTCATGTCTCTAGTATATACGTTACCACACGCGTCTTCTATTGCAAACATTGCTCTGCTTCCAATTGTGTCAGGCTGTAAACTTCTAAAAGTTGTCGTTTTCGCCCGACGCTTTAGTCCGCAAGTTGATAGTGTGTCTCCTTGTACTTACGCAGTCTTATTAGCTGTCAATATGCAGGCTGATATGGATACTGCAATTCAGTACAGCATAAATCCATAAACACTGCTCAATGGCCCATCTCTCTCTACAAGAACCTTTTGAATTTTTCAGTTTCCATGTTACACAAGCATTTATTAGATGATCACTTTCAGGTGATTCGTCCTATAAATATTCTGCTTCAGTAAAATATTCCATCACTGCAATAAAAACTCTCTCCCCACATGATGCTGACGCCTCATTATTTGCATCACAGTTGTGCAAAATAGCAAGTATGCAAGATAAAGTACACCGAAACCATCATTCTAAACTTTTGCGATTGACATCATTCCACACTATGAAATTGTATCGGATTTCCTCGAAATCATTATATCGATTACAATTCATCCTCATGGAAACACATGGCAGATTGATATCTCTAGTGATTGCCTCTTCATATGGCCTTCACTTCACTTGGGTCAATGAATGCCACTCGGTTGACCACAATACTCTTTTTCTGGCTCAGCATAGGCAAAGTATACTTTAAGGTTCCACGAATTATCAAATCAAAAGGATTCTTTATAATTGTTTCCCATTTTTTCAGATTATCGGGTTCGGTATCGTTGGAGAAGGATGTCAGAGTGACCGAACTGTTCTCAGAAGAAGCCAGTATTAATGGTAAGTTATCGAGAGCATCAGAAGGCTTTTCTAAAATGCCTGAATCTTGCGTTGTATCGCGTGCGACTCGTTTCACCAATGCTTCCTCCTTATTAATCGTGAGCTCTCTGTCTTGGGATTCCACACTCAACACCCTATTCATTGCAGCCACACTAGTAAGGTTTTTCCCCGGTGTCACCATCTTAATCTCCCCTATCTGTTTTACAGGGCCGCGTCTGAAGATCCCGCCTTCAAAAACCATTGGCAGTTCGAATGTGTACACTGTACCCAAAAGAACGGTTTCCACCAGCGATTTCAACTGGTTTGTCTCCAAATAACCACTCTTAGCAAATATGTCTAACTCAACGTCACCTACCTCCACATTGAACCACCCAGGATTCACAGCTTGTACGACAATGTTAAACACCAACTCATCTGCGCTGACAATAGGATTTTCGACCGCGGTAATAGATACGTTCGTAAGCTCTTTTGTACTTGCAAGCACAAACCCCATCACAAAACCCACAGCAAGAATCCCCACTATACTCACCACCGTGTACATAAATGATTTGATACAATTGACGCGTACTTGATGCTTTTTCAAAAGGAGGCCCAGTGGATGGCGTGATATGTACCGTGAGGTTCCTCCTTTGTGGGGTTCCTGCCCGTCTTCATCGATACCTTCGTAGTCGTAGTAGTAGCCTGGATTATCAAAATCCTGTCTAGGAGGTGAAGGTGTAGGGTGGTGCACAGGCATTGAAAGATAGCGACGATTTTTTACTCGTTTGCCCGGAGGAAAATTAAGATTGAGAGATCGGTAGTGGGCAAGACGAGGTTGACCAAGCAATTGCAGGTTTTCGTGTGGCAGGCCACTCAAAGTCGGCTGCTGTGGATATGGGAATCTAATGTTGTTGTCATAGTAAATCAACTCATCGTCAAAGTCTTCGATATCGATGTCATCTGGGATAACACTGTATCTCCGGGGTTGGGAGCCAATCTTGTCAAATAGCTTGGAAGTTGTGGAGCGAAGTTTGGACGAGGTCAGTGACTTGGCATGGGATTTACGCGGTGGCTCTGCAGGTTTTGCAGATTCTCCTTCTTCGTATTCCTCTGAATCATCATTCAGATCAAGCTCATCAATCAGATACTGGTCGTATCTACGAGCAGGCATGGAGAACGAAGGGTCGTATGGAAGCATTGGTGCGGATGGCCCCGGGGCGCCTCCTATTGTAGGAGGTTGTAAGGATGTTCCTTGGGGATTGCTAACATTCCCATGAACATTTCCCTGGTTTTGTTGGCTAATACTTTCCGGGTTTGCACTCTGCAACCCAACACTACCCTGAGCATTGTTTCCTGTGGCACTTCCTTGTTGGCTTCCTCCCAATGCGACCCCATGGTTGTGATTCCCTTGGTTTTCCTGGTCTTCCAGGTATGTGTAACTCGAAAACGATCTCTGAGTGTTGAGCCTTCTGTTACCTTGTGTGTCTATGTAGCTGCTAGTGTACAGCCCCGCAATGGAAGGAGCTTTCCCCATGTCGGAGTTAATATTGCGAAACTCCTCGGTGGGCGATTGTAGCCCACTAGAACGTTCACTAAGAGGCAAAATGGTAGTATTAGTGGATCCAGAAGGCTTTTTTATTTGATTCAGCGTTGTATTCGCCATGTGCTGGCTTTGTATCTGCTGGCTGGACTGGCTCCCTTGGTTTGGTTGACCTTGACTTAACTTTGTGGGGATCTTCATCTCATCTTGTACGGTGACGTCGTTGTCATCTGCCTGACTTTCGTACACGAAGGTCTCATTCAGATCACTTGAGTCCACATCATCGACTGCGCTAGCCAACTTGGCGGCGAAGAAATCAGTTCTTGTCAGCGTTTGCTTGGCTATACGTTTATGCTTTCGTTTTGTTGTTGGCGCGGCCTCTTTTTCCACACTGTGTGATGACGAGTTTGAATGGCTGAAAAGCTCGGTGCTCGTTGTTTGACTGCTTGTAGGCACTGTTGGAGTTGGTGCAGTTGCAGTGGATACAGTAGTTTGAGACCCATCTTTGTTCATAATATCACTAATAAGAGTGGTGTTCTTGGGATGAGGTTCTTTCGAGTTGATAATCTTTTGCTTGGCTTTGAGGGACTTGTTAAGATTGGAGATTATAGCTTTGTTGAGAATTGCAGGCGGATTACTCGGGGCCTGGCCAGGAACAGTACCAAAAGTGGCATTGGGAGGAGGGAGGTTTGTATTAGAGGCACTAGCTCCACTTCCAGGGGGCCCAGAAACTCCAAGATTCGTCACCGCAGCTCCATTACTCTTGTTAGCTGGAAGACCAACAACAGTACTTCCGCTACTACTACCAGAGGCTCCGCTTGTGCTGCTTCTTCCATTCACACTGTTTGAGGTGCTGATTGCATTGGAACTGGCTCCTTCGGCAATCCTTTCGTCACTGGATGTTGCCATATTAGACGTCTTTTGAGGTACAGATGTGATGTTTGTATTTGCAGGGGTTGAGACAGGTTGTGTGACTGACGTTGATTTTGACGATATTGAACCCGAAGGAGTAGGTTTCACCTTGGGTCTGGTTGCTGGAGTGCCTGTTGAGTTCTGCAGTGTAGCGGCTTCCGTATTTGGCGCTTCGTCTCGTCTACTATAATCGTTTTGTACAGTATTTGGGCTATCCTCCTTTCCCAATCTGTCTGGCTGGGTTGTGTCTTTTCCACTCCTACCGTAATCAACTCCAGAATCACTGGCACATATCAGGGCTTCGTTCCCACCGGGGGCACCATGAGTTTCGTTGGGTTCCATGTCGTGATAGTATACAAAACAACGATTTTCGTAGCAAGTTTGGTAATTGCTTAGTCATCGTCAGACGAAAATAAGCCGTGATAAGAGGGGACCTATACGAGAAGTCAAGAGGCAGTGCATTCAAATTGGCGAATAAACGAGCGAGGTGAGTAACAGAGGATTTGAGCTTCTAATCGTTTCAGCCAGTCCGTAAACCTCGATACTGATTGAGCAAGTGGTTTCAGAATCTATGGTGAGCCTAATTTGCCCACCGACTTGCTATAAACTACACATATGAGCTCTTTTCTCGTTAGGGCTTCTAACCTCGATTAGGATTGATATTGTGTCGGCACATGTTGTTAGTACTATCCACTTAATGGAGCAATCAAAGTGAAGTTTACACCCCGCATAGCTACATTTTACGGCAACAATGCCAAGTCCAAGGTAAGTGGGATAAAAGTAATTGAGAATGGTCGTTTTAACCTTGCTTCCACTACTGTAAGTATCCTTTCCACGGCAGGAATTGAGTTGAGCGTTAGAAATAAGTGTCAAAACAACATGTACAGTTTGCGGTTGTCAATTGTAGCTGGCCATGATACCATTCAAAAGTAAATGCTGTGTGTTTTGAGTTTCCTTGAGAATTTTCATATTTTTCAACAATTTACTGAAAATAATGATGATCAAAATCACACTTCAGTCCTCAAATTGACGTATACCCATAGACTAATCTAGTATTGTTTACCCGAAGTTGTGTAGCTACTCTACACCACTCTGTATACACCCAATCGATTTTTCTTCCTTTTTGCAACCAGTGCGCTTATTCTTTCACTTTACAGGCGTTTTTTCTTCCAAAAACTAAGTCATCATGTCGTTCTCCTTCGGCTTTAAGGAAGACTCTCTGGATGACGAATGCACTCAAAGCGTACAAACTACGACCGCTGCGAAGCCCAGTCTCGAAGAACTTTCTGCCCAGACCCCCCCGCAAAATCTCCCTAAACTTCACACCATCGATGACCTTCTCAAGACCCTCATCTCAGTTCGTATCACGTTCGATAATTTCACAACACCTAAAGACAACATCATATACCGGCGAGAGTTATTCGATGTCAAGCATCAGGTCATGTGTGAGGACAATCCTACTGAGTCCAGTGCGTTTTTGATCAACGCTGATCATGATTTAGAGAAGAACGTGTATGAGGGCGGATTCAAGAGCTGGGAGTGCTCGTACGACGTTGTGGACAAACTCAATACCTATGTGGAGTCAGGTTACATTGACAAGTTCTCCCACATTGTGGATATGGGATGCGGTACTGCGCTTCCTACATCCTTTCTCCTCATGAAGAGATTCGCTCTGAAGACCACGCGTAGCACATGCTATACCCTTGCAGATTTCAATTACGATGTCTTACGTTTGGTGTCCCTTCCCAATATCTTAGTTCACTGGGCTTCCACCTTGCCAGTAGAGAAGCTTTTGGAGCTCACTATCAAGGACGAAACTCCACGGAACGATGTGCTTGTTGTCACCCAAGAGCTCATCGATGAGTTTAAAGCACAATTGGCTGCCACCAACACAACGTTGCGTTTTATCAGCGGCGCATGGGGCTCGCAATTCAATGCATTGGTAGAGGGCGCGGACTTTGTAATTTCCTCCGAAACAATTTATTCTTTGGACACACTCCCATTACTAGCACAAGCCTTGGTCGAATTGGCCGAAAGGCTGAAAAATCCGCATATTTTGGTGGCAGCAAAGGATATATACTTTGGCGTGGGCGGATCGGTCGTGGAATTTATGCGTTACTTAGAGGAGATACGGCGTGATTGGATGGACGTACAAATCGAGAAAGTGGAGGGAGTGCAATTAGGACGCTCGTTGGTTCATATGCGGAGAAAATAGAGCTTATAGATGTAAAAAGAATCTTCGTAAAAAGCAATGCCTAATAGTTGTACAAATTCTCTCACCCCGGTTGCAAAATTACGAGCAGTGCACCCGCAGAATGGAGAGTGTTGTCTTGTATTTCTTGAAAGATTAGCTGCATTTTGACTTGTAAATACTCCACAATGTGTCCAAATCCTGGCCATAATTGATGGTTCTGTAGGAAATATACATGACCCGCCATACCTGACGAATCGAACCATATACTTGGCCATACTTTCCTCCTATCGGCTTCATTCTATATCAGCTACAAACCACCTGATTTCTGGGTCGTGCCCATCCCCTTTTGGAAATTGTCAGCCAATCATTTCTACGTGGAAAAAAGCTACAAATTCTCTAGAAAAAAAATATACACCACATCATGTTGCGCACCTCCTTGAGAATCGCTACCCGCAGTCAGTCTACCGTGGCTAAGTCTGCTCCAAGAGCCCTTTCCAACGCCTACCTCGGCAACATTGAGTCCAGATGGAACACTCTTCCAAAGGAGGACCAGACTGCTTTGATAGAAGAGTTGAAGACCAGAATGGAATTGCCATGGCAAAACCTTACCACCGCTGAGAAGAAGGCAGCATACTACATTTCTTTCGGCGAGTGGGGTCCAAGAAAGCCATTGTACCAGCCAGGTGACAAGTCCAAGATCTTTTGGGGTGTTACTGGTTCTATCATCGCATCCATCGTCATTTTCGTTGGTATCAGATCTATCAGCAAGCCTGCTCCACACACCTTGGACAGAAAGTGGCAAGAGGCTTCCGACGAGTACTTGAAGTCCAAGAACGCCAACCCATTCACTGGCTACTCGCAGATCCAGTAAGAAAAGTCAATATACGTCATCAGATATGATGTAGGCTGGAATGAATAGGTGAAGTACTAGATTGGTAGAAGTTGCCGTGAGTATTCCAGAAGATCTGTTAAGTATTTGACGTTCAGAGAATTCATTTTGATAATGTAAAATGTAGAAAGAGGTGGTATGTGTAGTTCATAAAGAAGGATATGGAGGTGGGGACCTGAGTGGGTTCAAACATGAACCACATGGCCTTTGCACCGTTGTGCAATGTTACCTTGGGGTTGAGACTGTGGACCGTCTTTTAATCAGGATCTACGATTCTTCCATCCACCATAGTTACTACATTTATAGTGCTCTATTTAATACCGTTTCAGTAGCCTTTAACCCCATAATCAGGATTCTAACGAGGTAAGTAATTTACTTATTCCCTAAGTGTAGTCAAATATTTTTACGTTCTAACTGGCGTAGTTACTTACTCTAGTGTAGTCACTTACTCTTACGTTCTAGTTGGTGTAGTCATTTATTATTCCTTTTCAATGAGTTTAGTCATTTACATATGCTCTTTCAGTTTGCTTACTCATTGACTCATCGCACTCACCCACTTCAATTACTCAAACACTCATTCACATACCCTCACATTACTTATTCACATCTCCTTACTTACTCACTCACTTCACCCGCTTTGCTCGTGAAGTTCGCTTTGCTCGTGAAGTTTGCTTGTTTTGCTCTTGTCCTCCTACACGATAGACGATTATCAATCTCTATTGTACTACCTTATCTGTATGGTGCATCGGCATCAATGCAGTACTGCAATTCCTGCTCCCACTTGTCTCCGTTCTCCAACAACTTCTCCTTGTTGTACAACAACTCCTCTCTGGTGGCAGTTGTGTACTCGACGTTCGGAGACTCCACAATGGCATCAACCGGGCACGACTCCTGGCAGTACCCACAGTAGATGCACTTGGTCATGTCAATATCGTACTTGTATGTTCTTCTCAGACCGTCCACTCTCTCTTCGGCCTCGATTGTAATGGCCTGCGCTGGGCAAATCGCCTCACACAATTTGCATGCAATACATCTCTCTTCTCCACTAGGGTATCTCCTCAATGCGTGCTCACCTCTGAATCTAGGCGAGATAGGACCCTTCTCGTATGGGTAGTAGATCGTGTATGGGGAACGGAAGTACATCTCCATACAGATGTACATACCTCTGGCAATTTCACTCAAGAAGAAGAACTTGGTTGCCTTCGAGAGCGCACTTTCGCCAGACTCCTCCCAAGTCTTTGGTTTGGGAGCTCTGAAACCCTGCGGCCACACAGCCTGGTTGGAGCCACCGGTGGTGAAGTATGGCTCGGCAACTGCAGGCTTCATGAGTCTTGCTGCGCTCGAGAGCAGGCGTGACTGTCTCGGGAGTGCGTTTATGTATTGTCTAAGCATGGTGTAGTTGCCTGAAAGTTTTTTTTTTGATTCTTTTGAAGGTAAGAGGAAAATGCAGATGCGTGATTGGCGGAAAATTTGGAGAGTAGATTAAAAAGAACTCAATGCGGATTGAAGACTTGTGTTGTTGTTGTACAGAGAGCTACACTGTGGATGATGTAAGAAAATGAATAGTGGATACAAGAGCTTTTCAGACATTGACCATGGGGTTTCGAAGATTCGTGGTATCCAGAATGTTGAGGTGTAGCTGCAAATCGGCTGCAAAATGAAAAATCTGGGAGTGCATTTATTTTCATGCTACGCTCTCTTAAGACCTCTTTTACTCACCCTTAGTACTCAAATTTATAACAAGTCTTATTATTTAAGTCTTGTTAATCAACCCTCTTATTCAAGACTTACTCAAGTCTTATTCTTATTGCTTAACTTTGATTTCAATTCTAATTACTCAATCTTAATACTCAACTCTCTTCACTCAACCATACTACTCAACACTTACTACTCAATTCTTATCACTCAACAATACCACTCGACCTACTACCCAACTATTTTCAAAAACCTTACTCCTCAACCCATAACTCTCAATGCTAGTTCAACACTTGCAAATGTACCTGCACTACAGGGAAATGCCCTCAACAAGCATGGAACAATACCCCTCCAGAAACCCCGCACACCGTGGGTAGAGTATATGTGCTTAACGGCTCGCAATGAGTTTCCAGAAAATTTACTTTCTTTGCCAAATCCGTCACTTTGGATATTCGACTTGACCACATCAATCGGATATGACGACAACCACAATGCATTTCCAGCAAGTGCACCCGAGATAAGTAGCTCGGGAGTGGAAACCCGTGCACGCGATTCGTAATGCTGTAAGTCAATGATCTGCTGGATCAAATATTCGTATGTCAAAAACCAAACCCCATATGCTTGTATTTCGCGAGTGAGGGTGATGCCAAAACCACGGTATATTCCGTTTTTTACACCTTGCTCCACATACATCTTCTTCACAGTTTCAATCAACAGCGGGCGGGTCCCAGAAGCCAGTTGGCTCAATATACGCAACTGTTCAACAGGTGCCGTCACCGGCGTATTTACAATTCCAGCGCAGGCTCCAGCTATGTACGTTTGTGGCCATAAGTTCAACTGATCCAGACCCAGGGACCTGAGCAATTGTCTCTTTGCTTCATGGAAACCGTAGAATTGGAGCGACACGCACACACCCACTCCAAATAGTGGTGCTAAGGTGCCCTTATAGAAGGCTAGTAATCCTTCATTCTTGATCACGTGCTTGATTACCGATAAGGACGACGATTCGTTTGAGGTTTGCAATCTAATTTTCACCAAGTCTGCTGGTTGGCCAATGAGAACTTGGGTAGCACCGCCAACAAAACCAGCTGCTATGTCTTTGAGCTTACGGGAGACAGAGTGGTCGATGTCAGACATGTGTGTGGAAAGTTGAAACTTGTAATCAATTATGATATTGCATGTGAGCACGTGATACAGCGAACGAATTGACGAACAGAACGAGCGAAGCGAGTGATGTGAGTGAGTGAAGAAGCATGTATACAGAGATGACCAAACAAGTGAACGAATTTACATATGTATAGATGACTGAAGGAGTGTATAAACTTCCGAAGATAATTGCATCGTGCCGACTTTTGAAAAAACATAGGTTTCTGAGAACATTGGACAAATGTTTCTGTAAACTGCAACACATACAATTCCACACTACTATGGAACTGCCCTTGTATATTCAACTTTGCTATTTTTGATAACATGCAAAAATAAACTCCGATACCGGGAGTCGAACCCGGGTCTGCTCGGTGAAAGCGAACCGTGCTAGCCGTTACACTATATCGGATGGATATATGATAACCAAGCTGATACAGAACACACTATGAAGCTACAAGTACATCACTCAAAACTTGAGTCTACACTTATGCTCTCTTGATGTTCTTAATATTATATATATATAACTACCATCTTTCCTCGTTTAAATTCCATTTATCTCGCTGCAAAAGCAGATGCTACGGCAATATTGCCAACGGGTTTTAGTCTATGGGTGAAGGGTAGTGCTACCCATTCAACAAACCACCAATTGATAACGCTCTATCTCTGTCCTTCTTTTTAGGCTTTTCCTCCTTTGTAAACATCGCTGTGAAATCCACAGCCAACTGGGTATTTTCTTTGGGCTCGACCTTGGGCACTGGGACCGGCTTTGTCGACGGAGCTTGTGGCTGGTCAATTGGTGCAATATTTTGCCGAAAGATAGGCGGACCCGGCACAGGACCGGGTCCATTGGGCGCGCGCCCGATACCAGCATACACAGGCTCTTTGGTGCATGTCCCGATCGGAGGTAATCTTACGGGCAAATGCAGTCCCGGAGATGGGGTCAATTTTGGTGGTCCGAGATGGGAATTATTCGCACCAAACACTTGATTGGATTGAGAAGCTGAAGGTGGTGGGAGAACTATAGGCAGCTTGTTCACGTGTGTATGTATTGCCGAGCCAGGGAAATGTTGGTTGCCTATTGGACGAACATTTGCAAGTTGACTAGGCGTTGTATAAGGTACGTTGGGTGGTTGTGGTGGATTAGATGCTTGCATGTTAGTAGTTGGTACATGGGGGGATGCTTGAAAACCAGAATTTGGTGGATTAGTCGGTACGTGGGGGGATGTAGGTTTAATGCTTGTCTTGTTTTCGAAATCCTTTTGATCGGGTTCCGTTGATGCCTTAGAAACTGCCTTTGCGGATTCAGATTCCTTTTTGTCTTTTTTCGTTCCCAGAACGTTACGTTTCCGTCTTTTAATCATGCTTCTTTTCATGACAATAGGCCTGTGCGAACCGTGCATGCGGTAATACAAACCACATGCGTTACAAATGGTATTACCGGCATCGTCTCTACGCCAAAGAGGTGTGATGGTTGTTGAGCAGTTGAAACACGCAATAGCCATAGAGTCTTCCTCTTCTCCATCGGGCTTTTTACAACACGACCCTCCTGTTGTGTTACCGCAGCATCCTGCTGCCTGATCATTCTGACTCTTATTTTTGCTCATCAAGTAGAGACGGTTATGGTACGCAAGGCATCCTCGGCACGCAGCGGAGCCACCGGTACCATTGCACATGCCATTACCTTTGCACGATCCCTCCTCTTCCTTTTGTACCTGCACGACGTTTGGTGGGCGCTTCAAGTTGACTGGTCTATGTGTATTGTTGGAGCGGAGATAAAGTCCACATGCGTTACAAATGAGGGTCCCATCAGGTGCTCGGCGCCAGAGTGGAGTTTTAGAAGTACCGCAATTAGAGCACTGCTGGCCATCAGCAGGTATCGATGGCGTAGAATCTACCTTAGGCGGCAGCGCATTAGGAGAATGCAGATCTTTACTTGGTAACAGTTTTGTTGGACTATTAGTTGGTGAGGTTCTGTCTATCGAGGGTGGGTGGTTGTCCTGTGGTGACTTTTGAGTAGAATTTGAAGATGTATCGTTAGGTTGTGTCTTTTGGGCTATTATAGTCTCCTTTTTAGGTGGGGTAGTGATGTCCTTTTCAGACATAGGTCGGCTACCTCGTGAGGACATGGTATGCAGCATTCTGGCCGGGTATCTAATGCTTTGTGCTGGGGTTGATAAGCGTCATGGGGTCGCTTTCGTGGACAGTTTCTGCTTTTTCAAACAAAACTCGGACCGTTATATATCTTCTATGCACGCATCACTGCTAATGCGTCTTTTCTTTTTATTTACTAGACTGTGAAATGACAACTAATACTGATGGAAACAATTAAGGAAGTCGGCGTTCAATGGCCTGGAATGAATCGGGATAGTATAGGTGACTAGATCTAGATCAATTAGCTACGAATATCATTGCTCTACTTCAAAGCATGAAGTAGCATCCAAGAGTTGTCTACTGCAAACCTGAAACCCTTCTATATTTCCACCAATGGAAATAAACAATTTGTCATCAAGACCCACCAATTACATACGACTTATTTGTCAACAATATCACGTGTGTCTCGTAAAAAAGCAAGATTTTTCGCTAAAAAATGTTTGTGTTCGTGTTATCGGCAATAGTCAAGATGTGGCCGAGGAGGGCTGAGGAGTGTGTGTACGTTTTTGTGGTACTATGCTAAAGATCAAGCTTAAACTCCGGGAATTGCTTTCTATATTGGAGGCGTTCACACTCCTATAGAGAGAGAATTGTAGTCTCGGATGCTAGTAAGTGCGTAGAAAAAATGCAATATATATATATATGGGCTATGAGTGAAGGACTTGGAAATATCTTTTTAGATGCAATGGAGAAGGTGACATTTGGTCTTGAGATGGCACAATTTGGGCATTGATATCCACGGCTATAGCTTTGACAAAATCACGCGATGAAAAAAGCCTGTTTTTGGTATTTGCACAAAAGCAAGCTACACAATCTCCATGCAGAGAAGATATTGTAAATTAGCCATTGATCATTGGTTTCGACGCTACTTCAATAGCTTTCTTTCTTCTTAAATCCAAGAAACCACCAGGCCAAGGGACCTGGCGGAGTATACCTTTTCCATTTTGCTTGGTACCATCGTAAATGGTGAAGCGCTCGATGTGTGAAACATGTGTCAAAACGATGTTTGCGTAATAAACTCCGAACATGCGGCTCCGCAAAGTCAAACGTACTATTCCGGCTTTTTTCATCTGGCAAGCAGCTTGGAGTATTTTTGCGAGAACTTGGCCATCGGCTGCCTCTTTCAAAGCAATACTGTGATATCTCCAGTCGGAGTAAACCTCCCAGGCAACTTTTAAAGCAGAATCAACCCAAATGTAGTCTGTACCTTGTAGACGTAGGCGCTCGGCGCCTGCAAAACGGAAGACTAAAAGTACAGCAAAAATGGGAAATACGTTAAAGTGGAATGAAGGATAAGCTAGAACATAGTCGATAAGGTGAATGGTCATGACAGACAAGGTATATGCCACTGCTGAGGGCTCTTATTATTGTTGCAAAAAGATAGTGTGCACAAAACTATCAAACAAAAATGTTGCACAAAGATTACTTTGTAGAATATAGACTGAACAGAGAAGTAATGATATGGGGGAGACGGATACCAAAATATATAAAGTTTAACCTTTAATGGGTATTCGTTATATGTAGTTTTTATATGATGATTTCTCTTCATTGAGGTTTCATTACGTTGAGTTTTCTCTTCGAGTTTTCTCTACAAAGGTTTCTCTATCTTTGTTTACCTTATTATCTATACAGTTCGATTTCTATCTACGTTATATTCTATCTACGTTATGCAACAAGCTTACACCAGCTACAGGCCCGTTTGTCTTTGACTTAGTGATCCAGAACCCCATACATTTATGGTGAGATATTCGGAACAGTTAGTTAACGCCGCGAATACACCATCCATTATCAGTACTCTTTGAAGTAGCGACGGCATCGACCTACTTCATCTCATCTAATCCCCGCTTTACCTGGTAGTAGACTTCGGTTCCATCATTTTGTGCTATAGCAAGAATCAAGTAGTCGGTATTACTCATGCGGAACCAAGATGCGAGTTGTTCCGAGGTCACGTCTGAGTCTACATTAACTTGTGCAATGTATTCTCTTGCGAGCGTTGGATCCCTTCTTGGGATGCCGCTTTTAAGTGCTCCATGAGACTCGATGTCTGTCCAATGTTCAATGAGCATTGAAAAAAAAACTAGGAAATAAAGCAACACTGAGAAAGGATTTCATGGACGAGTAGACGTAATCATAGGTAGGAATTTCCATATACCATAACTACTTTAAAAGCGGAGGACTTTGTGTGTATTATAATATATTACAGATTAGGGTCTGTATGTAATTTGGTCTATTATCATAAATCTGTAAACACTTTGCATAATAGAAGATAGGGGCCTATACATACAATGTGTACTCAAATCATTGATACTGTGCTACGTACAATTGAATGCAGATGTCTCTCAATACAACGTACATCACCGATGTTTAAAAATACAATGTACATCACCGATGATTGCAAATACAATGTACATCACATATATTTGCAATTCCATGTACAATATAGGCGCCTGTAAACACTACATACAGTTAAGTCATCGTACTAAATACTATTAGCACTCGAGATACTGTAAAGCTAGAGAGAAATGATTAAGTACGAGTGCATCTATGCTATTAAGTATCATTCAATCAAGTCGAAATATTGATTGCATGCAAACCCACCTCTCTTTTGCTTGTCTTTATGGCCATTTTGAACAGGCGGAGTATACTGGCTGGGGTATTCGCTTAAGTGTGAATCTGATAGTATCGAATCCGCTTAAAGAATTTTTTTACCTCCGTTGCGTCGGTTAACCCCTGACACCCTTTGTACTTGCTTTCGCTTCGAGCACTTAGGGAGAGTGCTAAACACAAATCGATTCTAGAATTATAAGCTAATATGTTTGATCCACGTCACCAAAATCAGCTCAGTTAGTCCCACATTGTCTACTTGGAGCACTGGTCTGTCGAACCTTTTTTCATTTTTTAAACCTGCATGTTTAGTTTCACGCGTCGTAAACAAACAAACTCCTGAATTCGCGTCCCAACTTTGCCTGCATATATTACTTCCTGTCACTCAAAAAAAAAAGGCAGCCAAAAAACAAGCATTTACGGAAACAACAGTAACATAATGAGCTTCCGGCACTCGGGAGGCAGTGCTAATAATTGTGGGGATGGAACTGTTCATAGCAGTGGTGACAGAAATGCCAACACCGGCCATAGCATCCATGACGAAAGTCGCGTCAACAACAGCATTGGCATCAGCAGAGCAGAACGCAACGCGTTAGCAAGTCCTGCCAAACCCATCAGAAGTGGAAGAAGTTCGCAAGAAAGGTTGAGTGACAGAGGTGATCGCATGAGTAGTCGTGACAGAAGCATCAAGAGTGACCGTGTGAACTATAAATCAGATACCAAGGCTGATGGAAGCAGCTCTTGCGATTACTCCTATATTCTGCACACTGGCTCATCTTCGACGACCCCGTCTCAAACCCCCTCTCATACACCGGGATTTGTCAAGCGTAAAAGCAACTCGCCTCCAAACGCGAGTACCCTCAACGGGCCTTTCAGCCTGAGCACGAGCTCCTTCAACGGTCCTTCCATCGAGTATTACACGAACACGTCGTTTCTGCGGTCATTCAACTCTCTTATTTTGGAAGATATAAAGGACGATCTCAGCAAAAAGATCAACAAATCTCCGCCATTCAACCTCAAGGAAGTTTACAACGACAACATAGACGACTGTATTGAGAGTCACGACGACGAGGAGGACCTGAGGCGTCACCCATTATTGGCACAAGGGGGAACCAGCTTAAGCAACAAAAGCTCTTATGGAAGAGAGTTGGGCAATATGGATAGAGAAATGTACCAAGAAAGGTCCTCGTCTCATTCTGATAGACTGCAAGAGTCAAACTTCGACTTAAAGTCGGATGCATACAACTCTAGTCGTTCTGAATATTCCGAGCTCAGACCTGCAACAGTTCGCAAAAAAACCCTGGATATATTTCGCCACAGGTCTTACACTCCACACAAACAAACAGACGATGACTCGCTGCAGCTGCTGATGAAGCGTAGCTCCAAATTTCTCAATCTCTCTATCGAGCTGAACTTAAGGCAGGCCCAAGAGCTCTCAGTCAAGGACTTGGACAATATTGACGACAATGAGATTGAGCAAGAGAGTCCGGTTCCTTCGAAGAATGGCAAGTGCAAGCGTCCTCACAAGCTAGTCAGCCAGTCACCGTCGCCGTCGTCACAGAAAGTCAAAGAGAAGGATAAATTATATTCGCCATCGAAACTCGGACTCAAGGGATTTAAAATGTTCAAAAATGCCGACAGGGATGCAATCATATCGCCTAATAGGTCAACTCCGGAAAAGAAAGACAAGAACGCCTGGAATGCTAACCTAAACTCAAACACCCTGAACTACCATCAACCGACTTCAAATTATCACCTGCAACACCTGAGCCACACAATCCATAATCCATTGTTGAATCAAAAGTTCCTCAATCACATCAGAAGCACTGACTATGACCGGTTCATGGACGTGGACGACGAACCCGATCGTCTCATGTCGAACAAATTGCGCAAGACCTCGCTTAACAAGTCTCCATTCAGACATCTGAGTTCACCGCCATCTTTCGAGCCATTTATCGACGACCTGGACGCTGAAAGTCCGTCTAGAAACAGAAAGCTTTCGAGCAGCTCCAATAACCTGATAATCATATACCAGGATGCTTCACCTGTTAAGCCGCGTTCGCGTCCAGAAACACGCCCGGAGGAATACGACGATAAAGAAAACCGCTCACTGTACAGGTTTGTCAAGCCTTTGCAGACCGCGTTCAAATCAACAGGGCTTGTGAAGAAGAACCAGATGCTCAAGGAGTTACGAAAGCTTCCTCCGGAGACTCCTATGAAGAAGAACCCATTGACTATGATCAACACAAATAGAAGTCTGTTGTCGAATGTCATTAGTGTGCACGAAGATGAGAAAAGAGATGACAAGGACAAATTCCACGAAAGGGGAGGCCTTCATGCTGGACTTGATGACCACGATGATCACTTTGATAGTGAGTTACTGATTGAAATGGGCAGGAATACGAGCTACTCGATGAATGAGCTGATGCTGTCGTTGTTTAGGAGGGATCTGAAGGACGAAGAAAGAGAAGGCCACAGCTTCAATTCAACAAGGAGCACGATCAAGGGTGATATGAGAAAGTCGCATTCGATACCGGACAAGAGTTTAGAACACGAGAAGTTGATGCTCAACCTAGAGACGAAAAACCCTGTTTCTGCAGCTTCAGACCTATCGATTTCAGACCTCTCTGTATCTCTCGATATGAGCGATATCGAGCTCATCCCTGAAACACCCACAAAGCTGGTGAGAAAGTCGCATTCAACTCCTTCCAGTTTTAGTCCCATGAATTACAAGCGGAAGCCCAATCTTTTCATTTCGACGAAACCAGTCTCTTCTCCTAGCTTCCCAGAACCTTGCACGCCCACAAATCTTCTTCATCAGAAGCTGAAAAGCAGCCTTCATGCACAATTGCTAATGAGCGAAGGGGCAAAGATCGCCGATGCTGTTAGTGACGAGACAGCCAAGAAAATAGATGACCACTTGGTACACAAGTTTGGGATGAAAAACATCAAATACATCGGTGGGGGTGAGTTTCTGTTAGCATATGAATGCGTTTTTCAAAATCAGAAGTTTGCCATAAAACGTTCCAAAAAGCCGGTTGTTGGCAAAATCGAACGCAAGGCGATCATGAGAGAGATTGAGGCACTTAGAGTTTTGACACTGGTCAAGGAAAATGACCGCGTGAATATCCAAGAGCAAGAGGAGGGTAAAGAGTACTTGGTCTACTTTATTGAAGCATGGGACTTCAACAACTACTACTATATAATGACTGAGTTCTGTGACAATGGAACCCTCTTCGAATTTGTGGAGGAAAACAAGAACTATCGTATCGACGAGTTTAGGATATGGAAGATTCTCATTGAGATCTTGAGCGGGCTCAAGTTCATACACCTGAAGAATTACCTTCACTTGGACTTGAAACCAGCGAACATATTTGTAACTTTTGAAGGCCAGTTGAAAATCGGGGATTTTGGGCTAGCGACCAAACTCCCTATTTTGGAAAAAGATTTTGATTTGGAGGGAGACAGAAACTACATTGCCCCGGAATTGATCAATGACAAGATTTACACACCTTTTGCAGATATTTTCTCATTGGGCTTAATTATTTTGGAGATTGCTGCCAACATCATCTTGCCTGAAAACGGTACTCCATGGAGAAAGTTGCGCAGTGGGGATTTGAGTGACGCAGGAAGATTACTGAGTGATAACATCAGCGAATTTTTGCAACATCAGAATTTCCTGTCCATCACCTCATGTAAAAGTTCGGGTAGCGTTGATGGTTTGAAGGATCCTTACAGAGATGAAGAATGCGATGGCGAGGATGGGCACTTCAAAATTGGGGAGAGCACTGGTCCATTCAAACTTCATTATCCTGAGCTGGAAATGAAGTCTACTAAACCCGACTTGTCGTTGATACCTCCTTGGGCACCTGATTTCTTAGTAGGCGATTTACTCACGTTGGACAAGTTGGTCAACAAAATGTTGCGCCCAAATCCATTTGATCGGCCAAATGCTAAAATGATCTTGGAGATGGAAGAGTGTGTGGTAGTGGAGAGTAGGCGGAAAGCTGGCGCAACAATATTTGAAGGTGAATTTGGACCTGCAGATGAGTAGAGAATAGAACAAAGATAGAGAAATGTAGCTAGTTACTAAAACAATAGAACAGGCATATACGTGTAGCAAGTAGTTCTGACTAAAACAATAAATCAGTCATATATATGTAGCAAGTAGTTTTGACTAAAACAATAGAAAGATACATTGATATAGTTAGTTGCTGTGAGTAGATATAAATTCAAAACCGAGATTCCATTCCACATGAATGAGTTGGAGTCATTATGATTGCGGGACAAAGTTGTGGCCATATTTAAGTAAATTAAAAAAGGTTTAGAAGTCTATTATTGACGAAATAATGACACACAAAGTAGCTCATTTGTACACAATTTGCTATCACTGGTGATCATGTATGGAGTTTCGCGTTCATGGTTTTCCGATCTCGCTTTAGAACCGGGAAGGCCATCCCTCTCCGGTATATTACTTCGGGTTTGTTTGTCTAGCTGCACCCACTCATAAAAACGTAACTTTAAGACCAATCATACTGTACATATATACAAAGAAGTACCGTTTTGTCTATACAGCGGTAACGAAATTTCCAGAGAGTTCTTTTAGTCAGTACGAGCTCGGTCGATACTAATGAGATCTTCAAGGATATTGATCTCAGGGAATACACGGGGAAAAGGAAGCAGAAAATTTTGCAGGGGCATTTAAAAAAAGCCAAAGAAACACAAAAGGATATACTTATTTTTGGATTTGGCTGAATAGGGCGGAAGCTATGTGCTCTCGCGTTGAGGATGTACAATACTTTGACGCGTTTATATATCAACAATCTCTTCAACCACTTTTCTGTTTCTTGGATACATACTCTTCGTCTTTATCAACTTTTGTTGTTCCGGGAATTCACAATCCACTATTCAGAAGATGGCTAGGGGTTTTCACTAAGATAATAGATATTAGAAGAAGAAAGATTCAGGATGAAGTATGTGTGGAAGGGAAGAGCACTTAATCTGTTTTGGTAGCAAGGCAATGCTTGCCAGACAGACAAACTTTAGAATCGGCCAACCACTATGATGTAATATCACTTTTTTATTTACGTGCATAGAGCGATTTTTATTAACTACAA
The DNA here is from genome assembly GCA_030674215.1 of Kodamaea nitidulidarum. NCBI lineage: Eukaryota > Fungi > Ascomycota > Pichiomycetes > Serinales > Debaryomycetaceae > Kodamaea > Kodamaea nitidulidarum. The sequence continues at coordinate 298,569 of JAJLWI010000001.1, read as the reverse complement.
CCATCAAATTGCTCACAAGTTCCTTTTGTCTTATAGTTATCCTTATTACGCAAGGGGTGCATCGTTCCTGCACGATATAGAAATATTAAGATTTGTTCAAGCTCAACTACGAGTTGATAGTTAAGCTTCAAGTTTAATGATAGCTATTGTTTTCAAACCCATAAAATATTACCAAAAATTATGTTGAATGTTCTCCAACCCCACTATGTATATTGTTTCGTCTAACCATAACAGTTAGAAGAGCAATGGAGCTTGAAACGCGTACTTGTGCCACAAAAACGAGACAGTGAACGGATTTGTTTCAGACTTGGTAAACCGTTGTATTATGAGCCCGTCAAACCATTGGACTACGTATGAAATGAACACAACAACCAGATAAATATATGTTGAAGCTTCAGTAGTAGTAAGATGAAATCGATCAAAGCCCAAATTTTTGATAATCCTACCAATGGGGCTCGCTCAAGAAAATAAAAAAGTGTCTTGAAACACTATTCAAGCATGAAGTCTCAAACACTGCGCTGGAAAATGACTTTTGGGAAAATACCACAATGCTTTTTAGTTAGACGACTAACTGCCTTGTTACACTTATGAATGAATTTCTATTTTCTGTTCAATAGCTCAGGCATCTTTTCTAAGGTGTAAGACATGTACCCCCTCTTCCCTAAAAAATTTCAAATAGACTTAAAGTGATACCATGGGTTGAAATCATCCGATTACTTGATGGGATTCGTTTCATACCTTATTTCAGAGAAATTCTCAGAAAGCCCTTATGCTGAAGGTTTTTATATGCCCAAGGTACATGGTCTTTAAAGTCTTCGGCACTCATATGAACTCATCTTTTCGGTAAGCTTTGTGTAACTCTAAGATACAATCAAATAACGCAACTATCGCTTGTAGGCACAATGATTTGTTTCCCTTGTCGCCTCTTCTCTATATACTAGCACCCGCAATCCTTATTATCTTTCCTCGTCAACCAAACACCATACTGCATTCTGTTTTCTGACGTCAGGAGTCAAACTCAATTAAGGATATTTTCTTGTATACAATAGGGGAGAAGAAGGGCGAAGCGGCATCAACCCTCCCTCAAATCTATTGTAGTGCATGCAGAAGCCAAATAAGCGAATTGCTTGGTCTGCAACACCAAACTTGAAGATGTAAGTTGATACCTTATTAAACTCTCATGTACGACCACCTGTGTTTGAGGTTATGCGTGTTTTACAAGTTTCGAAATGTACACAGAATAAAAGCTTCACACAAAAAAAAAGGTTTATAACGTAAAGAATCCGTTAGTGAAACGCAGAAAGAAACTGAACAAAAGATAACTAGACGTCGCAGGACTTTGGGAAAGAAATCAGCAGATAGTACAGGGTGCAATACAAAGCTACTGATATCCGTACAACCGAATATTTTAACTTAGTACTCATCCTTTGTTATCTCATTTCACAAACCATCAATTTGAGGTCCAGAAACACTTATTGACGCCTATATTACCCGATACCATAGGTCGATACCACACTGTATACAACCACAGTCTACTCTATTGGCTCCGAGAATTCATACCCCAAGCATAAACACTATATGCTATAAAATGATGCTTCCACAGATAGTTCGACCGGTATCACCGTGTAACTATCCCGAGGGTAAGCCCGGTAGGCGAGCAAGAAACACGAAGAATCTTTCATTGAACTTGAACGAGGAAAGGAAAGAGGAAGATGGATCCCAGGATGAAAGATCTCTCCATGATAATCCGAAAAATGTCACAACCAGCACTAATACCCTTGAAAAATCCACATTTACTCACACAGACAACAATATAAATACTGGTCTGTCTACCAATCGTCCAGACACTACCTATGATAACTTCAGAAAAGGCCATGACCTGACGTCTCCTCCATATCACAATGGCTACAAAACAACGGTACTCAATAGCACTATTCAGAGACATGAGATTAATACACCACACATATCTTGCGACTTCACACGTTCTCCGCCGAGGAGGTTACATAAGGAGAAACGAGCTATGTTTTCACAAGTTGTTTTACAACATGATGACTCCTTAAAATACGTATACGACAAAAACGTGTCTTCACTGTATGCCAGCACTGAAAATCTGATGCTGCTTACACTGCTGCCGCTGAGTTCGTCTGAAACGCAGATTATTTCTACCAAATTTTTTGTTCCAGAGGAGCTTCAAGAGCAGAGTAACAATGCATACCCTAACGGACCGAAAAATGTGCTCAATGGTCAAGTTTTCTTGTATCTGGATCCGAAAGACAATATTGATATACGCGAGTACGACTTGGTTGTGAATGTGGCGCGCGAATGTCTGGATTTGAGTGCATTGTACGGCGAGAACACAGCAAATCGAGAGTACATGTACGTTCCATGGACTCACACATCTCTCATACTGAGGGACTTGCCAGTATTAGTACGAAAGATAGACGAGTGCTATGATCGTGGGTCAAAAGTGTTGGTCCATTGCCAGTGTGGTGTGTCAAGACTGGCTTGCGTGATAGTGGCGTTCTACATGTACAAGTTTGGGTTAGGTGCAAACGAGGCCTACGAAATATTGAAACTGGGTATACAAAATTTCGAGGGACATCTGATCGAAGCGTGTGACAGGATTTGTCCAAACATGCTGTTGATTTTTGAGTTGATGGAGTTCGGCGACGTAATGAGAAAAGAGAAACTTGAAGGTGATGTGACTCGTTCTTCGAGTCAACAAACGAAAGAAGGAGCTGAATTAGGAGAAAAGGGATCTCTGTGATACTTGTACACAGTGGTTCTCTGGACGATACTACTGGGGGATTTTCCAATAAAGAGTCGGCTCATGCTGCTAGCGGCAACTAATACCAGAATAACATCTTGTGTTTAGCAGATTCTATACCTGGATACGGCCATTAATAGAACTGGTGCTTGGCCACCAGCGGTAATGTACTATATGAATAATATCGAACTGTAGAAATTGACTACTGATTTAACCACAACTATCAGGATAACATCCGGTGGGATAATCCTTCCCCCGGACTGTTTAGGTGGAGTGCATTGATGTGGTATGTAGCGCGCGTATAAAACATTGCCGAGTTCGGGGGTTTCTGTATTCTATTTGAATGCGGGCAGTTTCAAACATACAAGCGAGATTTTTCAGCCTCAAATTGCGTACTTGACATCATATGTTTTATAACCGACTAACATACTAACGCCTTTTTCCATGGTTACTCCAGTTGGAAAAATACGTATTGAAGGTCAATTATCAAAGTATTAGATGGTACAAGTACAGCCCCAATCTGAAGCAGTGATTATTCCCTTCAAGGCATGCAATTCCATTGATCGTGCATTGCCGGATGCATGGAACCAATGCAGAACATCAGCAGTGTTACAAACAAGCGGCAAAAATTACATTTTCCCGCCTCAGAAAAGCGGCGTGCTAGAGTACATCGGCATGCTCATCAGAAATGTCGCACAAGCAGAATTCCAACGGTGTGCTTTTGATCAGCAGCCAAATGTAGGCATGGAACATGCAATGAGTTTGAAATTCGGCTTACATTATAAATAAATTGTTTATCTCTGAGATTTCAACAGAGCTAACAGGCTGTGCAATGGTCGTACAATCGGAACTACCCGAGGCGTGTTTTTGCGGGCAATGTGATAAACTCTTATAGACTCGCGAAAAACTTCCTTATACTTGGATACGGCTAATGAACTGATTACTTCTAATGTGTTTGTCCCAACCAATAATGGACTGATAAAGGAGAACCAAAAGACACGAAGTTGGGGAGTTTAGTGATATATTTCTACTCTTGATGCATAATGAGAATTCAACAGACTCCACATGGTATCTGTGTAGTTGAATAAGTGCATTGTGTCTTTGAATAAAGCTGAACGTCAAGGAACGTGTTCAACGTGTTGCTGGACCTTTTGTGGTACTGAACACAACTCCTTAAAAGAGACAATACCAGCCAATCGTCTCACGTGACACTGCAGGTGACTTGTTGATATTTAGTGAACTAGTTATGGAAAAACCATGTTCCTTAGTCAATTCTTGTGTGCATGAAAGCCCCTATTTCTTAGAAGGAATCCTAACAAACTGTTTATTGTATCTATTGTGGCCCTACTAATTGTTCTGTGTCCCTCCACAATTTCTATGTCCCTCTATTTTTCTTTCCACTTTTAAATTCTCTTCTCTTCTTATACAGATGTCATATAACCGCGGGAGCTACTACAACCCCCGATACAGCTCCAAAAAGCAACCACCAGCGGCTGGTCTTCTGGGTCTGTCAGCATCGGGCTCCAGCTCGAATGCACAGGGTCAGTCTAGGTCAGCGGGGTCTAACTCTGAAGATAGAGACTTTGGGTACAAACGAGACCGAGATTTTTATGGCAACTACAGGTCAAACTCACAAGGCGGAAACAGCCATGGACTGGGTGGCAGTGGAAACTCGCGATACGATGGAAAGTATGGCAAATACAAGCTGTATAGCTCTGGGTCTGCCAAGAGGTCATATTATGAAGACAAGAAAAGGCGCTACGAATACTCATCAAAATACTACGAACTGAGGTCCAGGGATTATTCAAGAGACGAATACGCTAATGAAAGGGAACATAGAACTAACCCCTACGATGACTATTCCAGAGATGGAGATAAATACACAGAAAGAGATTTCAAAGAAGGGAACTCGAAGGATTATGGACTGAAAGAGCATTCAAAGGACTACATTGGCTCGAAAGGGCAAGGATCCAACGAACATTCGAAAGATTATTTGGGTCTGAAAAACGATTCATCAAAAGACTTCCCAATTACCGCTGGGAGGCGCTCTAAAGGATATGACGACAGCTACGACTACTACAAACCTAGAGAAAGATCGCGCGATGCAAAGAATGGATACGCAACAAGGAAATTAGTGGAAAGGTATCCTGAAAAGGACAGGAGAACTGACGAAGAAAATTTTTTGAAGAAATCAATCGACAAACTGGATACAAAAATACACACTTCACGAGAAGAGTCCAATGAAAGAGCAAAAGAAGAAGTCACAAAATCACTGCAAAAATCACTGCGCAAAAGTTCAATGGATAGAAATAGCGAGCTTGTGAAACGAGTCTCTAATGATAGAGTGGAACGAAACTCAGATGATCTGAGGACTACAAATGAGCACACTAAATCAAATACAATTAAAAAACGCGACGATGAAATAGATGATTACCTGGCAGGGAGGATGGCAAATGAAGGTTCAAATAAAAACAACTTCAGTGAAAAGCCCACCATGAGGAAAAACTCTCTCGATGAAAAGAAACGTTCAGAAGACAAGCTCTCTGCGCACAAAGATTCGTTGGATTATAGCGTAAAGAATCAAAAGTCGGGATCTACTCTGAGAAAAAACTCGGATACCTCCACTCAAGAGCGTAAAAAGGTCCCCATTGTGGCGAACAGCGAGGTACATAGACCATTTACTATTGTTTCCACACAAGACAACAACGACTCAACAAAGGCGAAAGACCTGAAGTTATACCTCATGTTTGAGGATGATCAAGAAAATAAAGCCTCGAAAAGCGAATCCAATGGCAAAATATCGGATAAGAATTTGCTAAATCCAGGAAATCTGGATGTGAAGTCGGGAAATCCCTCGTCAAAAAACACGAACCATAATTCTGAGACGCAAATACCCAAGGGCACTGGTTCAAATACCGAAATCACCACTGCGAGTAAGAACGTTGCTGTGGAGCCTGTTAAGAATCCCAAGCTGAAGTCCTTGTCCGAGTATTTGAAATCAAGTAAGGAAAGAAAAGCAAGGGAAGAACTTAAGAACCAGATGCTAGAGAAAACTTCTACCGAAGAAGAGAAGTCTCAGTCCAATATCGCGCAGAATAGTGAGTGCTCAGATAAGGATGATACGAAAAAGGACGATATCAAAATGGACATGCAATCTTCCAAATCTTCTGAACCTCTCAAGAATGTAGAGGATTCAAAAATGCAACAATCGGAGAAGTCACAATCAAGCACAATAACGAATGAAGCCGATAAGAAAAGTGAGATCTCCTCCAAATTAGATCACGACATGGAGTCGCCTCCAACAGTACCAGTGGATTCTGATACAGAAACTGTAATTGCAGATTGTCCACCAGCATTACTGAAAACCCGTCGCTATATCCGCAAGAATGACACCACCCGACACAACCTCAAGAGAAATATTGTGGAGTCTTCTTCCGACGAAGATGACGAAAGAGCAAAAAAACATCACAAACTGAGCAAAACCCGTACCTATATCATGAAGCGGGACTCTGGTGGACGTTCCTTGCTTCAAAGAGCATGTAAGCGTGGTCAAATAGATGAGATCCGTGACTATCTTGATCGTGGTGCAAGTGCTAACGAAAAAGACTTTTGTGGATTCACCTGTTTGCACGAGGCCGCACTCGAAGGGCACATGGAAGTAGTCAAACTTCTAATTGAACGTGGGGGGAATGTCAACGCCAAAGCAGATGCAGCCGGTGATTGTGAGACCCCACTTATCGACGCTGCAGAAAACAAACACACAGAATGTGTTCGTGTTTTGCTCGAAAACGGTGCAGACCCTACAATTTTCAATATTGATGGTTTTACCGCATTGACGAAGATCTATAATGAGCACAAAGATGAGGAAGGATACGATGAGATCATTTCTTTGCTTGAGAATGCAATGGCCAAAAATAGAGAGGCCGACCCCAACGAAATGTATTTCGCTGAGTTAATCAAGAAAAAAGGCATTTACAAATATGCCGCAGAAGGCTACAAAGAAAACACTGCAAACTATTTCGTTCTGGGCAATTCGCTCAGTGCAAAACCCGATATTCTCATCTTGGCTGCTAGGAACGGACATACAGAATTGGTGGACATCATTTTAGGGCTTCTGCCGATGCCATACGACATTGACACAGTTCTGGATTGCGGGGCAACCGCGTTGATAGCAAGCGTTGGACGAGGACACCCGGATGTGGTTGAGCTGTTGTTATCAAAGGGTGCGGATCCCCGTAAGACAAGAAAACAAGACGGATTGAATTGCTTAGAGATTGCAGAGAGACTGATTCACTATGATGAACGAGAAATAAGCATCATTAAAAAAAGTCTAGGTTTAAGGCTGAAGGAAAGCGACTTGAATAACGCTACCAAAGAAGATCTCTCCATGAAAGCAGAAGATGAACATCTGAAGTCTGAAGATGTGGCACTAAGAGGGGAAGAAAAAGAACCACATGTTGAAAAGCGCAAGAAAGCTTCAGACCCACATAAAGACAAAGAAGAAAAGTCTCTGAGTGTTGAATTAGAAACACATGAAGCCATTTTGGCTGAAAATAAGACTACCTCTGAAAAGCAGCGGGAAGGCAGACATCTGAAAACAGAACCAATTTCAGAAGAAACCAAGCAGACTGATGATCTTGTCAAGGGTCAAGCTGCAACTGAAACTACCAAGGCAGCTTCCACTCCTGCTAGCAAAAGTTTGGCTGATCATAAGACCACTACTAATAATGAAGCGGGTCCTCAGCAACGATACCGCGAAATTTCTCCAAACGAAAACAATGAAAAATCCCCCAGTGTTTCTGTATCACCATCTCCCATGCCACTTACTAAAGCTCAAGAAGAGCTTAAAGCGCGGAACGCAGAGGAAGCTCGTGCTTGGCAAGAAAAGGTCGAAGCCAAGAAGCGTTTACGCCGCGATATGTTTCTCAAATCTGAAAAAGAGAAAGAACGTAAGCGGCGAGAAGATGAAGAACGCAGGGCGGAAGAGGAGAAGAAAGAAAAACAATTACGTGAGTTGGAATTGGTCCGGTTGGCTGCAGAGGCAGAAAAAGAAATGCGCGAGTTGGAGGTTGAGCGTCAAAAATTACGTAAACGGCTCCTCAGTGAAGCGCTCCCTGGGGGATTGCGCGGGTTCAAGAAAAGAAGCACATTTGATTCAGATTCATCTGCTCGATATTGTCCTTTGTATGTCTTTGACGTGAATGGCGTGGAATACGTGACTGATTTGCAGGTGTCACTAATTGTGGGACAGCCCATAGAAGGGATGGCCAAAGAAAGCGTTCCTGTAAACGACAAGTCAAAAATGTGGAACTTATTTTACTACATGGTTGCGGGAAAGACCGAGCTGAGAAGTGAAGGATATGAGCACTTTATGAACTTGCTTGTCTCATATGTGAAACTATCTGAAGTCGAAAAATCTATAAAGGAGCTGCATAAAGAGTTGTTGGAATGGGTTAAAAAGCGCATCGTTCGCGTCGACTTGAAAGAAATGAGGGAGTTTGTGAAGACAGAAAATGTGCTGACGGAAGATGGAAGTATGGAGTTGGTCATCGAAGAGGACGGTATTTTCCTTCCACCGAAATTACGTGGAAGGAAAGATATCCTACGGGTAGTAGGTAGCAAGGTGAAAGGAATATGGTAAAGAGGGTAATGACTGGAAGATTTTACGGGCAAAACTTTGTATTATATTGTATGATTAATGTATTTAATGGCATCTTTTCCATGTTTAGTGTTGATTGTATTTTGCGTGCTAATGTAGAAATTTTGATGTGCGAAAAAACCAACCTGCACATCTTCCATCATGTCTAGGTATGTACTACACTACACCTTTCTGAGCTTTACTAACATGTAGCTCTGATGAATCGGATACGTCGTATGTTCTTCCACAGATGGACTTTGAGTTCGTAGAGGTTGAACCTGAGGTTGAGACAACTCAAACGACGAGCGATGAGTTTGCTTTTCGCTTATTCAACGAAGAGGAACGCGGGAGGAGTGAATTGCAAGTCGTTTCCATCAGAGAACCTTCGGAGGAACGTATAAATAATGAAAGACCCGAAGACTACTACTTTGCAAACTACTCACCATTAGAGAAAAGTCAGTTTGCTGATATTGCTATTTCAGGAATCGAAGTGCTCCAACAACTGCGAGAAAGAGACCTTAGCCGAGGCACAGTGCTAGACCTCAACAAATACAACGAACTGATCCGCAAAAAGCGTCGAAATCGTCCAGGCAAAAACAAACGTACTTACATTGTGGAGTGCAGGAAAAGGAAGGTGGTGCGAGAGAAGGCCAAGAGATGTGAAGAAACGATTAAAACTCAAAAGCTGTTGAGAGAAAGAAATAATAGGAAAGGGAGACGGTGGACTACCTGATCATTTTAGGATTTATAACTTCAAACGACTTGTGGTAAAATAATGCAATGTAATTCCCAACAAAACCCAACAACCTTGGCCTGTTAGATTGGTCTGCTATAACAAGAAATGAAAGTCGCACGATTACTATTTTCGTCCTGCGCCCCACTTTTAATCTGACTGGATCTTGACTCGTGACTTCCTTTTTACAAAATGCCTTAAGGTTTGTAACCTCATATCTTGTCGAAAAAGGTAAAAGGCCGCTATGAAAAAGTTCACAAACCAGACGTAACACTACGAGTAAATTTGTGTTCATACGTTATCTTTTAACAATATTAAACCTGATATATTGCTCTTGTAAAAATGTGCTTTCAGTAGCTCCCTCCAGGTCAGTACTTGTACACAACCACATTCCTTGGCTTGTGTTGCGTTCTTTGACGCCCTTCAAAAATTCCGTATTTTTTTGTTAGCAAACAACGGTTCTGTCCCCACTTTCTTTATGGTACATTCCCAAAATTTCGCTTAAGATTACCTAGTCATTCTGTAGTACTTGCTTGGGGTGCGATTTATTCCGTGCTCACTTACAGTCGGCTTTATTAGACCGTTATCTCAATTTCTGCATCATTTCAACTATTTCACCTTCCTCAAACCGGGTATTGGAACGAAATGGTCTAACGAGAGACGACAAATCCATCGTTAAAAAAGGTATGCAGGAAACAGAAAACGCGGAGGACTGGCGAAGCACATCACGGCAATTTCCAAAGTCCAAGGACAAGAATTCCGAAGAGCTTAAACCCCTGACGCGTGTTACAAAAACACTAAACCATAACTTCTATACGTAGCCCCTCTTCCCCCCACTAAATGCCAGACATTTTTCTACTAAAAAATTTTCCGGATGCCGACATTTTTTCGGGCCTATCTTTGTGATTTTTTGCAATCAACCATTTCCGCAGTGATTGTTATCAGCCTGGATCTATAAATATGTACGTTCGCCCACATTCTTCTGCAAACACGTCATGGTCCAAAAAGAGCTCAACTATATTCGGTCCAGAGATGACGCAGAAGCTTCCTCCATCGACAAGGAAGGTGGAGTGTTATTTAATGCTATTGAGAAGAATGATTCCAAGCAAGAGTTGAAGGGATTTGCCAAGTTTATCGACTCTTTCAAGCGTTACGATTCCAATGATTTGGGTATTGATCCCAACTTGTCTGAGGCCGAAAAGATTGCTATTATGACTGCCAACTCGCCGCTTTCCCGTTCGCTTAAGAACAGACATTTGCAAATGATTGCCATTGGTGGTTCTATTGGTACTGGTTTATTTATTGGTTCAGGTAAAACTCTCGCAGCCGGTGGCCCCGCTGGTCTTCTCATCGCTTACATTTTGGTTGGAACCATGATTTACTGTACTGTTCAGTCTCTTGGTGAACTTGCTATCACTTTCCCCGTTGCTGGTGCATTTTCCACTTATACTTCCCGTTTTGTTGATGAATCATGGGGTTTTGCCATGGCATGGAATTATGCCATGCAGTGGTTGGTCATTTTACCATTGGAATTAGTGGCTGCAGCAATGACAATTATTTACTGGGAGAAGAGCATCAATCCAGTTGCATTTGTGGCAATTTTTTATGTTCTCATTGTTGCAATTAATTTGGTTGGTGTTAAAGGTTATGGTGAGGCTGAATTTATATTTTCTTCCATCAAAGTCTTGGCAGTGACAGGGTTCTGTATCCTTTCAGTTGTGCTTGTGTGTGGTGGAGGTCCGGTAGGTGGTTACATTGGTGCAAAATACTGGTACAATCCGGGTGCATTCCATAATGGCTTTAAAGGTTTATGTTCTGTCTTTGTTACTGCTGCCTTTGCATTTGGTGGTACCGAAATGGTGGGTTTAGCCGCTGCAGAGACTGAAAACCCTAGAGTTTCCCTTCCTAAAGCTACAAAGCAGGTCTTTTGGAGAATTACCTTATTCTATGTGATTTCGCTTCTCCTTGTCGGATTTTTGGTGCCATACAATGACCCAAGATTGGCTTCGAGAGACGGTGCTTCTGCTTCTCCTTTCGTGGTTGCCATTGAGAACGCTAGTATTTCTGGTTTACCATCCGTGATGAATGTGGTCGTTTTGATTTCCGTTTTGTCTGTGGGTAACTCTTCTGTTTTTGGTTCTTCGAGAACATTGGCTGCTTTGGCTGCTTCTGGACAAGCGCCAAAGATCTTGGGTTACATTGACAAGGGAGGCCGTCCTTTATTCGGAATTATTTTCCAAGCCCTCGTTGGATTGCTTTGTTTCATTGCAGCTTCCGACAAACGTGATGAGGCATTCGAATGGATGCTTGCCCTTTCTGGTTTGTCTTTTATTGTCACCTGGTTAACTATTAACCTTTGTCACATCAGATTTAGAAGAGCATTATACGTTCAAGGAAGAGACACTTCGGAGTTAATTTTCACTTCGCAGGTTGGTGTTTATGGTGCATACTACGGTTTCATTTTGAACTTTTTGGTTTTAATCGCACAGTTCTGGATTGCTGTGTGGCCTGTCAAAGCAAAGTCAAGCGCAGAGCTTTTCTTTAAGGAGTACTTGAGTGCTTTCGTTATTCTTGCCTTCTACTTTGGTCACAAGATCTACACGAAGAACTGGAAACTCATGTACAGGGCAAAGGACATTGACTTGGATACCGGAAGAAGGGATTTGGATTTGGAATTGGTTAAGGCAGAGGTTGCCGCGGAAAAGAGCAGAATTGCTGCAATGCCATTTTACAAGAGAGTTTACCACTTCTGGTGTTAAATATATAATGATTAAACGAATTTAGGGTATTGATTCAGTGTAATGAGGAACAGGTAGTGTTTGAGTTGGTTGTGGGGCTTTGTGACAACTCTGCTATTTCAGCCCTTCCCCACCACGTGACCTTAGCAGTTGATCAGTTTTTGAGATGGGCCCATCAACTTGTTGAATCAGGAAATCGTTTGTGGGGTAAAATGATATCTGCATAGTCTCTATCAAAAGAATAACCTGCCGACGCGACACCATAAGACCATTCCATCACAGAATTTCATGAAGGTTAGGAATGTATTCCCCGTCCCCAAAACGGTTTTGTAATCCTCCGGTTCCGGAAAGCTGTGATTTTGAATGCAGAGCAAAACCCGGACTTTTCATTCTGCCAAATCACTGTTTAAGACTGTTTAAGAGTCATACACGAAACCAAGTGAGTACATCCATAGTCATCTATCACCATTACTGGTTTCAAGCGATGATGTAAAAACCTGACATTAAACTTTTGCCGCTACTTTTGTCCCTTAAACTTTTGTCAGGAGATTTTAGGTTTTGTCCATCATTGCAGACAAATTTATTTCCTACTTTGGAATACGGCGTTCTTCTTCGACTTTGATATTGTTCGGTCGCATCCCTCGTCCAATAGTAATGCAACTTTTTGAGCGGCGCATTCAAAGCAGCGCTATCACAGCTGGTACCACTCTTTTGGAATGTCTTAACTACCACAAAAGATGGTACCCATTTTTTTCAATATATACGCTTATCTAGATTATAGCAAACGAACCCCGCGTTCACATAATTTTAGATTTTCCGGAAAGGATTGACGTATTGGTCGAATTGCTCGCTGTCCTTTGCCTTGTCGCTGAGGCTTTCAAATTTAAGTTTTTTTTTGCTCGCTCAAAGCTACTTCAAAAAGCGCAATAAAAACTGTGAAATGTCGCATGACATATGTCTCCTCAATCCTCCTACATGTCGCGCAGTTCACTGTCGTGTCGTATATTCTTTATAATGTCCCTTGAAGAACTTGAAGCGTATATCGACGAGCCGTATAACCCTGTATCTGTTTCGCGAGATATCTTCCATGGTGTAAATGGAACTGACCCGAAAGAGCTTGATTTCATCACACCAAAGAAGAAAGTCCAGTTCGATGTAATTGAGGTTGACAAGCGCTTACTGGCTACCACCAGTTCAAATCATGAAAAGCTCATCTCGAACTTTGCAAAACTTGAGCACGCGAAGAAGGACCTCAATGAAGTCATCAACCCAAGTGTCGACCGAATCAACACGTCCTTTTCTCGAATTAACAAGAGTATTATTACACCCTATAATGAAGCACTCAAATTGAACAGCGCATTGAAACGGGTTCATACAACCCTAGATCTTCTTCGCGGTGCTTCACACTTTATACACTTGGTTCAGCAAATGCAAAACGCTGAAGGTGTAAAGCTCGCGCGTCTGCTTGCACAGATATCATCTTGGTATGACTCACTGGATCAGTCATTGGCAGGACTTAAACTCATACGCGACTATCAACCCATATTGGCCAACAAGCGTTTGGAGTTACAGCAAAGTGATACACGTATGATCTTGGGTTCACGCTTTGATGGCGATACCACAGACCTTGAAATATCCTTACAACTGCTCTATTATGTTAATGAGGTCGAATTTTATACTGTGGTGGACAAAGCAACTACAGCCAAAGAAGTTCAAACCGCTTCAACCCAACTCTCTCGTGCATTACAACTGCCCCGGAACTTCACTCTGGTTGTGTCAGAGATATATGAACACAGTAAAGACTACTTTCCGATTGTGGAAGCTGTTCTACTGAGAACTGGTCTTTTGAAGACGGTTTTGGAACGTCAAAAGTGTACACTGTTGTTTGAATTATTCTGGGAGCGATTGAGTTTACTGTTTAAGAAGAACATCGCGGCAACCATGGCAAGAGGTGGACCCATTGCTAAAAATTTGCGGGTGTATAAGGGTGGCATACGAAACCTGGTAATGGAGATTTTCCCAGAGGGAAAAGTTAGAGATCTTATCATTGAGGGTGTCGAAATAATTGTATAGAAGGGCTGAACGGATGCAATATACAAGGTAAAAAGTACTATAGTAGAGTTGGGCACAGATTGATAGACGTCAAATCCCTAGCTCATACATGGGGCAACACAATGGTAGAATAAACTTAGTATGTATTACTATACAGGAGGAAAACTATCTACTTACATGAGCATAGGTTTACCATGTTAGTATCAAATTAAAACCCCCTCTACATACAATGCCTTCCTCCTCCTATTCTGAACCCGAACCACGTTCCCCCGGGCATATGCAAGAGGCGCAACTCTCTTGGCGCATGTGGCGGTCAGCATTTCATCGTCGTCCCCCTATAGAGCTCAAGAGCTAAATGGGCTTAGACGAGGTTCGGTTCAGGGAGTTTCCCAGAAACTTAAACACGCTTTAATATGTTTCTTCTAGTTTCCGAAACATCAATAATTGGGCGCAAATGGTTTAGTGGTAAAATCCAACGTTGCCATCGTTGGGCCCCCGGTTCGATTCCGGGTTTGCGCATTTTTTTCGTTTGATGAAATACTGCTCTATGTTTTTTTCAACCCTTTTATTTGGTTCTTTAAAGAACCACACCAGATTCCTTTTTGAAATGAACGTTCGTACGACGAAAGTTTCTCTTTAAAACTCCTTCAGTAAAGTGCCGTCAAGTTAAGAGACAACGTTCTTCAAGAACATGTCTTTCGTCTTTATAGGAGTTTTTCCTGAGAACAGTTAATAGAAAGAAATGGCGGCTAGAAATAAAAAGGGGAAAAAGAAAAATCGACACGAGCAGGGTTCGAACCTGCGCGGGCAGAGCCCAAAGGAACCTGCATCCTTCGCCTTAACCTCTCGGCCATCGTATCAGAACTTGCAAGAAAGTAAAAACAAAGTATCTAATCTAAAATTTGCAAAAGATAACGTTAGGCCTCTACCAGTGGAGCGCTGGAAAGCTTTCTGGAACCGACTTCACTGGTTAGAATGGATATTCAATCACAACTTAGAGGAACTACATCATTTCCACTTTGGACATGTCCCTGTCACCTTGCGTGAATCGGGCCCCCAATTGGTGCGTTGTGGTCTCTGTTATACCGAACTCCCACAAACCAATTTATTACACCACCTCTACGTCACCTGTGCCTGCACCAGGTATTGGTGGGACCTACTACAATTTCCACAGCCCTTATCCATGGATCAGCTTCTCGCTCCAGTAAACCACGATACTACACATCTCCACAATCTCACCCACTTTGTTGCTACTGTTAAAGCTGTGTTTAACAGAGAATTCAAGCGCACCGGTGTTGATCACCCCCCAAATATAACTGACTGGGGACGGTGGTGGCGGCCGGGCGCGCCAAGCCGCCGATAACATTAATCTTCTGTTGATTCCTAAACCGAATCTCGTCTAACCCCGTTTAGCTCTGGAGCTCTATGGGGGGTCGACGATGAAATGCTGACGGCCATATGCAACATGAGAATGACGCCTCTAGTATATGCCCGGGGGAACGTGGTTCGGGTTCAGAATAGGAGGAGGAAGGCATTGTATGTAGAGGGGGTTTTAATTTGATACTAACATGGTAAACCTATGCTCATGTGAGTAGATAATTTTCCTCCTGTATAGTAATACAGCCATGTAAAAAAAAAATTCATTATATTTTTTTGCTTCTGTCAGGGATTCTACCCTTTAGGTCAGAGAATAGCTTGTGTGTTACTTGTTCATTCAGGTAGGATATCTAAGGCATATTTATAGCTGGGCAGACATGTGGGCTATGAGGGGTCTAGGGACCCCTCACAGGTCATGCCTGGCCTTATAGGGCCATTGAGCCAGCGACTGTCAGTAGAGGGTGTAGAATATGCTTCTATGCAGTCCTTGTACTTCCAGTACCTTACAGCTTCTATAATATAGCATTTTCACTCCTCACTTAATTATCTCTTTAATAGTGTTTTTCACTCACTCATCAGCTTAATCACTCGTTCAGTTCTCTGTCTATAGTATATTTTAACTCATTCACCCTCTTGACCCGCTTCACTCGTTCAGTCATCTCAATATATAATGTAAGTTCCTTTATTTGTTCAGTTGTATGAACACACAAATTCACTCCCTCACTCACCCGCTTCGCTAGTGAGTTAGTTCGCTCTACTGAAACACTAAAACGTTCTAGGTTAATATTTCTTGATCAACTTTTCAATTGCCTACGAAGCTTTCCTTAATCAATATTTTACTTCACAGAAGCCAGGTATCGACCTCCAATTATAGAAGACTCTATTTATCTGAGCGAGCCTAGATTTCGCAGGTCATCTATTTACCCGGCCATCTTACCTCTCAAAGCAGTCAAATACTCTCTGTAACTGCCACTTCCACCGGTCTTGTCCTCCACCAAATTGCTCAAGGCCCACATTCTCAAGGCCATCAATTCTCTTTGCTGCGAAATTTCCATGGGCTCGTTCAGTGAACCACCCAAAACCACATACAAATTTTTCCATGTCACCTGGTCGTTCAGCTGGCGCAACTTGGCGACGATTTGGCGCACGCGCAAGTTGAACTCACTGCCTTCCAACTCTGGCAACTCACTCTTGCCAGTTGGAATTGAATATAACTCATCAGTGCCGAAAACATCGCGCACCAACTCTGGAACAACATTTCCAGAGACCCACAAGAACAACTCGCTGCCATTGTCGATCAAGTATAAGCCATAGTTTTCCCACAGTATACTGCTGTCATTCACAGGCTCAGGTAACACAATCTCGCCAGTCTCCCCAGCCAATCCACACGCATCCTCCATGTTGTGCAACAGGTACACCAGCGGGTAGATATGCTTGATTAACTGTGGTATTGGCGCAGTTGCCAAAATGTTCAAAGCTGCTGCGCGGTGGTCGCTGCTCACTCTGTCATCACGGAAAGCCAAGTTCTTTGTTAAAGAAAACAAGAGCAATGGCAACATACGCAAGTTGGTTGACAATTGCAATGGCAGTGCGCCACTGACATTGCCAGCGAACAACTCCTTCTTGTAAACGTTCAAGATGTCAACCATACGTGCAGTTAAGTAGTCACGAGCATCGGCCAAACTGGAGCCAAGCGCCTTTTCTATAGCCTTGTGGGTGTAGAAGTTGGTGATAGCCAACTGGTCAGCCAGTGCATAGACATCCTGGAAACTCGAGCTGGTTGGTAAAGCAAGATTGAGCACACGAATACGACGCTCACCAGTAGAAGTGGTGTGCAAAACAGCACCCTGGAGGAAAACAACCGGCTTGGTGATGTTCTCCTCAATGCTCACCTCGATCATGTAAGACTGGTCACGTGGGAACGCAGGGAATGCGCAGAGATCCGACGAGCGGTTGAAAAAGTTACCATAGAAACTCAGCATACGCAATCCACTGCTACCACGGAAACGCAAAACAGCTTCAACCGCAATGTCCTGGGACAAGTGGTCAGACACCTCCTTGGAGAGCTTCTGAACATCCTCATCGGTCGCACTTGTCCACGCTGCGTAGAAATGCGTCTGGCCGGCAGTGTATCTAGGGAGGTTGGAGAGCGTGGCAACGTCTTGGTATGTAGCACAAGTCAAGAACAAATCGATAGAGACCTGCGATGCGTTACAAGTAACCGCAAAAGACTTGTAGAAGCCATCCGCCGCGTTGAGCAATGCCCTAGAATCTTTACCCTTGCTGTCTTGGGATTCTCTCAACTGCAATTTACCCTCGCCCAAGTTAGGAAGAGTGGCAGCAAACGCTATCAACTTTCCACCGATACCGCTCACCAACTTGTGACCGCTCTTTAACGCTGGACCAAGCGCAAACAGACCATTAGTAGTGTCCTCAAAGTAAGTGGCAAAGTCAAGAAGGAAGCTCTCAATCGCAGCACGGTGCACATGCATGTTCACCAAAAGTCCATCTGGCGATGGAAGGAATGGCTCATCAATGTCACTCACCACCAAAACCTCAAACTCATCAGAGTTTTCGTGGAACTTGAAGAAGTGAAGGTTGGAGTCAACACCGATGAACGCAACCTTTGTTGTCTGCGCAGTATTTGGGATTCTGTCCAAAGATTCCAAAATAGTTCTCGCAATGGTTCCTGTCAAACCGCTCTTGACAGCTTGCACCGAAACATCGATAAGGAAGGTGTACACCAATGGCTGTGGAGCACGTGACATATACTCAGGAGGTGCCAAGAACTCCACTATTGGCGAGTTGAGCTCAGGACGCTCGAACTTGTCGATACCCGGGCCGCTATAACCTGCGGGGAAGTCGTTGGCCAACTGACAGAAGTTACATCTCCATCTTCTTCCCTGCTCCGCCAAAATCACGTAGGGATTGATGTATGAGCGACATCTACGACAACGAGAAACAAGGGTATCGATACACGTTGGGACATTTTCGTCTTCAGTGCGTAAAGCAGTGTATGGGTTGACAACCAACGCAAATGGAAGCTTGGACTTCTTCAACACTGCGCTGCTGGTAGGCACGACGTTCAAAGTGGATCTGAGATACTCGGGTGGGGTGTTTGGCTGCTCTGTCTTAGGAACAATCGTGAGGTTTGGTGGGAGGACAATCGGTGGAGGAGGCAACGATAAGTCGGTGATTGGAGGAGGAAGTTCCTTAGAGAGATCCGTGTGGTAGAGGTTGTTGAATGGGATCGCGCCATAAGCTGGTTGTCCGAAACCTTGAGCTGGGTTTTGAGGCACTTGGCTAGTTTGGCCATAAGGACTAGCACCGAATTGGTTTGGAGCTCCATATGGAACACCTTGAGCTCCGTATGGAGAAGCTTGGGCAGCATATGGGGCAGCCTGGGCACCAAACTGGGCACTTGGAGCTTGTTGAGCGCCATACTGTTGTTCTGGTACCTGATATGGGTGTACTGGTTGGGCTTGTGGAGCCGCACCAAATTGAGGCTGACCGCCATGAATCGGTTGAGTTTGGCCAACATTGAGGCTTGCCATACGTGCAGTAATGTCTTCCTGGGGTTGGGCCTGACCAGTCGCGTACTGGGGCGTTGGGTACGCTCTTCTTCTGCCGGACATGTTGAAAAGAGTGGGAATTAAAAAAAGGTACGTGTTAAAAAAACCGACAAAGAATTTGAATAGAGACAAAAAAAGAGTGCTCAACCAATTCAATCTAGAACACTAGATAGTATTCTCTGTATTATGAGTGTCTAAACAAATGCACGAAGGATTTTAAGATGTTCAATTGATAATGGGTAATTTGTGCTAGGTGAGTTGCTCAATTTATAGTGCTTGTACCTGTGCCTATTGTTTTCGCGTCTAGGTACAGTCTTCAATCATCTTTGAATATAGTCTAGGTAGAAACTTTCGAAATCATTGAAATATGGGCTGATGGGCTCACTAATGTTTGTTAATTGACAAGTAAGCTCTATGTTTGCGTTTCATATTCGTGGATTGATGTGATTGTGTAAATTTTTGACCAATTGCCGCAAAATATGATAAAAACCTTCATGAAGTTTTCATCGAATTAGATTAATAATGTACTACCACTAGTGTAACCAAAAACCCACAAACTGACTTCAATAACGGGAAGATCGCTATCAAAAAACTTCCCAAAGACCTTTTACCAATCAAAAGTGTATTCAAAAGCCTTGTAACGAAGTATTATAGTAACGGTTCAAGCTCTGCTCTATTCGAATTATACAGTATGTAGGGTTCACTTTGCTCACTTGGCGATGTTTAGCCCGCTACCTCTCCACAAAAGATCGCTTCCACACGTGATTACCTCATCACATTTTGGGGCCATCGCAGATTTTTCTGTACACCAACATGGCGAAGGAACATAAGCGTAAGCATGAGGCCGTCGCTGACGGACCTGTGAATAAGAAGGAGAAGAAGGAGAAGAAGGAGAAGAAGGAGAAGAGCGAAAAGAAGGACAAGAAGGAGAAGAAGGAAAAGAAGGACAAGAGTGAGCAGAAGGAGAAGAAGGACAAGAAGGACAAGAAGGAAAAGAAGGAAAAGAAGGAAAAGAAGGAAAAGGTGGACAACAAAGATAAGCAAAACCAAGACGTTTCGAAAGAGACTGAACAGCGTACTGAAACCTCCGACACCTACGTGCAATCTTCATCTCTTTCTAATCTCCCACAGTCTGAAATTGACGCCTTCCTCACCAAAAACGAGGTTACTGTGGAAGACCCCGAATCTCTCGGATATCGTCCGCTTTTGAAGTTTGACCAGATCAAGTTGGACTCCAAAATTGCATCTGTGGTCAACAAGTTCCCTGCCCCCACTCCAATTCAGGCTGTTTCTTGGCCATATCTCTGCTCGGGCAAGGATGTCATCGGTGTTGCCGAGACGGGTTCAGGAAAAACTTTCGCTTTTGGTGTCCCAGCCATTAACAGCATAGTCACCAAGAACACCCCGGGCTTGAGTGTTTTAGCCATTTCGCCCACTCGTGAGTTGGCACTCCAGATATACGACAACTTGGTGGATTTGACCGCTCAAACTAGGGTTCACTGCACTGCTGTGTATGGTGGTGTGCTGAAAGACGACCAAAAGCGCGAATTGAAACGCGCCAATGTTGTTGTGGCCACTCCAGGTCGTTTGCTTGACTTGATCAATGACGGTGCTGTGGACCTTTCCAATGTCAACTACTTGGTGTTGGATGAGGCTGACCGTATGTTGGAAAAGGGTTTTGAGCAGGATATCCGCCAGATCATCTCCAGATGTAACTCCAACGACCGTCAAACTCTTATGTTCACTGCCACTTGGCCAAAGGAGGTCCGTGAGCTTGCCAGCACTTTTATGAAGAGCCCTGTCAAGGTGAGTATCGGTGACCGTGATGAGCTTGCGGCAAATAAGCGCATCTCGCAGATTGTCGAAGTTGTTGAGCCTTACGAGAAGGAGAAGCGTTTGTTGGCGCTTTTGCGCAAGTACCAGGGTCTGATTGCTAAGAACGAGAAGATCTTGGTCTTTGCCCTTTACAAGAAGGAGGCTGGACGTATTGAACAGCTCCTTCAGCGTAACAATTTCCAAATTGCAGCCATCCACGGTGACTTGTCGCAGCAACAGCGTACTCAAGCTTTGAACCTGTTCAAGTCCGGCCAGTCCAACGTTCTTCTTGCTACAGATGTTGCTGCCCGTGGTTTGGACATCCCCAACGTCAAGGTGGTCATCAACTTGACTTTTCCGTTGACGGTGGAAGACTACGTCCACAGAATTGGCCGTACGGGTAGGGCTGGACAGACAGGAACTGCACACACCTTGTTTACTGAGCATGAGAAGCACTTGAGTGGTGCGCTTATGAACATTTTGAGAGGTGCTAACCAGCCTGTCCCTGAGGAGTTGTTACGTTTTGGTGGTCACACGAAGAAAAAGACCCACAGTGCTTATGGTGCATTTTATAAGGATGTTGACTTGACTAAGACCGCAAAGAAGATCAAGTTTGATTAGAAATATAGGACGATAGATAGGTTAATAAATGCGGTTCGCATTTTGGGACATAGAATGGAACCTTTGAAATGAGACATTGAAGATGTTCGCAAACATCGATCTGGTACTTGAGCATGTAGTTAAGCGGGCATGCCATCTTGATCAAGGATACCCCTGATTGAACAACTTTGATTGAGTATTTGATCGACACTCACAGAAGGCGCATTTACACTTATGAATGCACTCGTTATTTAAGTGGTTCTTCCTACATACTCGTTCAATTATCTTTATATATGTTGGTTCATTCACTAACTAACACACTTCGTTAGCTTTACAAACATGATTGACTTACTGTGTAGCCTAAAATATACTACTTGTCTATACTAACCTTTCTACCTAGAAAAGTGATCATAAACATTCCCACAGAGTCGGGAATGATCGTTGCACAAGTCTTTATGTTCTTGCACTTTCTCTTTCACGGTTGCATTGAAGCCCGTATTTGAACCTTATACTGTTATCAACGACCCAAAGTTTTATCAACTCTTATCAATGTACTTTCATATTAATCCTCACACTACCTCTGTACATACTCGTCTATCTCCTCCTTCTTGGATGTAATATACGCCGCCCCGGTGGAACAGGCGTGTTTCCAAACCCTGCTGAAGGATTTTGCATTGGTGCAGAACCACCGAAAATAGTCGCCGGGTCTGGCGTGCCTTCTTTGGAAGTAGGCGCACCAGTAAAATTGAACGACGGGGCACTGGGTGCACCAAAGCTATGCATCCCATTTCCATTCATACCACCAAACTGTGCTGGCACCTGGTTCGGTGCACCCCCAAATGGCGCTGGTGCTTGGTTTTGTGCACCTCCAAACTGGAATCCTGGAGTAGATCCACCGAATCCTGTACCAGTGCCAAATCCGGAACCATTGTTTGCTCCACCAAAAGCTGGTGCAGTATTGGCGCCACCAAATGCAGGTGCTGGGGCACTTCCGAATGCTGGAGCTGGCGAGCCTCCAAATCCAGCACCATTTGCACCAAAAGCTCCCTGAGGCTGTGGCTGGAACGGTGTCCCTGATCGCGAAGAAGTGTTCGACCCCATACCGCCAAAATTGAATGTGCTTGTAGGCATCGTTTGTCCGGGGACCGTTGTTTTACCAAAACTAAACTTATTTTCAGGCTGTGCAGTAGTTGGGGCAGGTGTGTTGCCGGTAGAAAAGCTAAAGCCAGGAGCCTTATTGTCAGATGGCTTCATACCCACATTTGCTCCCAAGGATGGAGCTGTTGTAGCTCCGAACAGAAATGCTGGTTTAGGAGGCTCACTTTCTGGACGTGGGTTGGACAAAGCACCAGAGGCCACTGGCACTGTATGAGTTCTTTTGGCTGAAGGGTTCTCTGGGTCGTCAGAGGACTTACCAAAGCTGAAGGCAGGCTTTTCAGCAGCCCCAAAGGAGAACTTCGGTGCCTCTGTGGAGCCAGACTGTTGGGTGGCTGGTTTTGTAGCAGAAAATGAAAAACTTGGAGCAGCAGGAGCTTCGGTTTTGGCTCCAAATGTGAACTTTGGAGCTTCTTTATCTCCTCCTGTAGAACCAAAAGAAAACTTTGGAGCTTCCTTCTCACCAGTTGTGGATCCGAAAGAGAACTTTGGAGCTTCTTTAGACTCTTCTGCTTTCTTTTCGGTCGCGGCTCCTGAGGATTGGAACACCAGCTTTGGAGCGTCACCAGATGTATCTGGTTTTTCTCCGAAAGTGAATTTAGGAGCCTCCTTTTCTTTAGATTCTTCCGGTTTTGTCGAGCTGCCTCCATCAGCTTTGCCAAACGAGAAAGCGGACGCTTTATCGTCTCTTGCTCCAAAAGAAAATTTGGAAGTATCTGCTGGTGTAGACCCGAGAGAGAACTTCGGAGCCGTCTCACTATTTTCCTTTGCCTCTGCCGGTTTAGCACCAAAAGAAAACTTGGGAGTTCCTGCAGGTTCGGCATCCACATTCAGTGCAACCTTGGAAACGCCGGACTCTGTAGGCTTAGCACCGAATGTGAACTTTGGCGCCTCTTTCTGTTGATCTAACTCCAGCTTGGAACCATTCAAAACATTAGAAGCGATACCAAACGAAAATTTAGGCTTTTCGGTTGGTTCAGAGTTTGATTTCGCACCAAACGAGAATTTCGGAGTCTCTTTGGACTCTGCTTTTTCCCCAAACGAGAATTTTGGAGCTTCTTTGGGTCCGTTCTTTTCCCCAAACGAAAATTTGGGAGCCTCATTGGACTCGGCTTTTTCTCCAAATGAAAATTTCGAGGCCTCCTTGGACTCGGTCTTTCCTCCAAAAGAGAACTTTGGCGCATCATTGGAACTGGAGTTCCCACCAAGGGAAATTTTTGGCGCTTCGGCTTTATCTTTGGAACCAAATGCAAACTTTGACACCTTTGGTGCATCTGTTTTCTCTCCAAAAGCAAACTTTGCTGGACCCTCTCCCTTCTCAGTCGATTTACCAGTAGATGCCTCCAGGGGCTTGCCAAAAAAAAATTTAGGAACCTCCTTACTCTGTACACTCTGCTGTGTTTTCTCCTCATCAACCGACCGCTTGCGTTTGGGTATACTCACTGGCTCTGCACTCTTGTTTTGCGCTATTATCTCCCCGATTTCGGCTTTATTAATGTTAAATTGGAAGCCCGTTGAGGGCACATTAGCTGGGCTTGTCTGCTTTTTCATTTGCAGGCTATCCTTGAGTTTGATAATATCTTGCGACTTCTTTAAATACGAGCCATCCAACTGAACTTGAGGCTTTGCGTTGGCTGATAAAGAAGCCTCGAGCCCACTTCTGTGGTTGGTAGACCTCTGGTTCATTTTGCTGTACTGACCCTGACTGGTCTTCTCATCTGCTTCTTTGAAACCAGGCTTGCTAACATTTGCCAAGTAACCCTCGAATTTTGCTTTTTGGGTACGGTCTTCTATCTTTTCAACATCGTACTCAAAGTTGCCCGAAAAAGCCCTTCTTTTGCGTTTGTTGGAACTAGGTGGTTCTAAAGCCAACCTTTTTCTCCCAAAACTTAGTTTGTTATTGAGATAGTTGGTATCGTGCGTTTGAGTTGCAGTGTCAACCATGTTACTATGAGGACGCTGCTCGCTAGTGGTTTCCTGCGGATCCACCATGTATTTGATCCTCGCCTGCAATGCCTCAGATGCTTCGATGGATTTTTTGAGTTGCAAAAGCTGATATCTTTCTCGAGGGTCTATGTTGATGAACGGGGGCCGCACCAAATTCCCCTGTTTATCCTCGTATAAGGGCGCAAATTCATGCTCAATCACCAAAGGACTTTTCTCACCACCGGCGTACACAAGATCGAGGTCTTGTGCTAGTGGTTTTTCGGTCACAAACGGTGCAGATTGCACAGGATAGTCCCCTAAAGGTGAAGAGTCTCTCGTACCTTGCTCAATTTCCTCGGAGGAAGTGGCACTGTTTTTCATTAATCTATCGCTGTAGACAGTACTCATACGCCTTTCAATGTCATTATTTGAGTCCTCTTTGCTTGCTTGCATGTTGTTATAGTATGCTTTATAGACTCCACCAAGAGGGTTGTTTAAAGTCGTGCTGCGAGGTACCGACTGGTTATCTAGTTGGTACTTTGTTGACATTCGCCTCTTTTTCTCGGAAGAGAAGTCATTCATCAATTCCTCTCCAACGATCACGTTGATTGTATTCTTGTCTTCGAACGGCTCGTTAAAATGCACAGAGTCTGTATCCGGGGCATTTTCTTTTTTAGAGCTGAAAAGACCAAGAATGGCTCTCACTCCAGATTTCTTCCCCCCCTTTGGTGTGCTGTTCGAAACAGAAGACTGTGGGCTCACAGATCTGTATTCAGCCATGCTAATTGTGATGAAACTGTTTTTTTTCTTGTTTTCGATGAAGACTTGGTAGCGCAAAAATGAGGTTGCGATGTTGCGAAAAGCACGGAATTGTACTGAGACTAAATGAGGAAAAGTACTGGAGTACCTCATACCATAGAGTTACAGGAGAATACTTATACAGTTTAGAATTCATACTTAAAGGGAGACTCAAGGAGACTCAAACAACTTTATGTGAACATACAGTGTGCTTTCAATCAAATTCTTTTTCTCATAATACATACTCTCATTTCCTTGTGTGTTACCACATGCTCAAACTTTCGTTTCCCTTATCTTTGTTCCCTATATCATATTAGATTCTTCTGACTTAACACTCAGACTATAATTCAGAACAGAAAACATTGCTCTTTTTTCTCTGATGGTATCTTGTCGATTCAACTTAAGACACTCGCGGTTCTCGTCGAAAACGTCTTCATAGTCCATAGGGTCTAGGTTGTGATACGAAAGTGCCGGGTTCTGCAAACCGGTTAATTCATGATCTTTTGCAACCGTATCAATCTCCTTTACCAATTTGATCATACTATTCTCGCCGTAGTTCACACCATAAGACGCTGTAATTGGAATCACACCCTGAACCCAAGCATCAATAATACGTGCACGCTGCTTAGTGCCAAGCCTCGAAATTGGAAATTCTCCCTTTTTGATGAAAGCAACAATGTCGATCACAATGTGGTGCTTACTCAAGACTGTGTTCACAATTAAGGGCACGAGAGAAGACAAAAAGCGCGGCCTCTTCGATTCGCATACAACGACCGTGTAATCGGCACACTTGAATACACAAGAGCCATTGTTGTAAAGATCGCTATGACAAGACTCAATGGTATTTTCGATGTCGATAGGAAAGTGGTGCAAGCCCATGACTTCAAAAGTGTCTGCAATCTTTCCCAACACAAACAATGGCTGGAAGGAAGAGTAACCCGAGGCTTCGTCAGCTTCGTTCATTCCATTCTTCGTGATTGATATATGATGCAAGAATCCCAAATCGCCCGTGCGCAAAAAGCGCAAATTCGAGTCAAAGTTCTCAATTGTCTCGGTAAACTGTTGGGACGTGAACCTATCCTGCGGCCCTTTGGGGCCGTTCGTGAATGAGGTGATATTGGCCTCAGAACTGACCCAGATCTCGCCAAATTCTCCTTCCTTACATATTCTCTTCGTTTCTGGATTCACAATTGCGACCTGAGTGCATACAGGCACAATTCCGGAGTCCTGAATGTGCAATGCATTGGGGAATTCCATTGGGTTTACCACCGAAACGTACCCCTGCCGCAAGGCAATGGGGTCCAAGTACAAGTCAACAGGTGCAACAGTCATGTATGATCTCGTCGCTATCATTGGGTTGAAGAAATGGGTGTATACGGTCGACATTGACGCAGCACCCAACTTGGTTTGCAGGAAGACGTTTGCAATTCTCCGCAACAAATCAATTTCAACTCTGCCTTCGGTACTGATCATCATGTTCTTTAAGGAGTTCAATGCAAAGCCCTTGGGGGTGAATTTTGCTGCAGCGTATTTTAACATTTGCTCAGTCACAAACACGTCCTTGACCTTATAACGAGAAAGAGACAAATAGAAGGCCAACGGGTTCTCAGCGTAATGAACAGGCGAGCTCAAATAAGTGGTCGTCCCCAAGTAGACACCAAGGAGAACTGCCTGAACGAATCCAATCCCTGATGCGTGCCTGACACATCCAACAACGCTTGACTTGGAACTCATGTTGCATGTTTCTTTAAACACCTTACAGATTCCCATGATGTTCTTGTGGTTTAGATTGGCACCCACTCGGTAATGATCGGATGTAAAATTGAGCCACACGAGTGCAACGGTCGACTCGTCTCTGAAATTGACTTTTGCTTGATATTTTGCAATCTTGGAGTTGAGCGACGCCATGCTCAGCAACTTGGTCAACTTTGCAGTATTTTTGATTCTCAAGGACGAGTTCTTGATGACCTTCTTCAAGGCATCAGCAACAGGGCCGTTTTTCAAAAAGCGCTCGACTTCTTCGTTAGTCAAGATCTCTTCAATATTAAAGTCTCTGATGACCCCTACGAACGCAGGCAAGTCCTCTCCTATTCTATTTGAGTCGAACGGTAACATGGGCACCGGAATGATCCCACACACCAAACAGGCGTACACTGCGATGATGAACTCCTCGGAAAGCGAATACATCAAGATCACGTACCCGCCTGGCTTGATTGTCGTCTTTTCAATCAAGTACTGACACACAGAGTACACGCGCTGTTCAAACTTCTTCCATGTGAGCGGCTTCGATGTGCCCTTGCCACTGTTGTCGATATTCTGGTAGGCAACCAGGTCACCAGAGCTCGCCACGCGGAACTTCAAGAGATCTATAATGGTTTTGAAGTCAGTCAACGGAGCACCAGTTCTGTCATCAAAAGACTTTTCTCTGTAGTCGATAGAAGATATCTGGTCTGGGAAGCTTCTCAACGCGGCATTGCGCAATTCCGAGATATATGGCGACCATATCCCTCCAATAACGTCCTCACCGTGCGGGATCATACTGATGGACTTTCTCACGAAAAACTTGACAAAGTCAGCCCTCAAAGTACCGTCAAGAAACTTCTTTTTACATAACATGTTTGCGATCTCGCGCCCACCACTGCGCTGGATTTTCGGGAGTGTATCACAGTCCACCACAAGCACACAGTACAAACGCAAATGGTGCCGCCTATACAACGTGTCGAAACAGTTTTGTGCGATAGAGTTCAAAACGGGTTCATTGAGGGGAACTGCCGCATGGTTGGTAGGGCGATTGTCCCCCTCGCCGTTGCGACCCTTAGACCCGCCGTCGATGTCGCCGTTGGCATCTTCGATGGATTTCCTAATCACTTCGGCCTCCACTATGGCAACAGGAAGGTATTCGTTTCCAATGAATATGTCAAAGATGGTGCAATCATACACTTTTCGCACCTCGCTTGCTAATGTGGCGAGCAAATGTGACGAGTAGTGGTACCGTGAGCCATTCCCTACAATCAACTCACGATGGAGCTTGTCGTACAACTTCTTATCGATCCAGCTGATGCGCTGGCGAATGCGATCTTCGTAGAGTCCCAAGATGTAGACCTTTCCGCAATAAGTGAAGCCAAGCAATCCTGTGCGCAAAAAGTCCATTTCAAGGACCCCCAGCGCATCGCGACATTTGGCGTGGAAGATCGACCTCGATTCCTTCTTGAGTCCGAAAAACCCTCCCGACAAACACGGACTGTCGATCCAAATTTCACCTAGTTCTCCCTTGGATACGAGAACTGACAGCTCCGGATTGACCACCGCAAGCGTTGCATCAGGAAGCGGGTAACCAAAAGCATCAACGCGCAAAAGGTCCAGCAGAATTTCATCCGAGCCCGTGAGGTTTGTTTCGACGATTTGGACCTTGTTCCTCGAAAGCGCCTCTCTATCGATGAGAACAGCCGAGAGTTCGTTGTTGCTATGTTCATCGTCCAAGTCCAAGCGGAGGTTCTCCTTACCACCTACCCAATCACGCAAGGATATCACCATACCTCCATACTCACTAAGTGTCAACATAGGGATGATGGCATTTTCTGGATGCAGACAGCCCAACGGACGCAAATATCGCTGGGCCAAGATCTCAGTGAACTCTCCATCAATGGTTAGTGCGTTCACTAAGACCCACTTCACAGACGAGAAGTCAACCCGCTGAGTTTTCGAAAAGTACCGCGTGGCGTTCGGAGATTGCTGATAATCGTAAGTCACACGCTTCAAACCAAGATAATCCGCCAAGAGAAGTGATGCTCGGCATTTGGAAATGATGTTTGCGTAGAGACCTTGCACCTCCATTGTTCTCAGCGGGGCCCATATGAGCACATTGCCCGAGTACACAGTGAAGAGCACGCCGAGAATCAAGCCGATGGAGAAACGCACATCCAATGTTGCTAGCACCACCTTTCTGTCGCGCTTATATTCCAGAAAACTGCGCTGGAAATGCCCATCACATGCGGGCAAACTCAGAAAGGCCACGTTGAGGCAGTTCATTTGATGGAGAATGGTCCTGTGGCTCAACGCAATACCGCGCAATTCGCCGATAGGCGAACGCGAGAACTCCACGTAGGCGAGATTCACCTTGGACCTGTCCTGCTTGCTGACAAAGTGAGCGAGCTCTGATTTTTTTGCAGACCCAAAGTCGGTGGTCTTCCAGCGCATGAGCTTCAGAGGCCATGCGATGCGCCTACTTTGCTGATTTATCCTTTCCAATTCCTTGGCAACTACCTCAGAGTTCAACATCAACTTTGTCGACGTGAGGTTTATGATGTCCAAGACCTCGTGGAGCGAGATATCTTGGTGTATGGGGATGGCGGTTACACCAGCGAGAAAACAACCCAAAAGTGCCACGGCAAACTCTGTGACTTCTCCGTCCTTGTAGAGTAACACAACTGTATCGGTATTTTTCAACGTGAGCTTGTGTGTTATCTCGTAAGCCACTTTGACAGCCTTCAAATAGAGCTTTTCCCACGAAATGGATGAAGTTTCCTTCCCTTTGGAATCCAAAACCATGAATGCGTTCTCTGTCTTGTAGATCTTTGCACGCTTGGCAAATATATCGAGTAGATAGTGTGCCTTGCTCTCCACCTGCTTGATCTGTGCGGGGGCACGCGGGAGAAGAGGGTGTTCGAGCTGCGAGTTGTCGAGGCTGATGCTGTCTTGTTGCTGAGAATGCAAATTTTTGACACTCTGCATGATCTGCTCTCGGCGGTTGATGTAGGTCCATTGGTCTATGATTTTATTTGCAAAGTCATCCTCGAGCTTTTGCAAGAGGAGTACCATGTCTGGAGGGATATCTGCCCCAACGCTGCTGATTGGTGGAGCACCTGAGCTGGATACACGGGGCTTCAGGGATGCCATGCTCTGGACATCTGCCGCGGCCCCGTTGCCAAATTGACCAGCATCGGATGATTTTCGCGACCTTCCTCCTTTTGGTTGTGTTGAGGAAGACATAAGGAGAAATGATTAGATGGAAAAGAGATTAGATTGAAAAATAAAAGAAGCCGGGGTGCGGCTTACATTGGGGACTAGTTGAGAGATATAAGTGATGGTGTAGTTATATGATGAAGTGTTATGTAATGTCTTTTAAGTACTGTCTTTTAAGTACTGTCTTTTAAGTACTGACTTTACTGCGTCTTTTCTGTACTGTCTTTTCTGTACAGCTTATACGTTATAACTCTTTTTATCTTTTGTTCTTTTCTTCTCTTTATTCATCTCCCATTTTCTTTCTTCCTCCCTCTCCCTTCTTTTTCTCCCTTCTTCTTCTCCCTTCTTCTCCTTCCTCCTTTTCCCTCCTCCTTTTCCCACCTCCTCCCTTCAAATACCTTTTTCATTCATACTTTTTCTCTTCATAAAAATATTTGCAGTCGATGCTACAACTCGTACGAACGTTGCAGCACCGAATAAACCTGCAGCTTCCATGTGTCACACAGACCAGAACCATCTTCGTGGTAGGAGTTGAACGTGCACGGTCTGCAAAACAGAAAAAACACGCCAAACAGGCCAAGTCGCGAATCGATAGATTCTTGGAGGCCGATGAGAAGAGAAAGGTTCTCGAAGAAGAGAGGAAATACAGGGAGAAAATGAATGAGTTGAAGAGCTTGACCAGAACAGTCTCCAAGATGATCAAGAGGAATGAAAAGGCCGAGGAAGAGGCGAAAAAGTTAGACAGCATACCCATGCCATCGGAGTTGAAAAGCACCTTGGCACCCCTGGAAACTCAGGTTTACGAGGGGTTGATGGCAGAAGAGACGGTGGTCAAGAAGAACGCTTTAGTAGTCACTGCACAACCACTCCCCGAATCCATTATCGACAAGTTGGGGATGGCTGTACAGTACTTGGTGTCGCCCAAAAAGCAAAACTGGGCACTTGTATTGCAGCAATTGGAAATGGCTGGGGGTCTTGCTGATGTTCCGCGCGCTGATGTGATCCGCTTTATACAGGCTATCCCACCAAAGCACTTGAAGCCAATCGTCCCTGTTCTCGAGCACATGCTTGCTGCTGCGGATATAAAAATTACAAACAAGATTACCACTCACCTTATGAAGGCAGTTGCCCAGGGATCCGAGGTCTCTGCACAAGAGCTTGCTGTGCTCGAAGCGTACTGCCAGGAGCAAAAAAACCGCAGTGTCTCGGGGGTGTTGTCGCGTGAAGCCTATGAAGTCATGATTCAGGCATACGGAAAGTCTAAAAAGATGGACAAGATCAACATTTGCTTAAAGGAAATGAAGGCTTTGGGTATTGAGCCATCCCCCAAAACCATCCAGGACATTCTCTCAACTTCGGTATATAAAACGCGCAACCACCAGCACGCGGTCGAGATCTTCGACTCCATGAAATTCTTCTCGCAGAGCACAAAGCCTTCAACAAGAGCGTACCAAGACATCATCGTGTCGCACGTCAACAACAGTGAGATCGAGAGAGCCCTCGATTTGTACCAAGAGATGATTATCTCCCATGTACCAGTGAACCAAAAAATCATGGTTGCTTTGGCACGCGGGTGCACGTCGCGCCCAGAGTTGCGCTTCAAGGCGTGGGACTTTATGTTTGAAATTTACAACCACGGATGGACTCCGACCTTGGAGTCCTTCGAGTACATGTTGTATCTTCTGTCTCAGGATGGAGACTTGACTTTGAGCAGGTGCTTGTATACACAGTTGCTTAAGAGCAACTCGACCACTCCAAGGAGTTTTTCGTTTTTGCTTCTTGCGTACGCCCGTCACAAGTCAAAAAAGGGTATTTTGGAGCCCAACGTGCTCGCGTTGCACGAGAAGGGTCGTATATTTAGGCGTAACATTATCGAGGATACCGATATGGTGAACCTTGACACTGAATTTCCTTTCTTACCCATTATCGAGTTTACTACAAGCCCGCAGATTTTGGCTGAATCCAGTGCAGTATGGGCGTATACAATGTTGAATCAACCACATTTCATAAACGCGGAGAGTACGACCACATACTTGAACATCGCGTGTGAACAGGGTTCATTCAAGGATTTTGAGGATCGCTTTGAATCAGCAACCTTTTTGGACACTTCTGATATGAGTGGTCATCGCGTGATAAACGAGGAAACTCCTGATGATAAGGTGGGAGATGATGAGATGAGAGGTGATGAAAAAGATATAGAAGGTGGGAATGTGCAAAAAGAGGACCACGAGAGTATGAAGGTGGAAAAGAAGGACCAGGGTAACAATGAGAATACGAGTGTGATCATTGAGGAGCCGATGAATATTAACGATACCCCAGACTCTACAGGCTCCAAAACAGCAAACCCAAGCAAAGCTTCCTCCACTCAGGCCCATCAAATTGTCAAGTCGCCCGTGTTGGACGAAATGAAAAAACACAACTTTCTCAAGAAAGTTCCTCGCGTGTCGTTGATGTACGTGGTGGCATTGAAGGCTGCCGGTAAGTTCGGAAACCACGACTTTGCACAGCAGGTGTGGAGTGAAAGAGGAAAGTACCGTAAGACCAGAGAGTTCAGGTCGCTCTCGCAAAAAGAAAAGGAAAAGCTCGACTTCCAGTTCGCGGCTGCGATGATATCGTGTTTGACAAAACTCGGTATGTTGGACGATGCCCTCGCTATATTGATCAGTACTGAGTACCAGTTCAGGTGGACTTGGAAAGAACTCGATGTTTTACACAAGGCTGCACTTGAAATAGGCCACGACAAGATTTGCAAAACAGTGCGCGGTGTGGCCCGGAGAGCCCAAATCAGGTTCTCAGGTAAGATCAGACGCCAGGATTACAAGAAGTATGTGATGGAAAGAGGGTTTTAATAGCATAGTAAATAGTGTATAATATTTGTATAAAGGATTATAAGTTTCAATAAGCAATTACAAGTACATGTGAAGAAAAGGGTATATTGAATTATACAAATACATGTGAAAAATAGTGTATATTGTATTGTGTAAGCGAATTTACAAGTACATGTGGAGAAAAGTGTATATTGTGTAAGCAGATTTACAAGTACATATGGGGCAGTGTATGTTAATTACAAGCAGATTTTACTTTATCATTACCATTACGTGGAGAGTTGTTCAATCAAGGGAATATTGTAACAAGCCATCCAGATTCAATTATTATAGATTCGTATAGATCAATTATTGTAATTGTGACTATTAAGGTATTGATGTAATTCAAATATATACAGGTTTTTAATGTACATAACTCACTTCTTGGTGATGATCCCAATGATTCCCGGCTTGAGAACCGTCTTTCTAATCTCTCCCTCAATGAAACACGCCAACTTAGGAATCGTCTTTACAAACGAAATAACATCAGATCCATCCTGGTCAATCAACGAAGGCTTGCCCATGAAAGTACCTCTGAACTTTCCGTTCACCATCACCTTATACTCTGTTTCCGGGGGAACTAGCTTTTGCGGTTCAGGATAGCGCTCGAAGAAAATCGAATTGGGGTTTCCAAGTGACTCCCAGCACTCCTCAGATACCGTCGGAGTAACAGGGCTCATCGCGATGAGCAACTTTTTATAAGAGTCGAGAAGCAATTCTTGGTTGATGGGCTCTGAAGATTTCTGTGCGGCCTGAATTACATTGGTGAGTTTCATCAAATCGGAGATAATAGTGTTGAACAGGTAGTCCACCTCAATCGAGTTGGCAATCCTTTGGACATAATGAGTAACTTCGTTGAAAAGCTGGAACTCCGCAGCATTGAACTTGACGTTCTCTCTTTCAACACCATTGAGTACTAACCGACCAACATCGGCTCCTTCATTGGAATCCTTGGTTTTACCCGAACGAATGCTGCTAGACAAAGCCAACACCTTGTGCAACCACCTCTCTACACCGTGGATCTGCTCTTCATTCCAGTTCAAAACATCATAGATCGGGGCCAGGAACAATATATGGGCTCTAACAGAGTCAGCACCGTACTTCAGAATACATGCAACCGGATCTGCACCGTTATACTTGGACTTGGACATTTTTTCATAGGTGATGGACGGAGTGACCCCACTGCCAACAATCTTGGGGTTTTCTGGGTCGCTCAAGTCCAATTCCTCAGGCCTCAAGCATCTTCCGTTTGAGGGGTCGGAGAATGTTTTTCCATGTACCATACCTTGAGTGACCAAGTTCTTGAAAGGCTCATTACGGAAATCCTTCCCTTCCCACAAGCCAATGTCGGCAAGGAACTTTGACAAGAACCGGGAGTAAAGCAAGTGCAAAATAGCATGCTCTACACCACCAATATAAGTATCCACGGGCATAGCCTTTACTTTCTCGGGGCAGAAAGGAGCCTCCAAATTCTTAGGGTCCAAGTAGCGGAAAAAGTACCACGATGAGTCCATAAATGTGTCCATTGTATCAGTATCTCTTCTGGCTTTCCCTCCACACGATGGACACTCAGTGTTCACAAAGTCTTCCATTTTGGCAAGAGTCTTGCCCTTCTTGAACGTGCCACTCTCCACTGCGGGCAAGGTAACGGGAAGCTGCTCATCTGGAACAGCAACAGGGCCACATTCATCGCAATGAACAATTGGGATCGGAGCTCCCCAGTATCTTTGTCTGCTGATAAGCCAGTCCCGAAGCCTGAACTGTGTCGTGGGAGCACCATGCCCGGTAGACTCCAACATCTTTACAACTGCTTTGGCAGCATCTGTGGAAGACAAACCCACAAGTGACCCTAAACCAGAATCCGGCAAGACAAAACCTTCTTTAGATGTGAAGGGAGCCTCAACCAGATGGTCCTCGGTCTTTTCTTCGACCTTCCCTTTCTTTTCTCCCAAGACCTGTACAACACGTTCATTGGGTCTGTGTAGTTTCCAGAAAGCAAAGTCACGTTCGTCGTGACCAGGACACCCCATCACCGCACCATGTCCGTAAGTGCCGAGTACATATGGAGCCGCGTATATTGGAACGTCAAATTTCTCGTTGACACCACCCTCAGCATTGATAGGAATGGACGCCGTGATCTTCAATAAGTGTCCATTCTTGCTGTCATGATCCGCGTCTCTGTTGTTTTCAATGAACTCTCTTAATGCTTCATCTTCCAACGCAGCCTGCTGCACTATAGGGTGTGTTATGGACAAGGCCAAAAACTGGACGGCAAACAAGGTATCTGGCCTGGAGGTAAAGACCTTGATTGGAGAATCTGTGGTCTCAAACGTGATCCCAGCACCATGAGATTCACCGATCCAATTTCTTTGCATGGCTTTCACTTTATCTGGCCAACCTTGTAAAAGTTCCAAGTCTTTGTTCAATGCTGTAGCGTACTTGGTGATACCAATGAACCACTGCTCGAGGTTTTTCTTCTCGACCACAGCGCCACTACGCCACGACCTTCCTTCTGCATCCACCTGCTCATTTGCCAAAACAGTTTGGTCAACCGGGTCCCAGTTGATCTCTGCTTCCTTTCTGTAAGCCATTCCATGTTCAAACAAGAGAAGAAATATCTTCTGTGTCCAGCGATAGTACTCTGGTGAGCTGGTTGAGAGCTCACGCTCCCAGTCAAAGTCTACCAACATTCTCTCCATCTGCTTCTTCATTTTGGCTATGTTGGATTCGGTCCAGTCCGCAGGATTGACCCCACGTTCAAAAGCGGCATTTTCCGCAGGAAGTCCAAAGGCATCCCAGCCCATTGGATGTATGACATTGTAACCCTTTAGTCTTTTGAACCTGGAGATAACGTCACTGATGGTGTACACACGCAAGTGTCCCATATGGAGTGTTCCCGAGGGATATGGAAACATTGAGAGACTATAGTATGTTGGGCTGTTAGGGTCAACCGAACTCTTTGCGGGGTTGAAAGGGTGTTCTGGACAAGCTTGTTTCCATTTATCAGCCCATTTCTGGTCTAGTTGGTTTAGCTGGACCCGAGTCGAGTACGTTCGGGTCGCGCATTGCAGAATACGCTTCAGAAGCATTGAATTTTTTAGTGAAAAATGATTTGGATTGTAATTGTCAATGGAGTGTCGTGGATATGATTGAGTGGACGTGAGGGAGAATTTGTTCACAATTTTGTACTTACTGAAGAAGTTAGTGAGTACTTGTTTGACTTTACTGTATTGTTTAGCTCGACCTGAACTCTTTCGCTCTGATTGTCATTTTGTCCCTACAACTTATTTATCTTACTTGGATGAGAAGTGTGTGATGAACGATTGTTATGGGGGAGTACGTTGATAAGTTAGAAAGTTGTATGTGAGAACGTCGAATAAGAATGTTGAATCATAAAAAACACGCTGATTGAGCTACCTCTATATTCACAAACTTATGGGATGCTACATCAATGAGGAGTATTAACGAACTGAAACGATCAGTATGTTCTCATTAGAGTGCACTCACGATTAGAAGGAAACTTGTGTAATTTGACTGCAGCAAGTGTTTGATAACACCATTATTATTCAGGCAGATCTGCACTTGCAACCCTTTTCCTTTGTAACTTTTTCAATGAGCTGAACATCAATTCAGCTAAGCCGCGAAACCCCAAGCTCTCGAGCTTGTTCAAAACCTCCAATCTCAAACTCTCATAATCAGTCTGCAACCACTCTCCAGACTGCGCCAATGAGTCCACGCTCTCTTTGCGTATGGGCCCCTCGTGCCTCGTAGAGAGGTCGTCCTGCCCATCCTCCAACTTCCAAACTATTTGACTGCTTAAGAAGCTCCAAGCGGGATTCACGAAAAAATTCCCTATGACTTGCGGTGACACCATTTCCGAGTAGTTAAAAGTAGATAGCTTACCAAGCTTGGCAAGGAAATTTGGCAGGAGCATGAAACCGTTATTGAAGCTGCCCTCTTCATAATAAAGTGCGCGGTCTCTCCATATGAAATTGATGATGTCCATTATGTATGTGTTTAGGAGCGATTTCTGAGATTTGTCTTTGACGTCTAAGCTTTTAAGGAATGCCAAGTAACCACAAAGCTCCGAGACTAGAAAAGGGTCATTGCTGAATACCATATTGTAAACAAGACTAGGACGTGGAATGATATCTGCATCTGTGAACTTCAGTTCAATTTCTTCTCCACTCAATCCTTTGAGATAGTGAAATATGGTCAATATTGCACTATAGTTGGGTTCATCGTCGAGTATTGCTCGCAATGCTCTTTTGTCTGGACTCCGTTTCCTCCATAATTTAACCAATGACTTCGCTAATAGAAACAGATCATGCCCGGGTTCCTTCAAATACTTCACCACCAACTTTTCGTACACATCTACAGATTCTTTCTCCGGAAGCATGAAAAGAAGACTCAACCGAGCTTCCCATGTATCTATGTGTGTTGGCAAAAGCTTCCCTAGAATGAAATCGTCAACCAGCTTTAAACTCAAGTTCCCACTGACCAAGTACAAGGTTCGTATGTTGTGGACCAAGTTTCCGAGTTCTGCGGCAGACAAGCCATCGTCGCGGAAAGCAAGACCGACAAAGTAGTCTATTCTCAGCAATTCTGTCTCACTCTTGAGTACGATGTAGTACATCTCAAGTGTTTGGCGTGTACAGAGAAGATCATTGAAATTTATATGCGACACGCTGGACAAGTGTGTTACCAAGTCCCTGAGTGAGTTGATTGACTGTACAGAGATATTCTTGCCATTTCCAAAATCAACAGTGTTGAACTCTTCTGCGGGCCCAATCTTCCTCCGTTTGTACTTGGCTTGGAACGTGGAGTAGTGCCGATTGATTTCGTTTAGTATACGACTTTCTGATTCTGCTGCTCTTTTCACACTGGGTACTTTGAACAAGCTCGTGTTGGTGGACTTCAAATTCTTGGGTACAGCATAGGCACCAATCAGACCAAATGCTAGTAGAAGACACTTTAGCGAATTGTCTGTAGGAAATTTCTCATGCAACTCTTGCACGAATTGAACATGCCATGCTTTCACATCTTTTGAGCTCATGACAGTAACGAATATCAAATTCGCAACCGGAACTCTCAAGTACTCATATGAGAGTAAGTTTATCAATACAGGCAATAATTTGTGAAGTGTTTTGTAGACTGTTGCACCAAACCCGTGTAAATTTCCTAGTAACCACTCTAGCAAAGGCACTTGTAAAGAATTGGGTAAGAACTGCAGATCCTGCTTTTGAGCTCTTCCCCTTTCATAGTATACTTCTTGGACTCCAACATTGCTGATTATTTGGTAGATATACTTGTGTTCTAAGAGAACATCATTTTGTATGGCGAGGTTTCGAATCAAGTGTAACTTGTATGATATGGTCAAATTGCCCTTATTCAATACGAGTTTCAAGAACGCTTGTACAGTTGGAGCATCAAACCCATTAAACGACGAATCTTGTAGCAATTTTAAGGTCGCAGTCTTATCCACATTGGGGGCATTGAGATCAGCGATAAGTTGTGACATAAACAGAAATCGTGCATAAAACAAAATGTGCTTCAGTCATTACTCTACCGTTACAGACAAAATGATGAAGTAGGAGTGTATAAGAAAGGTTATTTCATAAGATCCTCCTATATATCGAGGGGTTGCATAAGAACCTCCTATATTGAGTGGATATGTATTGTATAAGACCTACCTATATATTGCGCGAAACTGTGTATTACTCATGTGTAAGTATGCGGAGTACGTTATGTATTGTGCAAATACAGCCACGCACTAGTAAGGAGACAATTCAAATACACTTTTATCCTTAAGCCCAGTTCTAGTTACTTGCACTATTCACCGACCTAAATTCCACCAGCTTCTCTATACCATCTCACGGCTCTATCAAAACTCACCACACACAACCCTTGGTTCTTGTCACCACCAGCACCACTTCTTATACCTTTGCGAATAAATTCCACTCCACTCGCGACACTTTTGTCAAACTGATGGTCGACGCCAGCTGTGTCCTCTAAATCTGTCACGGAGAGATTGATGGTGGCTTCTCTTTCTCTTGACTCCAAATTCCACACACGAACGCAGCTGTCAAAGCCGCAGGTTGCCAAAAACTTGCCCTCATCATCAAAACTAAGACCCATGATCCAGCCCTCGTGTGCAAACCCCCCAATGGTATTGACAGTAGAGCGCGAGGGAGTAGTCAACGACCCCACATTCTCACCAAATTTGACATCGTACAATGTGATGGAACCTGCGGATTGATTGTCTCTTGCCACAGCAAGCAAAGAGCCTCCCGGCGAAAACTTCACGGCTCTGGCCATCGAATTTGTGTTGGTGGCACCCTTTTTGTTGGTAATAGTCAAGTCAGTGGAGTGGAATGTATAGATGACTTTCAATGCCGGTAAGTCATAGATCTGAACATCACCATTGACATACCCAACAGCAACTCTCTTGTCTTCATTCGTAGTCACCGAAAGTGAATTGGGGAAAGACGAAATGTTGGTGCTCAACTCTCCGTACTTCTCAACATTGATCTCCACCAGACTTTCACTCACACCCACCACATTCAAGTTGAACACATGGGTGCTCCCAGACGCGTGTGTGCATACAAAGTAATCCTGTTTAGATTCTGGGTCTTTGTAAAAGGCTGGTGCCCAAAATTGGGTAGCGAACCCGTTGACATCAAGGTCCTTCATTGTATTTGTATCGTCGTTGCAGAAGTATTTCAACTCAACCAGACCATCGAAGCAAGCAAAGGCAAGAAGTATGACCTTTACCGCGCCACCTTTCAATGGTATGGTGTTTTCATAGGCTGCGATGTGGTGAATACCGACTTCCTTCACTAGCTTTCTTTGCACGTAATCGGCAGGGTTGTGAACTTCATCTTGCTTATTATCCCAAAAACAAGCGTATCCATCACTTGATACTGTTATGGTATGTTTCGCTGTGATTGCAACCCCAGTGATGTCCAGTTTATGGGCGTTTGCCACATTTACTGTGCTGATGTATTGCTTACCCATAATTGTTGTAGAAAAAAAAGTAAGGAAAAAAGACCTGGCTGCAAAGTCATAAAGAATTTAGGGTGGTCTTTTGAGGTGAGATGTAGCAATGTGGAGAATCTGGAGGAGAATGAGAGTTGTAGTTCAAATAATTTGAATGTGGGTGTTTATTTCTGGTGCCACTAGGAATTGTATTTTAGAGCCAATATAAGATGGTTATACCCTAGGAAATCGTTACTTGGGATGTTTGTGATCAGAGACCGTGAGAAGTAACTACAATCATGTTGTGCTTCTCAGGAAACCACCTTGTAGTGGGCGACCCCTAAACAAGTACTCACATTCGAACACTTTTTTTCTGCTTTTGCACCTTTGTGAACATTTGGGTGCAAAATATATCAGCGCCAATGGAAAACGATCCTACAGAACAGTACGATAAACAGCTTCCTCTCGAACAGCCTCTATCGTCTTCAAAGAAGATCTGGAGGCGCGGTAGTTTAGGACACGCTGTTTCATCACTAAGTTTCAAAGCTTCGTTTGATTTGAGAAGGTTACTAAGCTCAGGGTCGTTTTACAAACAAGAAAAGGAACAAGATTCATTTGAAAACGACCCTTTGAATATCTCCGCCAATGCACTTCCAGAGCAGGAGGTATCTTTTCACGATGGGCACAGCATAGTGGAGGATTTGCATCAATTCAATTATCTGTTTGATGACATAGGGGTACCCAAATCCAGGGCTAGTTCAGCAAACACAAGATCGAACATCCCGAAGGAGAAAACAATCCCTCAGCACACAGACGAAAACATTCAAGAGAATTGCTATGTTTCTGGAAACAGAGATGACAACATTAATTGTGTACCCTTTCCTAGCTACGAAGTCCCTGATGAAGAGAAAATTCAAAAGACTTGTGTACCTTTCCCTCGCTATGAATTCACTGATCACTATATGAGGAAGAAGAGTAGACGCAACATGATTCAGAAGTTGGCAAGCAAGAACAAGCGGCCAGAAGTCCAAAAAAAGTCTACCAACCCTCTTTACAATTTCTTTAGACGGAAACCATACGAAGAGCCTGTCAATAGATTTACAGAGCAAGCTGACCAATCAGAAGACTTCCTTACTGCCAGTTCCAACGAAGAGGCAGATCTGACAAATGATTCCTTCAGACTCCAAAACACCTTAACGGGCCGCTTTACGCAAACCTACAGAACCATATTTGGTGCTAAACCCACTCCCAGTCCCCCTGCAATTCAGACAACTTTCAGCATAAACAACCCTGGGAGAATTCCAGCTTCATACGGTCAGCGTAATTATCCATTTGGAGTACACCTGACACAGGCTTACGTAGCTGGGCTCTTTGAAAACCCGTAATCGCTTATTTTGCACCCATTGTGTGGTTCTTAATCCGAACTCATTTCCTCAAGTAAAAAATATCATCAGAAAAAAAACATGTACACCATGTGTAGCCTTTCACATGGATCGTTTGCATCGCTGCTACTGTCACAGACCATTTTCAGGTTGTTTGATGGTACTCAAGAGAATGTTGCAAACAATTCTGATCTCATTGCCGTGAGAAACAACTCCGAGATATATTTCGCATACAAATCATGGATCAGATGTTGCAGCGTCGGGGGTGTTGAGACCGGTTTCAAGATGATCGATTTGGCTTCTGCAGAGCTTGCTATGGAAGGAGGCGATGGGAATATTACCCGTCTTTTGCTCAATTCCCTGAATAATTTACTTGCAGCACAAAAGTCGAACTGTGTCATAGTGGTTGCTTTACCAGATAATCTTCTTCAAGAAAAGGGCGTTTTAAGGCCTAAACTCTTCCGAATCAGCAACAGCAGCAAAATTTTGAAAATAGAATGGCACAAGGGTCTTCGCAACGATTCTACTTTGGTGCTTTTAACTGAAGACCAAATTTTCTGTGTCGATGTGATGGTCTCCACGTTGAGCCCAACATTTTTGATTGACTTGAGGACGTTTGCTGCCATGAATGGTTCAAAAGCGGTTTCGATGTCTTTCGGGAGCGAGGGCCTCTTTGGGTTGTTGTCGTTGTACGTGGCTTGTGACGATTCGAAGATACGCGTAATATACCCGTTTGTGCCCGAAAGAGCTGAGATTGTGGCTACCAAAGATCAAATTGAGCAGGCCTTCCAGACATCACTTGCTGTTGTTGATGCAGTCAACTCGCAGTTTCCTTTCATAGATGGTTTGCCGGAATCTTCATTGAAGACCAGAATTAGCGAACAACATGAATTTTTCAAGTCTTTGCACGAAGAGATCAATAGCTTGAAAGTTCCGATTACAGAAGTTCGGAACGTTTCGTCTACAAACCCACAAATCCATTTTGTTTTCAAATGTGCAAAACTCCCACTACAACCAAGTATACAAGGATCTCTTGTACAGCTTGATTTCCCTATTGCCGACATTGCGACTGTAGGACCAGTACTCTTGGCATTGTCCAGTAGTGGCGAGAAAGTTCGTCTTTCATATCTCGCACAATTGAACCCGCTTCTCATGGAATGGATACATACGTTAAAGTTGAAAAAATCGAATGCTCCTGTGGAGCCCGAGATGCCATCGTCTTATAAAAAACCCAACAAGGGTTTCGGGTACATTGATATCCTTGATGATGAGAACTCAGAGGAGTACCAGCGGTATGTTACCGAGAAATCATTGTACGATTTGACGATGGAGCGCTTGCGTGATGAAGATCAATATGCTCAAACCAAACTTCTGGCCTTGACCACACTACAAAATGACAACTTCTCGGGCATTTTAACCGCGAACAGAATATGGGTGGCTGGAGGAAACAAGTTCTTTGTGGCAATAGGTGACAAGGTTATTGTTGGAAATGCAGAGTCTTGGGCATCTTCTTTAGAGGAATTACTCAATACGCAAAAAGGGAATCCTTCTGACAGATTATTAATAACTTGCGAAACGGGGTACAAAGCTATTTCCAGTGCTTCATCAACGTATGCAATTGCAGCTCTTTCCGACATCGATACCGGATCAGGCGACTATGTTTTAGTTTGCAGCTCCAAAGCAGAAACAGACGTGAGTGTTATTTCCTTATCAAAAGAAGCTACACCCCAAGCAGAACCTACAGCGAAGAACGATACGGTGGTGGTAAGCAAGGTACCTATTAAAGAATCCATGGATGAAATTACAAAGGATCTTAGTAAGCTTGGCCACATTTTCCGTACATTGCAAACAAGTTTCGGGCCAAAGCAGGCGCGTGTAAAAATCAATGGAACGGTGGCGTCATTGGATGGGCTAAATGGTTTGTCGAATCTGGTTGGTAATATTGTGTCCATTTCTACATCTGTGGCGATGAGAATGTACTCTAGAATCAACCTGCAGGTGGATGAACTACACATATACTTGGAGAAGATGAAATATGCGAACGAAAATCTCATAGACGAGAGCCAAATAGAACAGAACAAGGCGCGGATTCAAAAGGCAAGCGAAAGACAAGATTCTATTCAGGAGCGTTTTGAGCTGCTCGATAGAAAATTGAAGCACATTACTTTCAAAGCTAAACAGGCCAAGTCATTGCCGCTTTCCAAGGCAGAGAAGGAATGGTTCAAGCAAATCAACACCGTCAGTTCCCGCATGAATCTGGACGAAGACTCTTACCCGGCTCGAGTTGAGAAATTGAAGGCCCAAGTCAAGCAGTTGAATGCCTTGTTAGAGAAGGGTAGCGAAAGTGAAGACTTGCGTAAAACTTTGAAGCAATATGAAATGAACGGGAAGCTCAACAGGTTGCTTTACACATTGCGTAAAGAAGGTGACTCTTTGAGTAAAACCAGACTTGATTTGGACAACATAGCTAAAGTTTTGGGCTGAACACGAGGAATTATGCAATGCTAAAGATACTTGGACCCTTCAGTCGCCGCAGGCGACGACAATAGATCTTGTTGATTATGCCATTGCTTAAGTTGATCTCACAAACGTGTACACCCACGGTTCTGCTAGTTTCCTAAAGGATGCTCTCAAGAAAAGACAACAATTTGGATGTAATGGGCATTTTTTTCCATGCATTTAAATTACCGTAATCGACAGTCTCGCTTACCCACCACGCTATATGGACTCCTTTAGCATCGACAAAGACATGTTCGGGGTAATTCTTTAAATAGCATGTCTTTTCCAAGAAGGAGAAGTTTTCGTCCGCCACGATCTCATATTCGCCGAAAATGAAGAAGACTTTACCCTCCACAATCATAGGGTTGGACAACCAGTCTGGATCAAAACTCTCGTTTAAGTTTACTTGTGGCGATGTTACTAAATCTGTGTCGTGGCCGGTGTACTCTTTTCCTTGGTATAACATCATCAGTACAGTAAACACATCTATGTTGGAGTACTTGTAGGAGTTTTTGTGCTTCTGAGGAGCGGTGTCAAGCCAAGCTGAAATAGGGATAATTGCACTTGGCCAAACCGGGGTCTTGATCTTCTGTAAGTGGAGAGCAAGATTCAATACAAGGTTTCCACCTGCAGAGTCACCAAACACAACGATGTTGGTGTATCCATCAGATACCAACTTATCGTAAACATAGTTGACTTGGTCAATCTGCACAGGAAAACGTTTGTTTTGGAATGTTAAAGAGTAGTCCACTATCAAGATCGAATTGTTCTTACCGTAGTCATCACGCAAAACCCTATGAAGGTTTTCGAGTGGTTCTACAGCTTCTTTTTGTAATTGTAGGGCGAAGCAACCCCCGTGCAAATACAAAAAGACAGGGTCCTCATTTTGTCCTTCCCCACATTTAGCTAGCCACACCGAATCAACAGGATCAATTTCTCTAGATGTGTAGATGGTGTTGTAACCAGTAATAT
Organism: Kodamaea nitidulidarum; assembly: GCA_030674215.1. Taxonomy (NCBI): domain Eukaryota; kingdom Fungi; phylum Ascomycota; class Pichiomycetes; order Serinales; family Debaryomycetaceae; genus Kodamaea; species Kodamaea nitidulidarum. The sequence continues at coordinate 253,741 of JAJLWI010000001.1, read as the reverse complement.
CAGAGTTCCCTTTCCTCTTGTCTAACATGCATTGGATTGTAAAGTTGGAGATGATCTTTAAGTCTTCCAATTTCAAGCCGCATCCCATGTGCTGGAATGTTGCACAATTTAAGGTTCGTTTCCAGGACTTGGAGATGACTTCGTTGGGAAAGGGCGAACCGGTAGTGAAATACTGCCAGGTGACATAGCCCAATTTCAAAGGAAGCGTCAAAAGACGTGAAAGAAAGGAAATCGTTAGCATGAGGCTTTGGGTTGAATGGGGGTGAAATATGAAATTGTCCCTGAGTGCTATTCATACAACTTAGTCAAATATTACTATACACTACTTTGTTCATTTTTGTGGGGTAGTTCTGTTTCTCATTACCCTAAACCACTTCTGATTACTTCAGACCATCCAATCATTACTTTAGACTACTTAGACCCATTCATTATTTTAGACTGCTTTTTCTCGGACATTTCATTACTCTAGGCTACTTATTCTCAGACTACCCATTCATAATGTCTACACTATTCTCATTACTACATATTATTCATTCGTCTCTACACCACTCTTATTCATTATCATCCCTCTACATCACTCTTCATTATCATCCCTCTCCATTATCATCTCTCTGCATCTCTCTTCATTATAATCTCTCTACACCACTCTCTTATTCATTGTCATCTCTCTACACCACTCTCTTATTCATTGTCATCTCTCTACACCACTCTCTTATTCGTTATCATTACTCTATACTTTCCTTATCATCATACACATGTACATCCAACTTGAGACCATCAAAGTATCTCCCATTGAAATTCTTGACACAAATTGCACTCAGTTCAGGCAGTTTGAACTTGATTGTGACCTTTCCAGATTCTTGCAGAAGGGATATTTTTGTGATGTCATTTCCTATGCCAAGCTTATCACACTCTTCTTGTATATCCTCCTTCAAGTCCATTTCAAGCACCGGGTCTTCACGCAATTCCTCCACTCTGAACATCTTCTCCACAACCACGATTTTGTCTAAAATCTTGCGCTTAGCGTCATGAAACTTGTGGGATTTCACAGCCTCATCTTCATCCCAATTGTTCAATTTAGCCTTCAATTGCTCCTTCTTTTGCTTAAGAAGCCTCTTCTGTTCATCGGTGAGAGTATTGGACTTTTTTTCTCCAAATACTGCTCTCTCGACTTTGATAACCACCCCGGGCTTGAATTGGGCGTCGTTCAACATGTCAATGGCCATGGGAACACTATCGCTTCTCTCATAAAAAACAAGTGCTTCGCCTTTAAACGTGCCTTCATTGTCCTCGTACATTTTGATACGCGGTTCTCCAGTTGCAAAATCCTCAGATAACACACCGTACTTGATAAAAGCTTCCTGTATATCCTGTTTTGTACAGTCAAGAGGTAATCCCGATACAAACACTGCGCTGGACGATTTGTCCTCTTGTTGTTTTTGATGTCTAACTTGCTTGAGTTTCGAGATTTCTTCCTTGAGCTTGGCCATGCGCTCCTTTTTGAGCCTTTTGATCTCACGTTTATTGGCCTCTTCCTCTTGCGCTAGCTCGTCATCATCTAAATGTCTTTTGCGCTTAATCCATCGCAGTTCCGTGTAACTGTACTCATACTCGTCTTTTCCAGTATCAAACACCCACTTGTTGGTTACCTTGTCCAAAGAAACACGTTCGTCAATAGACTCAAGTAGCTTTGTATTTGCTAGGGCCTCCGAGGGCCTCGCTGGTGCCGGTGGAAAGTCCATGGCAATATCGAATGTCGCGATGTCGTCTAAAATTGATGTGGGTAATGGGTACCGCAAAGTCGCGCAAAGTCTGTGCTGCTATGTCGCAATGTCGTCAAGCTCCGTGTGTTTTTCCTCAGATTTTTGTTCGACTTCACTGAATACTACGCCTGCAATGAGTGACCCGAGAGCAGCGTCGGCGACACCCAACGACTACATATTGAGCTTGACGCCGGAGGAAATCGAGCATGACCAAAAGATTGGAATTCGTGCCATCCGTTTGTTTTTGCAAAGCAAAACGTCGTACGATGTGTTGCCTGTCAGTTACCGTCTCGTTGTGTTAGACACTTCGTTACTTGTGAAGAAGTCGTTGAATATTTTGCTCCAGAACAACGTGGTGAGTGCGCCGCTCTGGAACAGTAAGACTTCGCGTTTTGCTGGGTTATTGACGTCGAGCGACTTCATTAACGTCATCCAGTACTACTTCCAGTTCCCGGAGAACTTTGAGTTGGTGGACCAGTTGACTTTGGATGGGTTGCGCGATGTTGAAAAGGCCATTGGGGTAGACCCTATTGAGACCGCCTCGATCCATCCCTTCAAGTCTCTTTATGAAGCTTGTGTGAAGATGCTTGACTCTAAGGCGAGAAGGATCCCATTGATTGATGAGGACGAGAAGACACACCGTGAGATCGTGGTTTCGGTGTTGACGCAGTACAGAATCTTGAAGTTTGTTGCGTTGAACTGTAAAGAAACAAAGATGCTTCTCAAGCCGATTCGCAGTTTGAAGGGCTTGGGTACCATCAAGGACATATCTACGTGCACCATGAACACCCCGGTGATTGAAGTGATTCACTTGTTGGCACAGAAGGCGGTGTCGTCTGTGCCTATTGTGGACGAGCAGGGCAAGTTGATCAATATGTACGAAGCAGTGGACGTGTTGGCGTTAGTCAAGGGTGGCATGTATACAGACTTGGATCTCCTGGTAGGTGACGCCTTGTTACGGAGACCAGAGGACTTTGATGGTGTACACACCTGTACGTTGAATGATAGACTAAGCACCATTATGGACACCATCCGGAAGTCGAGATTGCACAGATTGTTCGTCGTTGACGACGAATGCAAGTTGATTTCGGTGATAACATTGAGCGATATTTTGAACTACATATTATTTGGCGAAGATTAAGGACTTGGTGTATTGGATGGAGACAGAATGTGGGACAAGGAGAATGAAAAGACAAGAAGTTTGATAAATTTGGATTAAGGAATTGGATTCACTTTTAAGATATTGAATTCACATACGAAGCAATATTGAACTCGATACAATGATGTTGAGCTCATACATCTGTATAGCAGAATCATGTAAACGAATCACAGGAAGGCAATGAAAGAAAGACATTGCAATGAGGAGTTAAATAGAGCTTACACTATATTACGGAATCTACCCTCATTCCATTATCGTCGTACCTAAGTTTTAGCACTTTTTCATGACTATTACTCTCTTTCTCCAATCTAATCTCATATTCGAAGACATCCTACATTATAATAAACTTCTCATGAAATACATTTTTACATTCTACTCATCAACCACATCAACTTCCATTTTTACTAATTCATCCACCATTTCTAATACTTCTCCAATCCTCCGTCTCATAAGCCACCACTAAACCTCTTCACCCCTTTTATATTCTCACATCTTATCATTCTCATCCCCTTCATTGAGCTCATTGCGGAAAAATGTTATCAATGCGATTAGTAATAGATTTCCCTCCAAAATAGAGCAATCTAGCTGTGTTGCCACCAACATCGATTGATGTCATCCTTAACTCCCAACATGCCGTCAAGAGATGGTGCCAGCCTACTCGTTGAAAGAAACGACATGTTTTCTCACAAGATCAACCTCCCACAGGTTACCTTGAGAGCAACTATAGCGGGATTGGCCATTGGATCCGTGGTGCTCATTTCCAACTTCCAGTTTGGTCTCCAAACAGGCTGGGTGTCAATGATGTCACTACCATCCGCTTTGCTAGGTTTCACCATCTTTAAAGTCTCACCACTAGCCAATGACTTCCTGGACGTTGAAAACGTTTTCGTGCAAAGCGTTGCCGTCGCTGTGGGTACTGGCCCTTTGGCTTATGGCCTCATTGGAATAGTGCCTGCCATAGAAAAGTTCCTCGAGCCAGAAGAAACGGGCTTGGGGCGTGCCATCGTCTTCCTGACTAGAGATCTTCTCTTATGGTGCCTTGGTTTGGGACTCTTTGGGGTCTTTTTTGCAATCCCACTCAGAAAACAGGTCATTATCAAGGAAAAGCTCGCATTTCCAAGTGGTAGTGCCACCGCTACTTTGATCTCTGTACTTCATGGAAGCGAGTTATATGAAGATACGGAGTCCGTCAGAGGCATTGTTGCAAACATCGCTGTGGCCAGAGACATGGAAGACTACCTTGGGGAAAATCCCGAGTCCAGAGGAAACCGCACTGATTTCGTAGACAATTTTGACGCTGAAAATGAGTCCACAAGCCTTGTTTCGTCAAATAGTGCTTCGACCTACTCCTCCAATATTGGCATCTTAGTCAACACCTTTGCTGTATCTGCCGCCTATACCGTTCTTTCGTACTTTGTGCCGGTACTCAAAAGTTTGCCCATCTTTGGCCTGAATCTTTCGCGCAACTACATGTGGAATTTCCAACCATCGCCCGCTTATATCGGCCAGGGAATCATCATGGGTTTGTCTACAGTGCTGTATATGTTGTTTGGCGCAATTCTTGGGTGGGCTGTTCTCGCCCCACTTGCAAAACATATGGGCTGGGCCCCCGGTAACATTGATGACTGGGTCGAAGGAGGCCAAGGGTGGATTTTGTGGTTGAGTTTGAGCGTCATGATCACAGACGCAATAATTTCCTTCCTAATTGTCATTGTAAAATCCATCCACCAGGGAATCTTGTATTGGAGGCGTTCCCAGTCGTTAGCGGAAGAGGCTCTTTTGGTGCGCATTGTGCAGGAAGAAGACGAAATGACACATATCGAAGACAGACACCTTGTTGGCCTCAAAACCACTGTTGCCGGTGTGATTTTATCAACCATTCTTTGTGTGGTGTCAATAAAAATGGTCTTTGATGACTTGGTGCCAGTGTATTCTCTGTTTGTGGCTATTTTCCTCGCCCTTATATTTTCCGTGTTGGCCGTCAGAGCTCTCGGCGAGACAGACTTGAATCCCGTCTCTGGAATTGGGAAAATGTCACAATTACTCTTCGCAGTGATAATCCCCAACGACAACCCTTCGAAAATATTAATCAACTTGATCGCGGGGGGTATCGCAGAGGCGGGCGCGCAACAGTCCGGTGACTTGATGCAAGACTTGAAGACGGGCCACCTTGTAGGCGCGTCTCCAAAGGCGCAGTTTTTGGCCCAGATCATTGGAACAGGGTATTCAGTTTTGTTGAGCTCAGTTATGTACAAGGTCTACAATTCGGTCTACACGATTCCTAGCGACACGTTTCGCATTCCCACAGCAGTCATCTGGATTGACTGTCTGAGATTGGTCACTGGCGGCGGTCTCCCGCCAAAGGCATTGTTATTCTCAGTTATTTTTGCAGTGATATTTGGCGTGATCTCCTTGTTGAAAAACACCCTTCCGAAAACTTCTCGCTACCACAGGCACTTGGTTTACTTGCCGAGTGGAGTCGCTGTGGGGATAGGTATTTACAACAGCCCGAACTTCACCTTGGCCCGTTTTCTTGGGGGGTTGATTTCTTGGTGCTGGTTGAAAAACAAGAGCAAGACCACTAAAGATAACAAAGTTGGTATGATCATATTCAGCAGTGGTCTTGTTTTGGGGGAAGGGTTGCTAAGTGGATTCACAATGTTGTTGACCAGCCTTGGAATCCCGCATTTTTAATAGACTTATAGAGGAAAATGCCACCGTAAACGTCTTACCGCAGCCTATGAACACAATTTTATGTCTACCCTACTTTACAGTCCAGAGTCAGAGTCCAGAAGAACCACACAGATGACATTCTGCGGTATAAAAGTATAAAAATCTCCATGTAAGTACTTCGCCGCAACATTTCACCTGTATATGGTGCGGTAACGCACAGCCTTCACACGCGAAGCTGAACTGGCCCGAGTCCAAAGTTTGATTGAGTGTCCGCACTTCAAGCGTTGCGTACTAAGAGTCTAGCTTCCAAGAGTTGACAAGCGCGGTGGAAGTCTAGACAGAAAGAAAGGAAAATCTAGACAAGCAATCGAATCCAACAATATCCACACAGAATGGGGAAATTGAGACATCTCATCATCCAACAAGGTGTGGATATTCACGAGCAAAATGACAGAATGTGGAAGTGATACAAGCACAAATTCAACCAAGAACAATTCTAGACATTCATAATCTAGACAGAACGGTGGAACCCAGCCAAGAAGAACAGCAAAGTCTAGACAAGAAAGACTGTAAAGTCTAGACAAGCACGGGCATAATCTAGAACTGCACGGGCATTATCTAAACAAGGACAGTAAAGTCTAGACAAGCACGAGCATCAGACGAGCAGAGTCAGTGACAAAATCACACAAGTAATGTGAAGCAGTGGTAGAAAGGCAAATTAGTGCAATTGTAGCGCAATGCAGAGGAAGCGTTCTCGCCCACAGAATATCAGACAAGCAAATAAAAAGTAGTAGATGCCAAGTGAGAAGTCAAAGACGAGCAAAGGAAAAGAGTCCAAGACAAAAAATAGGCCCTGACCTTGCATGTGTATCTCCCATTAGGAATACTTTTATCTGGAAGATTAGCACAACGCAGAGTAAGAGTTGAGAATAAGAGATCTCTGTCACCGTTTCGAACTCTCAATGAGAATTTCTCTCCTTGTCCGTAACAATTCTCAGGTTTATCAAGTAAATTGCCAAGTTAAGCGACTCCAAAGTACCCGTTAAGGTCAACTTTCTAATATTGGTCAAACCACGTCCGCTCCCCAACATGATCGACTGTCCCCTATCAGGCTCAATCTTGACGTAGGTACACCCGCTCTTCTCCCTGATCTGCCTAATGTTGGACCCACCTTTACCAATAACCGAGCCGATGTTGGAGTTGGCCACAAAAATGTCCTGGTTGAACTTGTCAGGGTTGCCATTGGCCGGAACAGGGTTGCTGATGATGACCTCACCCACTAGCGTGTTTCCATGCTCATCTGTGTGTGGTGCCTCCTGTGGCACTGGTACCGGCATAGGCTGTTGTTGCATCGGCGGCATGTCGTACGGCTGCAGAGGGTGCACTGCAGGTTGGAACATTCCTTGGAAGTTGTATGGCTTATTTTGACCGTAAGGCATTTGTGGGGGCTGTGGCTGATAGGGAGGTATCTGGTGCATTGGCTGGCCCATTGGTGGCTGGCCCATTGGCATAGGTTGTCTGTTGTACATGTCTCTTCTCATGTTGGGGTTCTGAATCATGGAGATGCCATTGTTAGGGGACTCTTGGGTTTTGTGGTAGTTGGCAGTGTTGTAGTAGAGAATCTTGTTCTTTTTGAGCGTGTCCTTGTGGTCAATCATCACCTGTGAAATGTAGTAAACCGCAATGTGGATTGAGTCTGCTACTCCATTCACCGACAACACCCTGTCAGTAGAGTAGGGCAACGGTTGCTCGGCAGCCTTCAACTTGGCCGCAGAGTTTTCCTCGATTTCGCGGAACTTGGAGCCCAGTTTGCCAATGATGTATCCAATGAGCGGGTGTGGCACCAAGATCTTCAAGTGGTACAGCCTGCTCATCATAGAAGCTGGTTCATCCTCAGGTTCGTCCAAGATCGTTCTTGTGATGAGACCAAATGCACGTGCAACGTTTTCGGAAGGCCCACGTACAGTGACAACACGCTCGGGTACGTTCTTGAGATTCTCGCTCACATCCATGCGCACGTTCGCCTTCTCACGAATGTGTCTGATCTTCTCACCACCCTTTCCAACAATGAGACCTGCCTCTTGCACCAGGCAGTACATCCTTATTGCAACATAGGTCGGGTCATTTTCTCTTTCCCTGTGGTTGGAAACGGGTTTGGATCCGGAGTCGTACTCTTGTGGAAACCGCTGGCCATAGCCACTTGGAGGTGCCGAGTTGTAGTCGCCTGCTCCGTAGTTGTAGTCAGGCTGTGCCGAGTTGTAGCCTGTTGGGGGAGCAGAATCATAGTTCCCTGGTGCATAGTTGTTTCTTCCGTATTGGTTAGCATTTTGACCATAACCGGTAGTTGCAGTACCGGCAGATGCTGCGGCAACCACTGCTGCTGCTGCTGCTGCCGCTGCTGCCGCCGCTGCGGATGTGGAGCCTTCGGTAGATGGAGCTGTATTTGGCTTTGTTGCCGCAATGGGGTCAAATCCTGGCTCTTCATCATACGGGGGTTCATCCGAGTCACTAATGTTGACATCTTCCAGTTCGGACTGTTTTGGAGCATCTTTAGTGTCATTTTCTTTTGGTGAGTTCGATGGCAGGGCTGGAACAGTCTCTTCTTTGGGGTCTTCAGCTTCGCTCGGCTTGAGGTCTTCCAGGTCTATGTTAATCTTGGGGGCTGTTTGTGCCTGATCCTCCTGCTGCTCACACTGTGTTATTTGTTCACTGTCCAAAGCGACTCTTTTGTTTATTTGATCTGCGGACACAGAATCAAGGTCCTCATTCTTACGTTTGAGATTACTGTTGGTCTCCGACATGTTGATGTATGTATTTTTTTTTACTACAGGAAAAGTGGAAATTAGGTCCAATGGGAATAACAATTGATGAAATAAAATAAGATGAGAACGAGAGGTGGGAAAGTCTGTGACTGTATGCAAGTGAGTACGCTGGTAAAAGGTGTATAAAGAAGTCTAATCATAACGCAAGACAGTGTAAATATAGACTTGTAAGTGCTTTCGAGTGAGGTCAAAGTGTTTGGAGTAGGCCTTTTTGTACGGGGTATGATTTCCATTAGTGTTTCCATATTCGCCTTTCATTCCGAATTTGTTTATCTGCCATGGATGGTAAAAATAGACATAAAACGGGAACCGTGCGTGCGGCTATCACGAAGGCGATTTGCCACTATTACTATCATGGATTTAGGATTATCCACCACACTGTGTCATCACCACAGATACGTATTTGTAACACAATTAAACGGGAACCGAGTGTGCGGCACTCATGAAGGCAATTTGCCGCTATTAAGAACATAGATGTAGGGTGACCATATATATGTGTACTTATACGAACATAGATGCATCTTTACAGCTGTAATGTTCATTACCATTGTAATTGCCGCTATAACAGTCAGTGTGTGTATTACTGTCACACAAGCCGTGACAACTGAGGGACCTGAATTACCTGAATATCACCTCATGTCTCGAAAGTTGTTGCGATAATGATGTATGGCTAATAAATGTTTACATGAGGAAACCCGTAAGATTAGAGAGCCGGTTAAGCGTGGAACTGAACGAGTGAAGCGAGTGAATTGAGTGAGTTAGTGGATTCGCATTGTATACAGAGATAACAGAGCGAGCGAGTGACTGAATTACTGTATGACTGACTGCTAACTGAATATTTTGAACTATTCATGCATTCGTTATTCCGTCTGTCCCTTCCATCCAGTACAACATAACTTGTAATCTATTCCTACCTTACCCTCAACCTAATTCTATAACTATACAATGGATCTATGGCAATTCACCTGAACCGTAAACCTTTCACCAATAATAAATTTTTCTATCCAAACCTATAATACAATCATCCTCACGTCTTTTGTTGCAACTTCCACAAACGCTGCTTCTCTTCGTCCTTCGCCTTCTGGTATTGCTCGTCTCTCCTGCTTTGAAGACGGCCTAAGAACTCCTGCTTATCCAAATAACCTGCCTTATTTGCAATCTTCAACTCTGCACCAATCTTCCTGTTATCCACAAAACTTGCCCAATCAAGCCGCGACTTCTCTAACGTCGACAACTTCAGCTTCTTGTTGCCCAGCATGGCCAACACCTTGTCGATGAGCAGCGGTCTTTTGAGCTTGATGCGAAGCTCCACAGGCTCCTTCTCGCCGGGTATAGTGCGGAACACCGGGGCAAACGACCGCACGCTGCGCAGCTCTTTAGATTCTGTTATCGCTGCGGTAGAGTTTAAATATGCCTTTGCCTCCGCGGAATCGGCATCCACAAGTTTCGACTCCGTCACCAACTTGCCTGCAAACGTATACGACAGCTCGATCTTGATCTTTTTGGGGTGTAAATCTTCTTTCGGGGGCTCCTCGTGCACCTCTGGCGTTTTCTCGCGGACCAACTTGTTCCAATCGTCGTCTTTCTTGTTGCTATTCAAATCCGCAAAGATGGAGTCCACGTCGATCTTGGTGTCTACCAGCACCAACCCACGTTCGTCCGTGGCAAAGTTACCTATAAAACGAGGCTTATCTTCCTTACGGTTGAGCTGACTTCTGGTTTTGACCTGGGAAACTGTGCCCTGTACATTGGAGTAGTTTTGGGTCTCTTCGTCGTCTTCACTTTCGGCTTCTGGTTTAACTTGTGCAGAGGGGTCGTAATCTTCGTCTTCGTCTTCGTCATAGTCTGAATCGACGGGGGCAGCTGGCAGGTTCAGTTCATTATTCGTAGGGACTGTTTTATTGTCGGTCAGAACACTTTTACTCTGGTTCAAATTCACATTTTGAGGTGCATTAGTTTTGGGATCAGTTTCATTGTGGTTTTCGAGATCGTTATGGTTCGTTTCTTTCTCGCTCTCGTCATTCTCACTTTCCTCATTCTCACTCTCATCATTCTCGCTTTCATCGCTTTCATTATTCTCGCTTTCATTACTTTCATTCCCACTTTCATTACTTTCATTCTCACTTTTAACACTTTGGTTCTCGCTTCGAATCTTTCTATCACTATCACTCTCTTCGCTTCGAATCTCACTCCCTCCGTCTCTTTCCCTTTGTATCTCACTTCCATCTTCACTTTGGATCTCACTTCCATCTTCACTTTCATTCTCATTCTTTACCTCAACCTTCACATCTCTCTTCTCTCCCCTTCTTATCTTTCTACCCTTTCCGTTCACATTTTCACCCTCCACGTCATCCTCTTTCCGTTCACGTATCCTTCTCCCGTTTCTAGCCATGTCCACTTGTTGTACGGCACAGATTTTTTGTGCCGTTAATTTTTGCCTTCGTTTTTGTCTCTCTTTCCGCTATATATAAATACCCAAAAATCCACATACTCCACACTTCATCATGACTAGCTCACTTTTAGCGGACACAGAAGCACCAATTGCCTTGCTTTCCGCAAAGCACCACTTCGACCAGTTACCATCCATTGACGCAAAACTCTACGCACACTACTTCGCAAAGGCCCTGTACTGGGGTACGCGTGCTGTGTTGCGTTCTGTTTCTCCAGAGTCTGAAAACATCTACGACTGGATTTTGGCTATTCACGCCGCATTGGGTGCCCCGGCAGATGCAGATGCATACTACACCGCATTGAAGGGCCTTGATGGCCACGTCATCAAGGGTTATCTCGAGTACGCATCACAGTTCTTGGCTAACTTGGGTAACTTCAAGTCGTTTGGTGACCAGAAATTCATCCCTAGAATCTCCGCACAGGAATTGGACCTTTTGATCAAGAAGGTCAACAACTCCGATGTGTCAGCATTGTACGAGAAGATTCGTGCCCCATTGTTTTCCACAGAACAGACCCTTCTTGGGTGGCCAGACAAGAACCAGGTGTCATCGTACTACCCTGAGTCTCCACTGATCACCAGAGCTGAAATTGAGGCCGTCAACGACGTCTTGGCCAAGAACGGCATCATGCCTGAAAACACAAGGGTTGAGAAAAAAGATGGTTCGTTTGTGGTGCATGTTGCCAGTGCCGAAACCTCCAACAAGGCCAACTATCCTCAAAAAATGGAGGCCAATGGAGTGGCTGTTACCTTTGAGTTTGGTGACCACTCCAAGGAGTTTGCTGAGATTGCCGCAAACCTCGCCAAGGCCAAGGAACACGCAGCCAATGACACACAGCGCAAGATGATCGACGCTTACGTGGAGTCTTTCGCTACTGGGTCCATGCAGGCGCACAAGGAGTCGCAAAAGTTGTGGGTCAAGGATTTGCAGCCTTTTGTTGAGACCAACATTGGTTTCATCGAGACGTACCGTGACCCTTCAGGTGTCAGAGGAGAGTGGGAGGGTTTGGTCGCCATGGTGAACCAAGAGAGAACCGCCAAGTTTGGAACTTTGGTGCGTGAGGCCTCTCGTTTGATCTCCGAGTTGCCCTGGGACCGCGTGTATGAGAAGGATACGTTCAGTGCACCAGACTTCACTTCTTTGGAGGTGTTGACCTTCGCTGGCAGTGGTGTCCCTGCAGGTATCAACATCCCCAATTACGATGACGTTCGCTTGAACATTGGGTTCAAGAACGTTTCTTTGGGCAATGTGTTGAGTGCCAACCCCAAAAACCCACGTAAAAAGGAGGAGATCACCTTCTTGAATGAGGCTGTTGGCGAAAAGTTCCGTAAGTGGAGAGAAGAAGCCTTCGAGGTGCAGGTTGGCTTGCACGAGTTGCTTGGTCACGGTACTGGAAAGTTGTTGCAGCGTCTCGAGACCGGCTTCAACTTTGACAAAGACGCCCACCCGGACATCACCTCGTGGTACGGACCACACGACACCTGGGGTTCTAGTTTCGGTAGTGTTGCAGGTTCTTTCGAAGAGTGCCGTGCTGAACTTGTGGCGCTCTACCTCATCCTTAAGAAGCCTCTTGACGTCTTGCCTATTTTTGGCATTTCTGATGCCAAGGACCAGGAAGACGTGAAGGAGATTGCCACTTTACTCATGGTGCGTGCAGGTTTGTTGGGGTTGGAGTTCTGGGACCCTGCATCGGCTAAGTGGGGCCAGCCACACATGCAGGCACGTTTTGCCATTGCCAAGGTGTTGCACAAGGCCAAGGTGTTTGAGTTCAAGCATGGTGCTGACTTCTCGGACTTGGAGATTGTGCTTGATGTTGCCACATTGAACAACGGTGTTGCTGTGGCTGCTTTGGGCGACTTCTTGAACAAGTTGCACGTTTTCAAGTGTTCAGGCAATGTGAAGGAGGGTGTTGCATTCTACAACGCTGTGACAACCGTGGATGCGGAGTATGCGCAATACAGAGATACTGTGTTGGCAAAGAAGTTGCCAAGAAAGCACTTGATTCAGCCCAACACTGTGTTGAAGGACGGCACGGTGGAGGTTGTTGAGTACGAGGAGAGTGAGGTGGGTATGATCCAGAGTTACTACGAGAGGAGGGTTTAAGTGTGATGAGTAGTATGGATGTAATACTTGGGAAACTACAGTATTTAAAAGTGTATATAGGAGGAACTTTAAAACTGGAGAAGAAAACAATGAAGATACAAAGAGTAGTTGATGGGACTTTCCTGAGCAAGGAGGAGTGGGTATGATTGAGTGAGATCTAGAGTAGTTTATGTTTTGAAACTGCAAATAGGCCTTATCCTGAAGTTGTGAATAGAATGCCATAGGCAGACTTTAAATTAAAGCCGAATTATGAAGAGTTCTATCCAAAAGAGCATATTGTTTGATTGGTAATGGTTATCGGAATCACTTGACGGAGCAGAAAGGATGGATCTCTCACTACTGCTGCTCGCCTTGCTTCTCATTCGATCCTGTTGATTGTTTACATTAATCAGAACTCTCCCCTCCATATCCCACCCCTATCACGTAATTAGTTCATCAAATATAGCTCTGTGCTTTGAGAATGGCATAGCCATTATAGCTGTTAGTGAGCAAATACACTTTCGGTGATTTTTAGATCGAGTTGGATGTCTACGATGATTCGGCAGTCTAATCAGTTGCATCACACTTAACGAACTCGGTTTGATCGATCCAACCGATCTATGCGAAGATCAAATCCGAGCCGATCTACACTTGGGAATATACCGTCTAAGCATTCAGCAACAAATCAATCATTTTCTCTATCTTATCTTTACTTCTGATATCTCTTATTCATCTGTCCGACTTACTCACTAACTCATTCGCTTAATTGAATATGCTTATTCACTCTCTCATTCAGTTCGCCTCAAGTTCAGTTATACCTGTATGTTAATTGACTCGCTCAGTTATCTCTTTATGTATTTTCACTCACTTATTTGCTCAGTTCTCTCTGTATGATGTAAGTTCACTCACTCACTCACTCAGTCACTTCACTCGCTTTGCTCGTGAAGTTCGCTCGTGAAGTTCAGATCTTTTCTACTTCTCTTTTTTCTGTATCTCCAATATGTTCCTGGTGCTAAGAACCCTTAGGCCAGCGACCTTGGTGATCCCAAAGATCACCATTCTGCTGTCGTTGCGACCCCTCTACATGCGCACTCTTCATACCGTGAGAACATCACAACTACGCAAACTGTCGCCGATTCTTCATCAGCTTCGGTTCCGGTTCGACGGCAAAGACAATAGCGTCCGCGCTCACCTCGAGCTGACACGCATCAAAAAGCTCGAGATCAAACTCGAGGAGAAGAAGGAACAGAAACAACAGCAGAAGCGCAGTTTCCGCGAAAACTTCCGCACCATCGGCCGTATTGTGCTGTTGGGTCGCACAGACTGGCGCTTGTTCCTTTACGCTGTGACATTCATCCTCTTTGCGGTGTTATACCCAACGGCCATGGTGAAACTTATGGGTCTGGCCATTGACGCGTTCAACTCGCGCAGTTTTGACGAAGACGGAACCTTGTTGATCTGGGGCTATAAGTACACCACGGTTTTCCTGGTGATGGTGCCCTTCATGTGCGTCAGTGCCACGTGCTTCTGGGCCCGTATCTGGGTGCTCAAGTTGCTTGGCGAACGCTTGGTGGCGCGCTTGCGTTTCAGGGTAATGAAGAACTTGTTGCGTCACGATGCAACCTTCTACGACAGCGAAAAGCATAAGGTTGGTGACTTGATCCTGCGTTTGTCAAGTGACGCGTACGTGGTGTCCAAGTCCATCACAAGCAACTTGCCAGATGGATTGAAAAACCTCCTTTTCGGAATCATATCGTCCTACATGATGTACCTGATCAACCCGATGCTTTTCTGCGTGATGTTGCTCATCTCGCCGCCCATCACCTTCGGATCGGTATGGTACGGTGAAAGGATCCGCGAGCTTTCCACACGCTTGCAAAATGTCACCGCAGGTCTCACCAAAGTCAGTGAGGAGACCCTCAACTCGGTGAAGCTCGTCAAAGCATTTACGGGCGAGCAGAAGGAGATGACCAAGTACGGTGACCAGCTTCGCCAGGTGGTCCAAGTAGCCAAGAAGGAGGCGCTTGCGCAATCCAACTACTCGGTGTCCATCTACTCCTTGTATCATACCGGCTACCTTTCGTGCACGGCCTTAGGGCTCTACCTCATTCTCCAGGGCAAAATGACAACGGGTGACGTGGTGGCCTTCACAATGTACCTCGAGTTCTTCAACCTGGCTTTGTACTCGTTGACCACCACGTACATGGAGTTGATGAAGGGCTCTGGTGCTGGTGTTAAGTTGTTCCAGTTGATCGACTATGCCAGCGAAGTTCCGCCAGTGAAAGGTGACAAAGTTAACAAAATAGACAACGAGATTCAGTTCAAGAACGTCAAGTTTGCGTACCCCTCGCGTCCGAAAGATGTCGTCTTTGATGGTTGTTCGTTCACCGTGGAGGCTTCGTCGTCCACGTGTTTCGTTGCGCCCTCTGGTTGCGGGAAGTCGACTATCGCGTCTCTTCTCCTCCGTTCGTACAACCCGCAGGGCGGCGAAATCACCATTGGTGGCAGGAACATCAACGAGTTCCAAGTGCGTGACTTGAGAAGACATATCATTGGTATAGTGCAGCAGGAACCCGTGCTTCTTTCGGGCTCCATCTTGGAGAATATTGTCTATGGGCTCACACCCCAGCAGATTGCTGCTCTCACCATGGAGGACATCGAGGAAGTGTGTAGACAGGCAAACTGTCATGATTTCATCTCGCAGTTCCCTGACGGCTACGATACCATCATTGGATCACGCGGTGCGTCGCTTTCCGGTGGACAGAAGCAGCGTGTGGCTATTGCGCGTGCGCTCATCAAGAAGCCGTTGATCTTGATTTTAGACGAGGCCACTTCGGCGCTTGACTCCAAGTCCGAGAATTTGATCAACGAAACGCTCAGAGAGTTGACCTCACAGGGCAAGATGACCATCATCTCGATTGCCCACCGCTTGTCCACTATCTCCAAGTCGGAAAACGTGATAGTCTTGGGTAAGGGCGGCCGTGTTGTGGAACAAGGGCGTTTTGTAAGTTTGTTCAGTAATCCAGACTCCGAGTTGTCGAAGTTGTTGGATGAGTCGTCCAACCAGAGAGAAAAAGACCGCACCTCGGACGATGAGGTTGAGGAGCAGGGCCGCTTGGACCGCGAAGCAGAGGAGATTGAAAAACAGCAAAAGGCTTTGGAGCCGGAGGCCTCGTCGATGAAGGTCGATGAGGTGAGAAGTTTGATCGACGACTTACCTCATGAAGTCAGGCAACAGTTGCTTGACCTGCTCTCGGACGAGTTGAACTTGGCCAGTGATTTGAAGAAGGCTAAGTTAACAAACGACGAATTAAAGTTGTAGGTGCGCAGAATTGAGGTCTGGGGATGAAAGGCGAGTGGAATTGACCAAAAGGGCACTAGAAAGCGAGCCATATCAATCGAGGAGAAAGTGGATCGGAAACAAGGTGAAGAGAAGAAGGTAAGGACCAAAAACGAAGAGCAAAGGTGAAGAAGAGGAAAAGGTTAAGGGTGGAAGTGAAGAGCGAAAAGAACTCGAAGGTTTATTCAATAACAATACATTGAAAGAGCAGATAATTCAAAAGTGACACTTTGAGCAAAAATGCTTATCACGAAGCCTCCAAGCGATGCTTTTCAAAGACAATGATTTTCTATTAGGTACTGCTTTCATATAGGTTATGCCTCTCTTCTCTGCTAGCGCTGGTCTTGAAGCTTGGATGCGTTCATAAGAATGAGGAACAATCGAGAAATCTCAGATAGAAGAGGTCTATTTATTAATGTATATATTAGATGCGAAGTGTAGTGAGCAAAGTGTTGGTTGTGTGAGCTTTGCAAGAAAGGGATTAGCGATGTTGGGCATCAGAATTCGTCTATTTAATACCACAACACCTCATATTCTATTACTCGGATCCTCAATTCATGCTCATCTATCTGTCTTAATTCTACGGTATACGACGCCTTCAAAGTTGGTAAACAAGTCTATCAAGAGTTGGTTTTTTTGGGAGACTTTGTCCAACAGTTAGTGTGGTTTCTAAATAATATGGTTTGTTGGACACTCGCCACTGATTTCTATTCGATTTTGGTCACTTGCCATTGGAGTCTACCCAATATAAGTACTTGCCATTGGTTTCTATCCAGCATGGTTTGTCGATTAGTTCTACCAATTGGTAGTGGTTTCTACACCCTCAACCAATGGCTCCCGACCTTCACCTTCGTCCCCGTCACCCCTCATCAATCTTCGTCTCTGCGTTTCTACAAGATCAACTCATTTTCATTCATTCTCTATAGGAATTGCTTAAGACTGCAATGGTCTGGCCTGCTCCTGAACACCGTTGGAGATCTTGATGGCCTTGACCTCAGAAACACCTCTTCTCTCAGCAGCAGCCTTGAACTCTGGCTTCAATGCAGCTCTAGTGGTTCTGGCGGCAATGGACAACGCCTTGTTTAAAGTGATACCGGCTTGTTTGTAGGCAGACATGGTGGTTAGTGATTTTTTCAATTAGTGTCAACCTTTTTTTTCGGCTTTGGTTCGCGCTCTGATTGGGCACAGGCGGTTTGAAAATTACCCTTGGCGAAAAAATAAGACTGGGTGCAAAAATGATTATATGTAGACACAACTGAACAAAATAACTGAACGCAGGCTATTAGAGAAGGACAGTACGCAAAAGATTCACTTCGCTCATGAAATTTGCTCGTGAAGATATACAGAATTTCCTAAAATCCGAGTGTCTGACAGAAGAGTACTAGTTTCACTTTTCTGCCTTTCTGTCTATTCCGCCAACATTTTTCCAATGATTCCTTACCCTCGTATCTCCCTTGCGCCTCCTATCTACCCCTACTATTCTTTTCTCACCTACTATCTACTCCCTTCCTTCACCTACTATCTACTCCATTTCTTCATCTATCTACTCCATTCCTTCATCTATCTACTCTTACCAAAATCTTTTCTATCCATTCTTCTTTACCTATTCCTCTATTCCTTCTCCTTCTTTTCTCTGAATGTCTTCAACCAGTTCACGAAATCGAAAAACATCGATGCCTGGAACCTGCTCTTCGGGTTCATTGCCCATGCCTTCAAACACTCACTGTACGTATCGATAACCTGTTCCAAGTAGGCTGTGTCCAACTCAACCAAGTTCTTGGCCACCACAATACACGCCTGGTTGCACGCCAATGTGTGCAGCTGGTTTGACAGCTTCTTCGTGTTGGCCTCGTGTTGTAAGTCCCTCACCAAGGCCAACAAAGAATTCTTGTACTCGGTCTGCTGCTCCTCTGTTGGGTAGTACAACGTAATATCGTTAACACTGATACGTGTTTTGCCAATTCTCGTCTTCAACAACTTGTGAGCCTTCACGCCAACATTCTTGTCGACCGTGGTGTTGATCATCGTAATCAAGGGCTGCAACGCGTACAAGTTGAAGTGCGAGTTTGGGTTCGCCTTGCTGTACAGCTCAAGCAAGTCCAACACCCTGCTCTTGAAGAAAATCATTTGCTGCTTGGCGCTGAGTGCCTCTTTCTTCTTCTTGTCACCCGGGTTCATCTTGGCAATGGCATCGTGTCTTTCTTTGAAGATGCGCGCCAAGTTTCCATCCATGGCCATCATTTCCTCGTCATCCATCGACTCAGACTCATAAGAGTCGTCCGCAGAGCTAATGTCGTCGAACTTGACCTCGCCAGACTCCTTGGTGGGGATGCCTAAGGCTGCAGCAAGCTTGATATTAGTTTGCCTGTCCACGTCATCAATCTTCAGGGTGGCTTCTTGCTCTTCTTCTTCCTCTTCCTCCTCCTCTTCCTCTTCTGAATCTTCACTGTCTGCATTGCTGCCCTCATCGTCATCCTCGTCAATCTCGATCTCAGGGTTCTCCTCAAACAACTCCTCCTGACCCTTCTTGTTCTCCTTCTGAACCAAGACATTGAACAACAACTGCAAACCATCGCGTTGGACCTTAGTTTTACCATCCTCATTCTTTCCACACAACAAAGATTCCCACACAAGAGTCGAGAACTTCTTCAACAATGAGGACTGGCGCGACAAGAACGACAAGATGATCTCAATAAGCACAATGTCCGGTGTAACCTCCTCATTTTGGTCCTCATCCTCCTTTCCGAGAAACGTGGTCTCGTAGCAGAATCTCAAGTCTCCCATCACAGACACCGCTTCCTCGTCACCCATCTGGAGCTGGATCAACACCATCGCAAAAAGCAACTCAAAGCAGTAAAACTGGTCCCCACGGACCTTGTCTGAAAGCAGTAACTCGTGAACACTGTGAAGTGTCGTGATGGTCTCCTGTCTCGAGCCCGCGATTTCGTCGTCAAACTCAACCAACGCGCGGTACTTGCTCGAGTCTTCCAACTTGAGGATGTACTTTACACAAAAGTACGCCCATGAAGAGCCATCTGCGCGTTTAGAATCGATAACTTCGGTGAGCAAAGTGTTGAGTTTGTCCCTGCACGCTTTCTGATTGTTTTCCTTCTCTCCCTTTTCTCCATTTTCTTCCTTTTTGTCTCCCTTCTCAAAAAACCCATTCTTGATGAAAAACTTAAACACCTCCTCAGTAGTCTCGTTCCTGTCCACGCCCTTGCTGGAGCGCACCAACAACACCAACTTGTCCATGTACCAGCGTAAAACGTTCTCTGAAGCGTCGGCCAGGACCGCCTCCTTGAACTTGTGCATGAGTATGTCACGCAACTGCGCCAAAACCAGGCGCACCTCGTTCTCATTTACACTCTTACTCTCTTTGCCATTGAAAACCAGTAAAAGACCATCAATGGTCTTGGTCTTGGTGAGGAGATCAAAGTTCCAGCACCCACCGTTCTTCTCGTTGAGCAAGCGCGCCGCAATCACCGGCGCCATCAAGTAGTTTTCGTGGCACACATCAACGACGTGTTTCAAGGCCGCATGTGCAGCCTTGTGTAAGAAACGGCTCGACTGCGCACTGTGGTTGATGACGCACCGCAACAAGTTGGGTGTGAATAAGTACTGTGCATCCTCAGCATGTGCAAGTGCGTCCAAAAACTTGGATAAGAGCTCAACACCCCAGAACTTGCGCTCGTTGGACGACTTCTCAGCGAAGAGCGTCTCATCGACCACCACTCTCCAGAAATCTTCCAATGTAACATGGCCCTCTTTGCGCACACGCTTGGATGAGCCCTTGGATGAGTGGCTCCGCTTACCCTTCTTCTTTTCGGACACTTCCTCGCCCTTTTCACTTTCCTCACTCTTAAACTCCTCTACAATGAAATCCCACACAAAAGGGGGCCGTGGAGACCACGAGCCCTTCTTTTTCTGCCCCAGCAGCTCGTTTTCGGGGTCCTCTACCACCTCAACGTCCTTCAACGCACGCGCCAACACGGGCAAGTTGCCAACGGAAAGCGGGTCACCGTTGTTCCAGTTAGCCTTGGGCTTTTCAATCTGCGCAGCCAACACAGAACGCTTTTCACGCGGCACACAGAGATACAAGGCTATACCCTCGGTCAGCAAGTTCAAGCCCTGGTCGTTTGTGGCCTGTAACACGTGCAAAACAACCTTTTCGGTCGCGGGTTGGCTGTAATCCAACTTTTTCAAGTAGCCACACAAGGTGAACACCGCGGTTTCACGCAACCACGACTTCATTGCTGCCAACTCGAGCATGAGTGTGATGAAGCGCATTGTTGTGGACTCGGAAACGAGGTTCGAGTTGAAAAGTACGTCCGAGTTGAGCAAGATCTGCAATCCAAACAACCGGCCAAAAAGCACTGCCCGTTCTTCTTTGCCTTTCATGGCTGCGCGAACCTGTGTGGTGGACTCCACCAAGTCCAAGTAACCATCGGCAGTGATGTAGTCTTCACGTGGCACCAACTCGCGCACGACCTCTGCGAGGGCCATCGAGAAGCCGAACCGTGCGCTTTGTCTCGTTGTAATGAGTCCTTTTGTGAGTCTGTTGAGGGCGTAATCCCATTCTGTTCTGTCATCGGCAGCTACGAGCTCTGTGAAGAGCTTGGAGGCTGCTTCGATACGTTCTCCGGGGTGCTCGGATGCAAGACGGTAGTAGTGGTCTCTCAGCACCATAGTCATCGGAAAAAGTAAAAGTAGCGAACGAACATAAACGAACATGAACGAACACTTACTGACTTCGTCAGTAAGCGTGAGTGAAAGATACGAATATGAACTGGCGAAGTTAGGTGGACAGAGTGAGAGAGTATATAGGAATATGAACTGGCGAAGTTAGGTGAGAGAGTAAAAGAGTATACACTATGAACTGATGAAGTCAACAGAGTGAAGGATGTGAACGATCTGAATGTGTTTAAGAAATGATTATGACTTTAGGATCTGGTATGATGTGAAGGGCTGAAGCTAGTGTCGAGTTTAGTGAGTGAGCACATTATCGACTGAGTGAACTTTGAAAGAGATACTTATATGTGTTGTACTAATTGCCGCAAATTGCGAGTTACTCGCACTATTTCATACGATAGACGGTTGATGAACTTCACGAGCGAACTTCACGAGCGAAGCGAGTGAAGTAAGTGAGCAAGTGGAGTTTGTTAATGAGGGAATGAAGAGTGAGCAGTAAGTAGCGACATACTGACTGACTGACTCCCTGACTCTCTACTCAGATGGCGAAGGATACCGTAGATCACTACAACGACTTGTCGATCGTTCATTATATCGTCTGTTGTTTATTATATGGCAATCTCTCCTTCATTATAAGTCCTCATCTACTCCTCATACAATTCCTTGCCTGCCCCTTGCCTGCCCCTTGCTCCTTATATAAGTCCTTGTCTACTCCTTCATTATCGCCTATCTCTTAATTCTGCTCCCGTTCGTACTATTCATTGTACAGCTTGCCAGTTCAAACTCGAAACTTCCACTACACCCCCTGGTTTTCACTCACGAGTTCACATTATGAAGCCAGAGGCGGTTCTCCAGCTCGCCGGTCGTTTATATTACAAAACAGTTTGTTCTTCACTGCTCGTCGCATGCATGAACCACTCACTACTCATTAGTCTGTATTTCTAACTCATCGATCGTTTATATTATTCAATTATGACTCTGCAGTTCGTCCACGTAATAATCACTTTATAACTTACTAATCATCATTGACCACGACCACTCTATAACTGACTACGTCAGCTCGTTTAGTCCTTGTAAGTCACCTTAGGGAACGGGAACGATGGACCAATCTCCTGGATAGACAAAGCAGCAGCCCAGTGTCCAACATTCACAGCCTCCTTCAAGTCCTTACCCTGAACCAAAGACGCAATCAAACCAGCAGCAAAAGCATCACCAGCACCGTTGGTGTCAACAATCTTCTCAGGAGCCAACTCATGAACAGGGAACTGCTGTACATCTACCTTGTCAGTGGCGTGGTCGTAGGTCACAGTCACCGTAGGCTCGACATTGTGGGTGAAAATCACAGTTCTTGGTCTCTTGGTGTTCTCCTTTGGCAACTTGGCCACCTCGGTGGCAATTCCCACCAAGTCCGATGGGTCAACACTCAAACCGTGCGACTTAGCATAGGCAGCAGCCTCCTCTTCGTTGGCCACAATGTAGTCAGCATATGGAAGTGCGGCATCCAATGGGTCCTTGAAAAACTCAGCAATGAATGGAGCAGAGATGTTCAACGCAAAAACCTTGTTTTCCGCGGCAGCGTGAGCTCCGAGCTTGTTGATGGCCTCAGGCGAAACAGTAAAGTGGTAGCCCCCAATGTAGTAGTGAGTGGCACCAGTGACGTAGGCCCAGTTCTCAGGCTTGTCGAGATGAGAAGCCTTGAAGTGGTTAGCAGCAGCCAAATCGGTCACCAACGAACGGTGGTGTCCGGTAATCAAAGCAGCACACTTTCCGGTGGCAATGTCTTCCTGGACCTGGTACGCGGCCTTCAACCCGTACTTGGCGTTGGCCTCAATCAACTTTTCAGCGTACTCGTCCTTACCCACAGAACCGAAGTAGACGACGGAGTTAGGTGGGAGGATGTACTGGGCACCTCTGGCGGTGTTTTGAGCAGCACCACCAGCAAGAATGTGCAAACCTTCCTTGTTGATGATCTCGCCGTAGATTGGCAAGTGCTTTTCTTCAGCAAGAATGAGCCCGTTGGGGTCGAGACCGTACTTGGCGAGGTACTCGGGGGTGACGTCGAGCTGGAGATCGAGCAAGGGGTTACCTAAGCAAACCAATGGGTAGGACATGTTGGTGATTTGTTTTTTCTCAAAAACGTGAGATGCGGTAATAGCACGGGAAAACGTGCGAGGAACGAACTTCACGAGCGAAGCGAGTGAAGTGAGTGGGCTTACACTATTTGGAGTAATAACCGAACGAACTGAACGAGCAAAGCGAGTGAAGTAAGTGAGTAAGTGAGTGAACTAACATTATATGGAGAGATAACTGAACGTACTGAACGAGTGAAGACAGTGACTGAGTGATTGAGTGAGTCTACATTATGGGAAGTTTTAACTGAACGGACTAACCAAATGAGCGTAGCGACTGAATAAGAGTACAAACTATAACGAACTATCAAGCGAACTCATGCTAGCTGGTGAGTTGCTCATAACTATAACAAAATACATCTAATGAGTAATTGAGATTTAGGTTAATGACAATGGTTACTTTGATGACTTCCAATGGCTATAATGATAACGACTTTCAATGTTATTTCAAATGTCGAGTCTAACGCTGTCTTCTTTAACCTCGCCCACAAGTCTAATTCCTCAAAATTATACGAAAAGTTGCAAAATTTTCATTTCGGTAAAAAGCTGCAAATGTCAACATATGTTTTGGTTTCATAAGTCGTCATCTAATGGCTTAGTGAGAGTCATGAATCAAGGTGTGTTTATATCTATACCACTTTGAATAACTGTATCTAGTCGGAAGGATTATCTATTTCTGACTGAGTACGAAATGTTATCGGCGTCTTTGTGACTCTATGTATGTGGAGTAATCTTTTTAGTTTTAAGCTATAGAGTGGACTTTAAGTTGAGCTAGTAAACCTCTTTTGGACTTCAGTTTATGTGTATGTGGTTTAACTGATATCTGAAGTTCTAGGATACCAGTGAAGTCATCCGAAGTCATCATTAAGTGTTATTAAGTGATTATTAGTCATTATCGAAATCATCATGGAAGTCCAGAATGCATTCTTTTTTATGTCTATTTTCCCCTGAATAAATCCCAAAGTGCCTTGGAACTCCCAAATTGCCTATACTCTCTTAACTCTAACATACCTGTTCCAGCTCTCATTCAATTGCTTGTTCAGTTATCTCTAGAATGTTTATTCAATGGTTCGTTCGATCAATGGTACTCAGTCAATCAGTGAGTCAGTCAGTCACTAGTCACTTTACTCACTCACTCACTTCACTCACTCAGTTATCTCTGTATACGATGTTCATTCACTCACTCAGTTGTCTCTGTATAGATGAAAGTTCACTCACTCACTCGTTTCAACCCCTCCCAACATCCTTTTTCATCACCCACCATGTGACTTTCCAGCCAACATTTTCCCCACTCCTCACTCGTACACTACAAAGGCCGGCTATTCAAACCCGTCAACCTACATAACATACTCCATTCCTCTACCCCTCTTTACATTTTCTTCCCTATCACGTTTTCCTCCATTTCCACAACTCAAATTGCAACTCTCAAATTGCACCCATTTCAGAATTTCGCCAACAAAAGATCCCCAACATGACATTCTTTCCTGCGCTCTACAACGACCCATTTTTGAAGTACCGTCCGTTCCCAGAGAACACATCCAACTACTTGGTCGCTCATTGGCATGAAGTGGCCTTTTCCACACTCTTCTACACGGCAATGCAGGTCATCTCCGGCCCGGTAAGCTCGCGGTTGTTCGGAAAGGCCTACACTTCGCTTCCACGCAAGACTCGCATCAACTTCGACATCCACGTCGTGTCAATGGTTCAGTGTGTCATCTCTCTAACCATTCTGGCTCTTTTCTGGAACAATACCGGGTATCTCAATAGAGTCGACGACCCTGTCCTGAGCATCATAGGATACACACCTTTTGGTGGCTTTGTATCGGCATTGTCGCTTGGCTATTTCGTCTGGGACGTTGCTGTATGTGTGAGATTCTACTCGCTCTTTGGTTTGGGCTTCCTTTTGCACGGCATTGCGGCCATGTACGTGTTTGCAACTGCATTGTACCCGTTCTGCCAGCCATGGGCACTGGCGTTCCTTCTTTTCGAATTGAGTACTCCATTTGTCAATTTCAACTGGTTTGCTTCGAAGCTTCCTGCGGGCACATTCAGTGACAGGTTCTATGTCATCAACGGCTTGATGTTGTTGGTTGTGTTTTTCTCGGTGCGCATTTTGTGGGGATTCTATGCGGTTGGTTTGGTCGCCATAGACATTTACAAGTCCTGGGGGAACTATCCTATGATTTTCCCCATCACTGTTTTGGGATTGAACATGTTGTTGGATGTTTTGAATGTGTTCTGGTTCACCAAGATGGTGAAAATAGCGGTTCTGAGGGTGAAGGGGGGCAAGAAGGCTGATGTGAAGAAGAATGAGTGAGGAGAAGAGTGAGGAGAAGAATGAGGCAAGAATGAGGCAAAGATGAGGCAAAGATGAGGCAATGAGTAAGGCAAATAAGATCATTGAGGTTGGCCTTGGCTAAGGATAAGGCAGCATTGCAGAACGTAATGGACTTATACAGACGTTGAATAGAAACATTAATAACGCAATCTTTGCGCCATGTCAAGATAAATATAGAGAGTGTAGATACAGTTGGGATGGTATGTTGGTTTCATTTGATCTGAGATTGTAATACTCTCAATAATTGTTTGTGCTCTACTTTTGTCTTTTTTGATTCTACTTTAGTTCTATTTTCTATCAACTTCAATTCGATGCTTTACTTCTATCTACTATAATTCTGTCTACTATTCTGTCCTTTTCAATATCTACATCACTCCTATATACTTCTTGATATTCTATCTATTTTTCTATCCTCTTACTCTTTTAGTTCAGTCAGTCAGACAGTCAGTCAGACAGTCAGTCAGACAGAAAGTCACTCACCAACTCACTCACCAACTCACTCACCAACTCATTCACCAACTCATTCACCAACTCACTCATTAACCAACTCACTCATTCGTTCGTTCATTCGTTCGTACGTCACCCCTAACTTGCAAAATCAAGTGCACATTAGCAAGGAGAAAAAAAGTTGCCTTAAATTAAATTTACACATCACAACACCATGAACAACGAATACGACTTTTTGTTCAAATTGCTATTGATCGGTGACTCAGGTGTCGGCAAGTCCTGTTTGTTGTTGAGGTTCGCGGATGACACCTACACACCCGACTACATCTCGACGATTGGTGTCGACTTCAAGATTAGAACCATCGAGTTAGATGGCAAAAACATCAAGTTGCAGATCTGGGACACCGCGGGCCAGGAGAGATTCAGAACCATCACCTCATCCTACTACCGTGGCGCGCACGGTATCATCATCGTGTACGACGTCACCGACCAAGAATCCTTCAATAATGTGAAGCAGTGGTTACAGGAGATCGACCGTTATGCCACCGGTGGTGTAATGAAGTTGCTTGTGGGTAACAAGGCTGACTTGTCCGACAAGAAGATCGTGGAGTACACTGCCGCTAAGGAATTCGCTGATGCTCTTGAGATCCCATTCTTGGAAACTTCCGCGTTGTCTTCTACCAATGTCGAGCAGGCTTTCTACACTATGGCCAGACAGATCAAGGCCCAAATGACTGTCAACGCAAACACAAATGGCGCTAACAACGCCGCCAACGGCAAGTCCAACGTCAACTTGAAGGGTCAGTCATTGACCAACAACCAGTCGAACCTGTGCTGCTAATTATAATAAATTGAGGATAGAATGGTGTAGTGTAGTGCAAGATCTGTAGGAGAATGGGATACATAAGGAAACTATAAAACCATCTCTTTTTGTGATAGTATGAGTGTGAAATGTTCGTAAACAGACTAGGCTTTGTTGATATAGAAGGAGGTGGTCAGCGTGCGATCTTATAGATGAAGTACTTACAATATTGGTATGATGATATTGATTTTAGTGTTGACGTTATTTCTGTGGCTTAGTTTGACATTTTTAACAAACACTACTTTACAAGATTCTTGTAGTGCTAGTTAGTCTAACAATATAACTATTCTGAACAGTGCTATACATTATTCATTCTGACAATTTTAGTTTACTGATTCAGCTGCCGCTCACAGTTGTTCTATGCATTTGTTCAGTCCTCGTTGATGTATCTCTATATGCTCAGTCCTCGTTTGATGTCTATAGAAGTCCACTCCGCTCATTCATCTATTTCTTCGGTCACGTATCTGTTTATTATTTACTCACGCACTCAAATCATACTTCACACAATTTTCATATACTTAACACTCAGAGAGTCTATATATCTGTTCACTCACTCACTCAATGAGTCTATATATGTTCACTCACTCACTCAATGAGTCTATATATGTTCACTCACTCACTCAATGAGTCTATATATCTGTTCACTCACTCACTCAATTCTCTATATACCTATTCACTCACTCGATTCTTTATATACCTATCACTCACTCACTTCACTCGCTTTGCTCGTGAAGCTCGGTCGCTTAGTTCGCTACTTAACGAACAACATACACATAGTACTGAACATACAAAACCCCATCAGTGTCTCTGATGAATCTGCCCTTTGCAAACAAGCTCTCATTCTCAACCCACTTGTACTTCTCCTCGGCATCATCACCAAGAACAATCTTCGGGCTGCTCGTAACGTAACAATCCTCAAAATCCACACTCTTGCTCTCACCAGAAGCAACCTTAACCAAATTCTCCGTCATTTTCACGACACCTGGATAAGTGTAGTAGATGCCAGCACCATTGGGAGTCTTGGCGTACAATTTGCAGTCCAAACGGGCAACATTGCGCTCAATGCTTACCGTCAAATCATCGGTACCCCACACACCACGGCCTTCGAACTCCAAACCAAGCTCATTCTTAATTGTCCTGATCTCACCATCCTCCAAACGGACAAATTGAAGGGCAGTGTCTTTGGTCTTGCTGTTGAAAACAGGGGTGGGATCTTCAGCTGATTTGATATTGAGAATGAAAACAGGAATCAATTTAGGCACAGTGGCTGGCTGTTCCTCTGGGAAGATAGAAGCATCGAGGGGCATGGTTTTTCAAAGTATACTTGTTGGCTTGTAATTGATGCAATTCTGCGTAATATATACCAATTGGCTTAGCCCAACCAATTTTTGGCCTACGTCAGGGGATACTTTCGGGTATTGTACTATCATTCCGAAAGAATCCATGCTTACAAAGCCTCGGAATTTGTTTACGGATCGCTGGTTTGAGAGTACGGTTACGAGAGGTGCCAGCCAGGAGTTTTGTGTCCCGAAAATGAGTCAGAAAAAATTGTCACACGTGAATCGTATTAAAGGTTAGGTGTCCACAGCAATCGTCGGGTGAGCAGCAAAAAATTGCTTCCTGCAGGCTCCGGGCTAGTCGTAACGTGATGCCGCATAGTCACGGGAGGTAAGCCCCAGTGGCGAACCTGTAAATAGAGATACGCACTATCCACTCAAATCCTAAACTTGTTTCTTTTTCACGGCAACAGATGACCCTGAAAAGTCCTGTAGGGCAAAATTCACAACCCAAAATTCGTAGAAAACAACACATCCTTAGAAAAAAAAACAAAAAAGTTTAGCGCATCGTCTTAGAGGCAAACTTCACCCGGTCCCAACCATCCTTCGACACGGTAATCAATCAAAACTAACGGGTCTCCATCATCACCTTCTGCCGGAGAAACACTAAAAGGTCCCCAGAGCGATATTGAAACCCACCAAAACATCGCCTCGTACATTGCTTGTTCAATAGCTTTTAACGCCCCCTAAACACACACACATACACACAAGATGTCTGCACCAGCTGTTGATATTGACTCCATCGTCGACAGGTTGTTGGCCGTGAGAGGTTCCAGACCTGGCAAACAGGTGACTTTGTCCGAAGATGAGATTCGTCATCTTTGTACCAAGGCCAGAGAGATTTTGATAAGACAGCCAATTTTGTTGGAATTGGAGGCTCCGATCAAGATTTGTGGTGATATCCATGGCCAATACTACGATCTTTTACGACTCTTTGAGTACGGTGGATTCCCTCCAGAGGCCAACTACTTGTTCCTTGGTGACTACGTCGACAGAGGTAAGCAATCCTTGGAAACCATCTGCTTGTTGTTGGCTTACAAAATTAAGTACCCAGAGAACTTCTTTATCTTGAGAGGTAACCACGAGTGTGCTTCCATTAACAGAATCTATGGGTTTTACGACGAGTGCAAGAGAAGATATAACATCAAGTTGTGGAAGATTTTCACAGACTGTTTCAACTGCTTGCCCATCGCCGCAATTATCGACGAGAAGATTTTCACAATGCACGGTGGTTTGTCACCAGACTTGAACTCTATGGAACAAATCAGAAGAGTCATGAGACCAACGGATATTCCGGATGTTGGGTTGCTTTGCGACTTGCTCTGGTCCGACCCAGACAAGGACATCACTGGATGGTCCGAGAACGACAGAGGTGTATCCTTCACCTTCGGTCCTGACGTTGTATCGCGCTTTTTGCAAAAACACGACTTGGACTTGATTTGTAGAGCACACCAGGTCGTGGAAGACGGTTACGAGTTTTTTTCAAAGAGGCAGTTGATCACCCTTTTCTCCGCTCCAAACTACTGTGGTGAGTTTGACAACGCCGGTGCCATGATGAGCGTCGACGAGTCGTTACTTTGCTCGTTCCAGATTTTGAAGCCCGCTGACAAAAGACCAAAATACCACCCTGGTGCCGTCTCAAACACCAAGCCTGGTACAACGCCCAGGAAACCAAAGAAGACCGGAAAGTAAACGGTTGGTTGCGTCATCTCATCGTCCACCATCACCCCCATAAACATCAAACAAATGCACAATTGTACCATAGATTCATGCCCTGCGAGTTCAACTATTAGGTGAAGGTGCCGTGTTGTGCATTGACTGGATTCCATCCATGGTGTTTCCGTTCCGCGCCTTTATTTGGAGTCTTTTACGCAAGTATTCTGTGCATTATAGAAACCGTCACTTTGCTCGTATTAAATAGATTACATAGCTGTGGATATCGGAAAAGCCAAATGGAGTTGGGATTCAGTTGCTGCTGCTTCATCTAAGAATCTTTGGGCTGCTTTCAGTTCTTGATTCTATATTATTAGGTATTTTCACTCGAAACTAAATAGCTTAGTTTTATAGCACAAAATTTTACTAATGAAGTTGAAGCTGGAATGGTCGTCGGTGTTCGCCCTGCTGCTGACCTTGATGTTGCTGCTGTTTGGTTTGGCGATTGGTTTGCTATTTTGGTCTGATTGATGGTTTTTGGTTTTGATTTGGCTGCAATTATTCACAATGAATTTATATGTTACGAAGATTTACTTGCGTGGTAAGCTGAGACACGTACTCTCCTTTCAGATGATGTTTAAATACAAGTAAATATGACTTGATGTAAGAACTGGTAGAAAAAGTGAGTACATGTTCTTGCGGTTTGCATCCATGATAACAGTAGACGCTAATTACTACGGAGCAGGGATTACTAATTACTCACCAGCATCAGAGTAGTCATGAAAACTTCCACTAACCACAACGACACTTACCTCAATGCACCTCGTTATCGTATACATTTATCATAACAGCTCACAATAATTGTCACGTGATAAAGCCAAATGAAGCCCTAGCCCTAACCAAAAACGGAAAATAAGTATTGTATGCACGACAAATTCTTAGAAAATTTTAAGCTCACGAGGAAAAAATTGTGGGTATAGTGAAATTTTTTTATATCGAGTTTTGGATTTTTTGAAGTTCTAGATACACAGACAACAGAGACAAGATGGTATGTAATGCCCAACATGAAGACAACCGCTGAAGAACATGCCCAAAAGCCCTAGAAGGCTTCGACAACTGAATTGTGAATACGCTAAAGACGACAACGACCTAATGATTAGAATGCAACCCTTGAAGGCGGGCAAATGACTCTCGGTTCATATGTCATGACAAATACTAACATGTTTCTAGGTTTTAGTTCAAGATTTGTTACACCCAAACCCAGCTACTGAAGCTCAACAGCACAAGTTGAAGACCTTGGTCCAGGCTCCTAGATCTTTCTTCATGGACGTCAAGTGCCAGGGTTGCTTGAACATCACCACTGTGTTCTCCCACGCCCAGACTGCTGTCACCTGTGACAACTGCACCACCGTCTTGTGCACCCCAACTGGTGGTAAGGCCAAGTTGACTGAAGGCTGCTCCTTCAGAAGAAAGTAAATTTCTCAATGCATGCTATAATATATAATTAAAAACTATAGAAATGTTGAATAAAGTTTACACCTGAATGAATGAACATGTTGATCCACGTACACGTTATAGAGCATGAGATACAACCGGTGGGCTCGCTCAACAGCCGTAAAAATGTATTTTAAGCCTATTCAAGCCGCATTACGGAAGCGGGGTTTTGAGCGGCCTGAAAAAAGAGTGTTTACACGTGATACCAATCACGCATATATCATGTGACAAACCGGGCGACAAATTTCCATTCAACCGAGGTTCCGGATGTCCATCTCATCACTCCCCACATTATCACAAGAGAGTTATTGTGTCTTAATGGGAATGTTTACATAATTTCACAAAATACTCCATATCTACTCAATCACTCATCTAATTCATTTCCTATCCTCTTCTCCTCTACAACTTTGGCTTCAGTCTCACCACCTCGTCAATGGCACGAGCAACCTTATCCACATTACCCTCGTTCAATCCAGCGACCGAGGCTCTACCCGAGCTCACCATGTAAACACCGTGTTTCTCCTCCAATCTAGCAACCTGGGCCTTGGTCAAGCCTGTGAAAGAAAACATACCTGTCTGGCCCACAATGTGGTCCCAGTTACCAGGGGTCTTCAACTCAACCAACTTGTTTCTCAACAGCTTTCTCATCTTGATAATACGCGAAGACATTGTCACCAAGTCCTTTCTCCACTGCGAATACAATTCCGGGTCAGTCAAAATGGTTGCAACGATCTTGGCACCGTACGCAGGAGGGTTGGAGATTTCGGATCTGATGAACTTGTTCAACTGAGTTCCAATGGCCTTACACATTGCTTCGTTGGATTCAGGCAAAATGACATGGACAGCTCCAACACGCTCACCGTACATACCGACGTTCTTGGCAAATGACTGGCAAATGACCACGGGAGTGCGCAAAGCCTTGTTGTTAATGGCATATCTAATGGCGAAGGCATCCTTCTCCAAGTCACCAGAAGCGAAACCCTGGTAGGCCGAGTCGAAAAGAGCCAAGTGCTCCTTCTTGTCAAGCTCGTCCAAAATGGTCTTCCATTGGCTCTCTGTAGGGTCTAATCCTGTGGGGTTGTGTGCACATGCATGCAAGACAAAGATGGACTTTGGTGGAGCGGATCTAATTGCTTTGATGTAACCATCGAGGTCCAAGGATTTTGTGTCGTCTTTCCAGTATGGGTAGGACGCAACCTTGAAGCCCAAAGAGGTGAAAATCTGGTTGTGATTAGCCCACGTTGGTTGGGACAAGTAGATTGTATGTTCGCCAGCGAAGAATGTCTTCAAGAAAAGACCTGCCAAGTGCAACGCACCAGTACCACTCAATGATTGCTGCGAAATCAATTGGCCCTTTTCTTTAAAGACCCGAGAGTCTGTTCCCAAAATGACCTTTGCGGATTCCTTAACAAACAGGTCGAAACCCGTGATACCGAGGTACTCGTGGTTGTAAGAGGGGGAGTTGACCAATTTCTGCTCGGCTTGCTTCACAGCGGGCAAAATCCACGGCTTACCGTTGTTGTCTCTGTAGGCACCAATGCCCAAATCCACCTTGTCAGCACGGGTGTCCTTTGTGAATCTGGCCTTCAAGCCGAAAAGAGGGTCGGGGGGTAATTCCTGGATAGTTGTAAAGTAAGACATGATCTATATCTGGCTATAAAAAAAACAGGGCAACTTGTATCTTATATACGGTCAGTGTCGTGTGCAGGTTTGTCATAGGAGCACTTTTTGTCACGCTCGCATTGATGGAGATTTTCAGTGAGGGGAAGAATTGCCTGGTTTTCCCGACGGCACATAACGGGGAAATGGAACGGGTTATTAGAAACTCGGGAAATTATCTACAAATGGCCGAGCCGTAGCTAATTGTTTCTCCACCAGACACGCTCGGCATGATCTTCTGTCCGACACATGTTATACCTTAATAGAGGGTACCAATATATTACCCTCTGTAGTTCCTATACCACTATACTTGTATACTTTCCCATTTTTTTATATTTCCCCATGCATTCATACCACGACCCCTCTACGTACTTCTATAACTTCCACATACACCACAAGAGGCACAATAACTTTAAAATCCTGTCGGCACTATGTGCCCCAGAAAAGCGTTTGTTTTGTGGGGAGTGGGATGATTTTGGAAACTCCTTTTGTGTACCGTGCATAATCCATGATGGCACTCACTCGGTTGCAAGCAACTTGAGGCACAAGAACGAACAGAACGAGCGAAGCGAGTGATGTGAGTGAGTGCGTGAGTGAGTGAGTGAATTAAGTAAGTAATTGGGTGATTGAGTGAGTGAGTGAATCAAGTAAGCAAGTAAGTGATTGAGTGAATTAAGTAAGTGAGTGTGTGAGTGAACAAACATTATATCCATGTGCAAGTTTAATCATTGATACCAGTTAGTAGAAGTTTGTCCTATGCACGTTAGTGAAAGTGATGTTCCTGGTGCAAGTTAGTAAAGTAATGCCCCTGGTACTATTAATGAAAATACAAAGTGCTGGAGTTTGACAATGTAGTTGTGGAGGTGATCTGATGATCTAGGATCCTAGTAAAGTAAATAGCCACACATTCGGTTGGTAGCATATGCTCTGTTTTTTCTTGCTGGTCATATATATATACTATCTCAGCTGTGAGTTTCCAGGGAATACTGTCTAAACACTAATTGTGTAGTTTACTATTTGAACAGTACTAGTTGATATTTCACTGGTTTACTAATTGGGCATTTCACTGGTTGGATATTTTTGAAAAATGTACTAGTTGGACAATGCACTAGTTGGACGTTCTATTATTCAACTTGAACACTACACCACTAATGGAAGACTCCACTTTTGAGCATTTTAATAATTGAGCGTGCTCTATCAATATAGCCTTGACATACCCTATTTAATCTTGACTAAATATTGGCTAAACTAAAGGTTCTCAACTAATGAGTCTAAATTAATGATATTAATGAACTTTACCTAATGAGTTTTACTATCTGCCATAACTATTTCTTCTTCTATCGAGTCTTTCATTTAGTCTTCTATTTCGTTCGGTTGTCTGTATACTGTTTGTTTGCTCACTTGTTTAGTTATGTCTATACATAATGTCTCACTTATTCCACACTGTAGTTATTCACTCACTCTCAACTATCTGTATATCCACTCACTCACTCTCAACTATCTGTATATTCACTCACTCACTCTCAACTATCTGTATATTCACTCACTCACTCTCAACTATCTGTATATTCACTCACTTCACTCGCTTTGCTCGTTCAGTTCGTTCACCTCTCATCCTAAACAACCGACTTCACCTCAAAAAACCTCTTCAAGTAGTACACCTGGAAAATGGAGTTAGCAGCAACCACAAAAATCTGGAAAACAGACCACCACTTGACCCTCGAGTTGGTAGACTCAGCAGTGTTTCTGTGCGTCCTCTCTCTAATAACCAAATAGCTCTGTTCGGCCTTGACATCGCTCGTCAACTGGGACAATCTCTGTATAGCATAGTCCAAAGTGTCGGACTTGGGGTCGTCAATGTCCACGTAAATGACACCGTTGACATTGAAAGACACGTCCAAGTCCACCTTACCAGATCTCTCGTTCAGGAAACAGTAAGTGTACTTTCCATTGGAAGTGGCCCTGATGGACTCGTCACCGTGGTCAAGATCCGTCTTCTTCAACACAGTCTGGCCGTTAGGCGTTGTGATGTAGAAGTCAAGGGTGTACTGTTCAGCGTTACCTGGATTTCTTGAACCTGCCTGGAAACTGATGGCCAACTCGTCATTCTTCTTCAAAGTCTCGAAGAAACATTGCTTGCCGTATGGTGCCAATAAGATGTTGTGGGCTGCTGCCATGTGCAACATGAACGCCGTCACGAGGACGCTAACAAGAGAGAAGTGCATGGTTGTTGATCTTGATTTTTAACGCGTGTTAAACTTTTTTTCACTGTGAACACGACAGAAAAAAAGAACGAGTGCGAACTAACCTAGATGAAGAAATATCTGAACGAACTCACGAGTGAAGCGAGTGAGTGAGTGACCCTAACCTTGATGTAGAAATAGCTGAACGAACTTTAAATACTCAATCTCTTAAACTCCACCTAAATCCCAGTCTACTCACTTTATGTCTACTCACTCTGTCTACTCACTGTCTACTCACTTTATGCCTACTCACTCTACGTCTACTCACTCTATACAATACCCTACAATCCCTTATAATCTTCCTTTATAGTAACCCCCCTCCCCTACACTTCTCATCTACCCTTCTATTCTCTACCTACTCGCTAACAAGAAGCCTGGCCAGCTCTCTCGACTTTTGTATCAAAAGCTGGTCCACCACAACCAAAGCGGCCATGGTCTCCACTATAGGAACAGCTCTTGGGGTGACAGACGGGTCGTGTCTGCCTCTAGCCGCAAGCACACCGTCCTTACCATCATAAGTGGCAGTCGACTGCTCTTGCGAAATAGTGGCAGCAGACTTGAACGCAACACTAAAGTAAATGTTCTCACCGTTGGTAATTCCACCCTGCACACCACCAGAGTTGTTCGTCTTGGTCTTCAAAAGACCGGTCTTTTCATCCTTGTAGAAAGGATCGTTGTGCTGGGAACCTGGAATGGCAGTGCCCAGAAAACCAGAACCAAACTCAAATCCCTTAGTAGCGGGCAAAGACAACATGGCGTGGGCCAAGGTAGCCTCAATCTTGTCGAAACATGGCTCTCCAAGCCCGACCGGACAGTTACGAATCACACAGGTAACCACTCCTCCAATGGAGTCCTTGGCATCTCTGTACTTCTCAATCTCTTTCACCATGGCGTCGCGGACAGAGGCATCTGGGCATCTAATTGGGCCCGCAGCATCAACCTGCTCCCTGGTGATGGTGTTCAAAATTTTCTGGAATTCTGGGTTTTGTGGGTTTCTGTCCATAGACACACTTCCAATGCTCGAGACAAAAGCAACAATTTCAACGTTGCAAGCCTTGGCCAAGACCTTCTCGGCAATCGCACCGGCTGCCACTCTGCCGATAGTCTCTCTGGCAGAAGAACGGCCACCTCCGGATGCAGACTTGACGCCGTACTTCTGGATGTAGGTGTAGTCAGCATGCGAAGGTCTCGGGTACAAGTCTGTTTCCGAGTAGTCCTTAGGACGGTGGTCTTCGTTCTTCACCATCATGCCGATGGGCGAGCCCAAAGTCACGCCATTTTCCGTACCAGACTGGATTTCGACTCTGTCTTTTTCGTTTCTGGGCGTCAGTAACTTACTCTGCCCTGGTCTTCTTCTTGTCAACTGTGGCTGTATATCGTCCTCGGTCAAAGCGAGTCCTGGTGGGACTCCGTCGACAATGCAGCCGACGGACTTGCAGTGGGATTCACCGTAGGTGGTAACACGGAATAACTTTCCAAAGGAAGACATGTTGGTGGTGAAAAATTAGCCCGAAAAGTTAGTCATAAATGTAGATTTGGATTATGTAATGGCGATAAGAGGAATGAATGAACGAATGAATGAGCGAAACGAGTGAGTGAGTGAGTGGATGAGTGAGTGAACATACAATGTATACAGAGATAGCTGAACGAATGAACATATGATTGAGTGAACTTACATTATAATGATAACTACTAAATGAACAAACTTGACGAGGGAAATGGGTGAATGAGCAAACATCAAAAGCTACTAAGTTACTAAGCTACTAGATAAGATCATATACTACTAAACTCGGTACTTTATTACAACTTCACATATCGGGTGTAATCATGATTTGACAGCTGCATATAAGACTACTCTGAATAAGTGACACAAAGTCTAACATATTATCCCCGGTAACATTTTCCGAATGGATCCCGTCAGGGTAGTAGTGGTGTGATTCTCAAACCCATACCGAAATCTACTACATCTATACCCCGAGCCTCGATTACAATCACGTTATAAAGAACAATAAACTAGTTTATTTATAAGACTAGTTTAATCTGGTTAATACCTAGCTTGGACCCGGTTAAGCCAAAGACTCACAAAAGCTGAAAATCAAAATCTCAGAAAACCCCATCTTAAAGACCGTACTCTAACATAGATCACAAAATCTCAAGTACCAATACTAACTCACAAAATCTCAACCTACTAACTCATCTCAATTTATTCATACTAACTCATCTCAACTATACTAACTCATCTCAACTATACTAACTCTTCTCAACTATACTAACTCATCTCAACCTATTCATACTAACTCACATCCGCTCAACAGTGAGAGGACTCTTCTGCTCATTCATTCCTGGTTCAACTCATCACCTTATCACAACTTGGCACTATCCTCATCCTCAATATGCTCCACAGCAAGTGACGCCAAAATCGGATACAATCTGCCAACAAATTTGGCCTGAGCCGAGCTTGCATTCCCCTGCTTGTTGCGCATCGCAATTCCTTGCGTGATCACACAGAGCCTGAGTAAACCAAACACAAACCCAACAAGCCATTTGTCGATGGGGTTATTGGATGGCACCTTGGGATCCCATGGTGATCCATACGCCTTCTCGTAGTTGACCAAGAACTCTCTCAACTCCTTGATCGACTCGGGGTTCTCTTTACCAATGCCGGATTTGTCCCGGAAAAGCTCCTTGGAGAACGCTTGAGGCATCTGGAACGGCTGTAAGTAGTTACCGAGGTCAAACAATGGGTGTCCAATTGTACACAACTCCCAGTCCAAAACAGCCTGTACCTTTTTGGTTTTGCGGTCAAAGAGAATGTTGTCAATCTTAAAGTCTCCGTGGATCAAACAGAGCTTGCTGGGATCCTTGGGAGCCTTCGAGAGAACCCACCCACTTATCTGGTCAAAATCGGGGATGGGGTCAACATGCTTCAGCTGCATCGCGGCTACTCCAGTGAGCGACTTCACCTGTCTTTGGAAATAAGAGCTACCCTGTAACTTCTCCAAGTTGTGGAACTGTGGAAAGTGCTGTTTTGGCAAGTATTCAATGAGCTTGTACACGTCCAAAAGGTGGATTGCCGCAATGGTGTCCACCACACTTTGGCGAATAACGGGTTTGAACTCCTCAGCAACTCCTGGAAGTGCGGGGTTCTTAATCAGCTCTCCATCCACGTATTGCATTATGTAGAAGACGTACCCAATAATCAGCTCATCCTCGCACAAAATGTATGTCTTGGGAATTGGCACGGGTTTGCTATTGGGGAGCTCGTTATGGTGCCCGATCAGCTTCAAGAGGAAGAACTCGCGCTCGATCGAGTGTGCCGATTTCGAAACCAACTTGGCGTTTGGCAGCGGTTTGCGGCGCAAAACGTAGTTGTTTCCATTTTGGTCTGTTAACAAGTATGTAGGGTTCAGCTGGCCGAATGTGAATTGTTTGATAGTCAACTTTGCGCTTGAAAAGTCGGGCACCTCCACACCGTATGTGGTACCGTGTGGGGCCAGCTTTCTGTCCAACTTGTTCAAGTATTTAGTCAACAGTTCTAAATCAATGGGAGATCTAACTTCAGATACGTCTGGTTGGGACATGGTGTTAAGAGTAGGGAACAAATATCGGGACTAATTGTATTTTATATAGCCGATATACAATGTGGGGTTAATTTTGTGCAGTCCGCGTGTGAAAATGAAATTGGAGAATGAGCGAACGAACTGAACGAGCAAAGCGAGTGAAGTGAGTGAGTGAATGACTGACTGACTGACTGGATGACTGACTGACTGACTTACTTACTGACCGACTGACTGAATAAACTTTGCATGCAGATATGACACGAAAGAACGAACTTTACATGCAGATATAACGAACTGTACTTGCAGATATATCTGAACGAATGAGCGAACTTCACTAGTGAGTAGTGAGTGAATAAATATGGATTATAAAATAGAGTGAGTCAACCAACATTAAGTGAGAGATGAGCTAATGAATGAGTAAACATGAGAGATAAATAAGTAATGAATACATTTTAGGAGACATGAAGTGGAGTAAGTGAATGTCACTTAAAGATCAATAGGCAACTGGTTATGGAGTGAGCGTTTAGGTTATGAAAGTACACTTTAATTGAACTAGCTAAAATAACTGAATTATCCGAGTCATCCGCACTAACTAATGAACTGAACTACCCTTGACTCTGGACTTCTGTTATTCAAGTCTGATAATGCGTATCACGTGCATTATGGCTGCGAAAAAATCAAGTGCACAAAATAGTCGGAGCTAGTGAGTGAGTATATTGATTCTTCACCCGCTCGTTCAGTTCGCAATTCTTCTGGGAAGAGCATCTCCTCAAAACACCTTTCAACCTTCTTTTTTTTGCCGTGCACCCTCAAAAGCCCACGTGAGAATCTTTATACGGCGGCATTAATCTCGCCAAGGCCTATCTAGTTGCAGTTTTGGGCAACACTCTATTCTGGAATGATTCTTTCGTGATTCAAAGTATCTGACTAGCTTTAATAGTGGAAATGCTAGGAATAAAATCACGTGTTATGTTTGAGCACTTTTCACCCCATGACTCCACCACAGTCGGCCTCCATAGACACTAAGGTGCAACCAGATAGATGTAATCGGATTTCTTGTGAACCTTTTCAACCCAGAAACTACCCCAACTCAAGAAACACCTTCACAACCTAGGAAACCTCCACAACCTTGACACTTTCTCATCCTAACCCTTCTCAGCCTAGTAAAAATTCATTCATACGTTAGTCAATTCTGACTACAAAAGTCAACTGTTTCTGTTTTCATCAAACTACCTCAAATCAACATACTTTGACATGACGCATATTCGTACCACATCCTGTCCTTCTTGACCGCTTATCCACAGTCCTAATTGCGACAATCAATCGTAAATTCCGCCATCGCTCGTAACAGACGTTTTACCAATTTGGAAGTGTTCCGCAGATGGGCTCTGGAGTTCCAAACAGAGAAGTCTTGAGCTAATACCAGACGTCTTACGCAACTGTGGTGGTGCTGCGCAGGATCATCCCCTGGTACTATGTGGCTTCCTGATCCCACTACAAATAGCACACATCTCCTACTGAAAAACAGCAACATGAGTTTTGTATTCAAACCACTCGGTGAAGACGTCTTAGACCCAATTGTGCGGCTGCGCTTTTTCTCAAAAAATGCGCAAGGTGCGCTCCTTTCAGAAAGCCAGTTGAAAGAAGCCAGAAAACACATCAAGTACCCTGAGTATCTTTCACCCTACAACCCCGGTGAAGAAGGCCAATTCGATGGTCAGGTGAACCCTTTACATGAAATCAACGACAAAGGCCACCTCGGGGACCCTAGTTTCAAGAGTCTCCTCAAAAGCGACAATATCACCTTGACCGACTTATCGCCAAACTTCGGTACTGAAGTTGAGGGTGTTCAATTGAGTGAGTTGGACGAACAGGGGAAGAACGATTTGGCCTTATTTTTGGAAACAAGAGGCCTTGCAGTTTTTCGCAACCAAGACTTCAGAGACAAAGGTGCAGACTTTGCCAAAAAGTTTGGGAGCTACTTTGGACCTTTACACATACACCCCGTTTCTATCACTGCAGAAAACAGTCCTGAATTGTTGGTGACTTTTCGTGCCGCGGGCGATGGCAGTCGCCACACTGCAGAATTCGCCCACAAGACCAATGCCATCGGGTGGCATTCGGACATCTCTTTTGAGGAATATCCCGCATCATTCTCGTTTTTTGTAGCTTTGGAAGCCCCAAAGTCAGGTGGGGATACTGTTTTCGTGGACCTCCGTGAAGCCTTCAACAGATTGTCACCTACGTACCAGAAGTTCTTGGAGTCATTGACTGCAATCCACACAAACTACTACCAAAATGTAATCTTCAAGCTGAGAGGTTATAGTGCTCGTGTTAAGAAGGACTATTTTACCGAGCACCCTTTGGTTAGAACACACCCTGTAACTGGCGAGAAATCCTTGTTTTTCTCCAGAGCCTTCATTCATTCTATCAAGGGCTTAAAACCTACAGAATCAGCCTCAGTGTTGAATTTCCTTGAGCACCACATAACAAGCAACCCGGAGCTCCAGGTTAGAGCTACACACAAGGGTACAGATGCGAAAACTGTGGTTGCTTGGGACAATCGCTTCTTGTTGCACACCGCTACGGCTGACTTCTTGGGGCACAAAACTGTTGCTAGACACCATTACAGAATTACGGTATTGGGTGAGAGACCGTACTTGAACATTCCCGAGAGCGAGAGAAAGGAAGGCGAGAAAGATAATAACGGGGAAGACGAAACC
The DNA here is from genome assembly GCA_030674215.1 of Kodamaea nitidulidarum. NCBI lineage: Eukaryota > Fungi > Ascomycota > Pichiomycetes > Serinales > Debaryomycetaceae > Kodamaea > Kodamaea nitidulidarum. The sequence goes on along the minus strand of JAJLWI010000001.1, from coordinate 212,318 downwards.
AATGGGGAACTCAACGGAACCAACGGTAATGGAACCAACGGTAAGCTTAATGGAACCAACGGAAATGTCAATTAAACCAACGGCGTTATCAACAAACCATGACCCAATCGCACTCACGATTATGTCAGTACGTGAAATTAAGTTTCCTTACTATAGCACTCACTGGCTGTCAGTTCGTGTCTTTATTTTTCGAGGGTCAAACCAAACTTATGAATACAATGTTTCAATCTCATCCAGGTGCACTCCCTTCTACAATGCGCATTTGTCTCGTAAATCGTACTATCTACTTCACATTCAAAGAGTAGTAGTTGTAGATGCCCCGCTGGCTAAACTCCACAGGCCAAACCAGCTCAACATAGTTCCGTTTCTCCGCGCGCTTTGCGCTCTTGAGATTATGGTACCCAATCAGGCAGTTGATCTTACGCAGCGCGTACTTTAAAAAATCCGGCTTCTTAACCTTGGTTACGATCTTGTTTCCGGTCTCTAAGTCGTAGTACACCAAATTCGATTGGTACACCGGTTGTGCTGACTTCCCAGTAGCAGACAAGATCTGCTTTGACTCGGGGTCCGACTCCTCCATCTTGTAGATCCACGCACGCCTTCCCTCGTTGTCATAGAACTTCCACACGTGCGGGGTCAGCATCGGCTCAATGTAGCTCGTCTGCACTTTGGTAACCTTCATGTGTGTACCCCCAGACGTAAGCTCATATAGCGGTTTGTAGTCGAACTCGATGGCCAGGAGCTCTGAGTTGTACTTTATCTTGAGCAAGTTGATCAAGTTGAACTTGGTGAGGCACTTCACACCCGTGCAGTCGAGGAAGCGCAAGCTGGGCACCTCGCGCACAAACAGAAGTAAGTCGTCGTATGCAATATTAGCGTGTGAAATGGTCAAACTAGTGAGACGCGAAAACTTGGCCTTGATCACCGACAACACCTTGGTGGTGATGGGCATACCACCCAAGTTCAAGTATTGTAAGTTCGGTGCCACAAGCTGCTGCATGGTGAAAAGAAGGTATGCCTCCAGAAGAGGCAGTACCACGTTCATGTCAATTTGCAAGTTGAGCCACTCGAGAGAGCCACATGTGAGTGCAGGGTGCTTTGTCAATACGAAAATAAGGTCTTTAGTGGTAAGCTTGGAACATCGCGCTAAAGATAAGTGTGTGAGCTTTGCCGACGGCGCCAAACTCTGGTACAAGTCCGTAGACGTGATCCGTGTGTGGTTCAAGTCCAACCGACGAAGGTTCACCAACTTGGGCAACACCTTGACAAACACCTCCAACGGGAGTGACGAGCAGTCGTGGAATGATATCTTGGTCAAGTGATGTAACTCTTCGTGCACCGTCAAAGCAGTGAAGGCGTTCACAAACAGCTCCAGCAGTGCACCGCAAAAGTCCAAGGCCTGGATCTTTTCAAGCCGGTTGAACAAATAGTCCAAGACCCCCACAGAGATATCATCCTGGATATTTTCGCTCGCAAGGAACTCTAGCAAGAAGGGACAGAGCGAAAGAGTGCGCTCAATAGTAGTGCTGGTGACCATTTGAATCTCCATGTTCATACGGCCCGTCCTGCCCAATCCAATCAGCGTGAATTGCAGGAAGTCCATGTACTCTACATACCTGCCGATAGTCTCATGACGTATCAAGTTGCGCAAGAACTTGTCGAACGCGTGGGGCCTGTTAAACACCGCATACTTGTATAAAAAGCATAAGGAAAGCTGGTGTATTTTGCGTGACAAAAGCGGTATGGTTTTGGAGAAACTCTCCAAGTTTGCGTTGATGCTGGCTGAGTTTTCGTCATAGTAGACAATCTCAATGATGCGGTAAAGGATTTCAAGTGGAAGTGAGACCAATGGCGACTCATCCGTCTCTGTATATGCAGTATTAGGCTCGGGTTCGATTATTGGGGTCCCGATAGGCGGCGTGACCATCCCAGTCAGGGGCTCAACGACCAGTGGTACATCTTCTTGTTTTTGACCTTTCTCTTGTTTTTGACCTTTCAAGGACTCGAACAACAGTGTGTGTATCTTTTTGGGGATATCATTCAGATCATGCGATGTGATGGGGGAAAGACAAAGCGACAGTGGGCCATAACGCTGGTCTGTATCTGAGTCAGATTGTGAGTAGTTCTGGTCGTCCTCGGTGGGTCTAACATCTGTGGAGAGTTGTTGACCCATGTAATTCTAGTTTGTGATTTTTCGGAGCCGTGACTATGTTGAGGGGTGTTGCAAAACCGTAGGGCATTCAGGTAGCGCTGCCGAGAACGGAATGCTAAGGAAGATTATGTAATACGACAAGTGCAGGAGTGGAGTAAAAGAATGGGAGGGGAAAGGTACCAAGAGTAATAGAAGTTCCAAAGTAGATATGAATAGGGGAATAACTCGGATCACTTCTATATGATTTCAATAAGTTTAATAATGTACTGAATTCAAAAACTCCAACTTTAACTTCAACTTCTTCATGATTTCTATTACACAGTGTACAAAAGGAAGCAAGCCTGTATAGTTCCAAAAAGTATCTTATAAACTCGTATTGATATATCTGGAACTCTTGACTAGGATTATTTTGAACTGAAAGCTCAAGTACCAAGTTACTCGATAAATGTAAATGTTCACTTACTCACTCACTTCAATTTCTTCGCTCGTCAAGTTCCGCTTCTTACACCTGGCTCCGAAAGTAATATTAAGGTTTAAGTTTTATAGCGTTTTATTTATCCTTCTCTCGGGATGTCTGGCCCTGATGATCATTCTAATAACGGTATTCTTTCGGTAAAAATAACCCACCAGAACTGTTTTCTTCGTTCATCACGTCCAGGGTATACAAATCCTTCGTTTGATTATGTAAAACAAATTCCATACATATGTATGTCTTGTACTTTATTACTTCAAATCAGCAGCACAGAAACGATCAGAATCACTTTCGATAATGAAACACTTACTCATTCGTTCAGTTATCTCTATATGTAATGTTCACTTACCCATTCACTCTCCCACTCACCCACTCACTCATCCACTCACTCACCCACTCACTCACTCACTCACTCACTCACTTCACTCGCTTCGCTCGTTCAGTTCGTTCGCTTGCAGCCATAGAAGTATCTCAAAAATAATATTACGTACCACCTCAGTATCCTCTCATTCATAAACCCACAGTAGATATACATGTTAGCCTGTCAGCACCCCTGGAACATGCCGGATGACTCCGCAACGCTCTGGATTTACACCCATTTCTGGACGCTTACGTAACCGGATGTGCGGGATGGATGGTTATAAATTAAACGTTCCTCCCCGGAGAAGATTATATCGCGAGCTTTTCTACCCAATCCCATCTATTCACCATGTCCACCCCTGAACCAAAAACCAATGCGGAAAGCGACGACGAGTCGCTTGTGGAATTCGAACGTTTGGAGTCCACATTGCCAGACTCACTCAAAAGATCCGCAACCAGTCTCCTTGAATTGCTCTCAATGAGTGGCCAGAACCCCGCACACAATTCCAACTCTGTGTACAGTGGCAGTGGAGGAGGATCTGCAATTGGATCTTCCACTCCACGTAAAACTGGAATTGCTCATGACAAAACGCTTCATGCGCATTTGATCAATAAGCTTTCTCGCAATGAAGACAACAAAGAATCAACTCCGATTCCGCTCCCGAAGCCAAAGTTCGATGAAGCCATCCACAAGCCTGCAATGAACACCAACCAGTCGTCTACCGGTGTGCTTTGGGTTACTGAACGTGCTACAGAGTACGGTTACGACTCCGAGAACAATAAGGACTGGGCAAACTTGGGTCAGGGTGCACCTGAACACGGTGACACCGTTCCTGGATCATTCAAAAGACCCACGCTGATTCCAGTTCCTGACCAGTCAAAGGAATATGCTCCGACTGCTGGTGTCAAGGTTTTACGTGAAGCTGTTGCCAATTACTACAACGAGACCTACAGAAAGACAAAGTCGTCTAAATACACTTACAAGAACGTGTGTATTGTTCCTGGTGGCCGTGCAGGGTTGACTAGAATTGCATCCATCATCTCCGATTGCTATTTGAGTTTCTTCTTGCCCGACTACACTGCGTACGCTGAAATGTTGAGTTTGTTTAAGAACTTTGCCCCTATCCCAGTGCCTTTGAACGAAGCTGACAACTATGAGGTCCACCTCAACATTATCAAGCAGGAATTGGCTCGTGGAGTGTCGGCTTTGCTCACCTCAAACCCAAGAAACCCAACGGGTAGGGCAATGTCCCCAGACCAGCTCAGACGCTTGCACCAATTGTGTCGCCAGTGCTGCTTGCTCATCATGGATGAGTTCTACTCGCACTTCTACTATGACGATGGTTGCACCGGTTCATCTATTTCTTCTGCAGAGTATGTTGAAGACGTTAACAAAGACCCCGTGCTTATTTTGAACGGTCTCACCAAAGCCTTCCGTTTACCTGGTTGGAGAGTGTGCTGGATTTTGGGTCCTGAGGAGTATATCAGGGCTTTGAGCAGTGCAGGTTCTTTCTTGGATGGTGGATGCAATGCGCCATTCCAGTATGCTGCTGTTGACTTTTTGGAGCCCTTGAAGGTGCGTGCGGAGATGAAGGCCTTGCAAATCCACTTCAAGATGAAACGTGACTATATTTTGGGTAGACTTTCGAAGATGGGTTTCAAGTTCACTGAGCACAACACGCCAAATTCGACCTTTTACTTGTGGCTCAACTTGTCGCACTTACCGGGCAAGTTGTCCAACTGCTTGGGTTTCTTCCACGAATGTTTACATGAGAAGGTGATTGTGGTGCCGGGCTTCTTTTTCTTGATCAATCCACAGAACTTGAGTAGGTTGGAGGATGTTATGTGGTATAACTATGTGCGTTTGAGTTATGGGCCGGAGATGCACCAATTAGAAGCCGGTATGGATGGAATTGAAAGAATCTTGCGGAGATTCAGGTGCTTGCCTTATTAGAGTATTGGGGTTATGACCAATGGATGCGATTTTTAAGTTGATAGCCGATAGGTGAGATTATATAAAGTTGACATCGTGAAATGACTGATTGTAATATAATCTTGCTTGTATCAAGACTCACTATAATATCCATTTAGAAAGCTCCCAATAAAAAGTGACCGAATACCATACAGCTACATAACGAAGTAAGGGCACGAGTAGCATATATTACACTTTGAAACCGTAGTCAATAGAGTTCACAAACACAATGAGGATTGCTACACCATCAAATTGCGTAATAAAAAGTAGTCTCCCACCTTTTGATGTGGAGAAAAATGCGCAAGCCCGGAATCGAACCGGGGGCCCAACGATGGCAACGTTGGATTTTACCACTAAACCACTTGCGCAATAAAATCTCCGCGACGGGGAATTGAACCCCGGTCTACCGCGCGACAAGCGGTAATTCTAGCCACTAAACTATCGCGGATTTCTTGTTAAAATGAGGGGTAAATTGATACTAGTCGTGAATATATAGAAAAGACAGTTTACTAACGAAGGGAAGTAGTAAGACAAGCCACTTATACACACATGGAAGTAGTCGTGAAAAGTATTTGCAGTTACCTTGTTGACGCCTGACACTGAAATGTCTAGAGTTCTGACGTACACACTCTTGACCACACACTCTTGACCAGTATTCTCACAATTCATAAAACATCAGCCAATTTCATTAAAAATGTCAAGGATTCTACCCTTTAGGTCAAAAAATAGCTTGTGTGCTACTTGTTTATTCAGATAGGATATCTCAGGCATATTCATAGCTGGACAGATACGTAGGCTATGAGGGGTCTACAGACTCCTCACAGGTCATGCCTGGCCTTATAGGGCCATCGAGCCAGCGACTGTTAGTAGAGGGTGTATAATAGGCTTATATGCAGTCCATATACTTACAGTACCTTACAAGAATTGTCAGACAATTAATGCCTTCGTTTAAAACAATAACAAAAGCGCAAAGACGAAATCAATAGCAATCTTACTCTCTAAAAAACCCTCTGTAACTCCGTATTTCTTTCGGAATCGCGTGTGGAATCTCCCGAACGCGTTTTAAATGTTACATCTGCCATCACTGTATACTCCACACACATCAATACAATCTAATGCCAATCGATGTCGTTCACAAACCCACGATTTATTAGTAGATACCCTACCCCACTTCACTTAAATTCCTCATGCACTCTACCCTGATATTTAAAGTCATTCGTGCAACGCAGGACATCTTAATTTCTCGAAGATCAGATTTTGTTCCAGAATATACTTTCTTATTTGTAATGCACGATGACAGACGAAATCATGAACACGATTGAAACGACCTCGATATCCTCGCTCGCACTCCCGTCGCCGAGAGATTCATCCTCACTCTCCTTCCTAACTGCGATTCTTTGGTTTTCGTCATGGTTTTTCTTCAAATTGTTCAACGGGCTTGTGCTTCATCTACCGCTGGTACTCCTAAACATTTTGCAATGGAATTTGGAGGTGACACTTTCCATCCTGTCCGTGCTAATCCTACTCGGTTGTACTGTTGCCTTTTGCTACTTGGTTGTCCGTTACATATTCTTAACGCGCTACTCCAAGAACACCACCACCACAAACCGTACCTCCCCATCTGTTAACAACTTGATGGATCACCTCAATTCCAAAAACATCAAGAAGAAGAAGGGAGTTAACTACTTGGACGAATTTCTTAGGGCAATCAAGATCTTTGGGTACTTGGAGCGTCCCGTATTCAATGAGTTGACGAAGTCCATGACAACCCAGAAGTTGTCTCCAGACGAGATTCTTTATTTGGACGAGACTTTGGGCTTCTCTATAGTGGTTGAAGGTGTGATGCAGGTTTACACCAAAATTAGTGCCAATCAGGATACCCCCAGTAGTGAGTTGAACTTCGAGAAGGACGATGTTCTTTTCTTGGGTAGCCAAAGATACCAGCTCTTAAACGAAGTGAAGAGTGGGTCTCCGTTGTCAAGTTTGATAAGCACGTTGGATTTGTTTGAAAGCGATAGACCTAAGTTCAATACGACATTTGGAGATCTACTTTCTCTGAACTCAACCTCGACTTCGTCTATTGCGGAGCAAAAACAAGATGGTGAGGATAGGTATCCTGCAATTGTCACCCGAGCCAAACCAAACGAGGGTTCTGGCGCCACAATTGCTATCATACCGCGTATAGCTTTTCAAAGAGTGCACAGCAGGTACCCTAAAGCTACTTCGCACATTGTCACCATGGTACTCATGCGCTTGTACAAGGTGACCATGAATACCACTCATGACTATTTGGGGCTTACAAAGCTGATTATAGAGAGTGAGATTCGCTTGAATGAAGAGAGTAAAACCAACGCTCTTCCGGATTTTCTTTACAACAGTATAAAGAAGCTGTCCTATGGCTCATCGAGCTCTTTGACGAGTATAAGGAAATCCAACAAGCCCAACAAAGACGACTCCCTCAAGAATCCGAAAACAGAACTGCACGTGATCGATCGCACATCGTCGCGCTACGTGCTCCTTGATTCGCGTACCAAATCCTCACACCCCGGTGATTTGCTTTCGTCAGTTCCGATTTCTAGAAGAACCGACTATTTAACTACTTTGGGTGATGAAAGTGGCTCCCACAAGAAGCACGAAAGGGCAGAGTTTTCGAGTGAGTTCGAAGAAACAGAAGAGTCGTCATTGAGGACAGCAGTTGTTGAGAATGTTTTCAAAATGTTAGGTATTAGTGAGGATGCTGCAAGAGGAGCAAATAGATGTGAATCAATTTCTTCTGATGCGTCGAGCTTGGGATTGTCCCGTTTGATGAATGAAGAACATAGTGTCAAGTTTTTCAACACAGTCAACCCTAACCAGGTCAACGTGGTATCACCAACCACCAAGGTCCAAACGGCTTCCAATACTACCCTGTCTCATCGAAGCAGCACCCCGGATGTAGACTTTGCATCAGTGAAGCAAGATTTCCTGAAAGCGCTTCTGATCAAGTATGTGGCTCCAGATACTGTTTTGGCGGAGGAGGGGTCGTTCGATACGGGATTATATTACGTGATTGAGGGTACTTTGGATGTCCTGGACTCGACTAGTAAGTTATACAGCGTTGAGCAAGGTGGGATTGCTGGTTATTTGACGTCCGTCTTGGGTTTCAGGTCGTTAGTCAACGTCCGCGTTTCAAAAGATAAAGATGCAATTATAGCCCACTTGAGTAAGGAATCCATTTCACGCTTGATGGACAGATACTTCTTCTTGCTTTTGCCCGTGGCCACCAAGCTCAAAAGTCTCCTTCTGCAAAAGCTTCTCACAATCGACTTTGCTCTTGAATGGTGTCATATTCCTGCTGGCGGAGTGCTTTGTGCACAAGGTGATTTGGCCAACGGTTTTCACATTGTCCTAAGCGGTCGCTTTCGTGTTGTGCGTAACAAGAGTCTTATTGAAAAAGAGTGCCCCCTGAGCTGGATCGATGATGGCCGCGAAGAGGAGAAAAACAAGAAGGACGATATTGAAATCTTAGGTGAGTATGGGCATGGTGAACTGATTGGTGAAGTTGAAGTGTTGACTGCTCTGAGAAGAACCAACTCGTTGATCGCAGTTCGTGATTCTGAGACTGTGCGTATTCCTCGTACATTGTTTGAGATGCTTCTGATGCAGAATCCTTCGTTGATGGTCAAGATATCTCGTATTGTTGCACAAGAAGTGACAAAGAGGAACCTGGATTACGATCCAATCTCTTCAGGAAACAATTCTGTCATATCCACCTCCACCAGCCCCCACCTCTCTAACGAGTATAAAACCATTGCCATTGTCCCCTGCAACACCGGCTTGCCTGCTGTGCGCGAGTTTGCAGAGAAATTAGAACAGGCGTTCAAGCAGATCGGTCGCAATGTTATTGCTTTGGATAGAGCGTCGACTCTTTCGCACCTAGGAAGACATGCTTTCGATGAGGGACTTTCGCACTTGAAGCTTTCGGGCTATTTTGCGTATTTGGAAACGGAGTATGAGACAGTTATGTACATTTGCGATACTCCCATCAAACTGACCTGGACCTCCACGTGCATATCCCAGGCTGATTGTATTCTTTTCTTGGCCGATGCAGAGGATGATGTAATTGCAACAGGCGTTGGAGATTATGAGAGATTGTTATTGAAGTTAAAGACGACGGCGCGGACCGACCTCTGTTTGCTTCACCGCGACAGATCGGTTGTTGCGGGCTCAACAAGCATTTGGTTGAAAAATAGAATGTGGGTACAAGGACACCATCATATCCAAATGGAGGTTCCTCGCCGTCCTGTTAAGGCTGTCGAGAGACCCAACATCATAAGGGATTTGGCTTCGAAAATTCTGAAGAAAACTAATCCTCACGTTGCAAGTGTTAAGAACACTGCCATTTCGTCATTCTTGCAAGCAAAACAATTCGGCGGTGCAAACAAGAAAATCGAACCTCCTAGCTTGAAAAATAGCCAATCTCACAAGAATGATTTCTTGAGACTCGCAAGAATCTTGTCCAATGAAGCCGTGGGATTGGTCCTTGGCGGTGGTGGATCGCGTGGTATTTCCCACGTCGGAGTTGTCATGGCATTGGAAAAGCATGGAATCCCCGTTGACTTGATCGGAGGGACGTCTATTGGTTCATTTGTTGGTGGATTGTACGCCAAGGAGTACAATATCGTATCAATTTTCGGCCGTGCTAAGAAATTCTCCAAGAGGATGGCCTCATTGTGGCGGTCAATTTTTGACTTGACATACCCTGTGACCTCCTACATGACGGGATACGAGTTCAACAGAGGTATTTGGAAGGTTTTTGGAACTAGTGAAATCGAAGACTTCTGGATAAGATTTTTTTGCAACTCCACGAACATTACCAATTCTACAATGGACATACACGAAACAGGGTACCTGTGGCGGTTTATTCGGGCATCAATGTCTTTGGCGGGTCTCCTCCCCCCAATAGCATACAAAGGATGCATGCTTTTAGATGGAGGGTACTTGGACAACTTACCCGTCATGGAGATGAAGAAGAAGGGTGCTAAATATATCATTTCAGTGGACGTTGGGTCTGCTGATGATAGGACACCAATGGACTATGGTGACACTTTAAGTGGGTTTTGGGTGCTTTTTAACCGGTGGAATCCCTTCTCCAAACACTCAAACCCACCCAATATGATGGATATACAAATGAGATTGGCATATGTTGCTAGTGTGAATGCATTGAATAGGGCAAAGAACACACTGGGTGTCATTTATTTGAGACCACCGATTGACAATTACGCCACGCTAGACTTTGGCAAGTTTGATGAAATTTATCATGTGGGCTTAGCCTATGCAGATGCTCTCTTCACAAAGTGGGAGAAATCTGGGAAAATTCCAGCTATTGCAGGTATGGTTGATAAGAGAAAGTTGCTGGACAAGAGAAAAACCTTATACAGGCGTAATTCGATATAGAGGTATAGAGAAGCGTAAAATGAATAAAATCTTAAATATTGCACTTTTTACAATTAATTTGCAGCTTTTTCCCTCATCACTAGGATGATTCGAACAGCACTACGCTTAAAGTCGACTCAAATAGCAATAAATCCTCTTAAAGAAGGCGACTTCACGAGGTTCGGGATATTACCGTTCTTTCAAGATAGGCTCAACAAGATTCTTTTGCCGAAATCTGCCTGGTGCGGTGACATTCCAAGCTACAATGTTGAGCCTCTTACTGACCAGAAAAAGATATTGAGTATGCTTGGTTCCGGGCACAACATCATATTAAAAGGCAATATGGACAGTGGGAAGTCGTTGGCCCTTCTTTTATATGCTTTAAACCTTTCACTTACGGCAACACCTGGTTACAATATGTTGAAGTCGAGTTCCAAACTCGATAGTATAATTTTGGTTCCCACAGTGGGGATAGTCAAGAAGTATGAGAGATTAACAAACCAATTACTAGAGGGTATCCCAGCGGAGTGCTGTCCTGATACACTTCATAAAGCAGACGCTCATTCAAACTTCGAATTGACGAGGTCGCTGCTAACTATTGACTTCCTTTACACGACCACGTTTAAAAGTTCTTACTCCACTGGCGAGAACAGAGAACCGCGGATTATAGTGTCAACATTTGAGGGATTAAAACACTTGCGTGGGAAGGAACGCGATGAGTATAATGACCTTGAATCTGTTCGTTTTATCGGTGTGGATAACTTTGATGTTTTTGCTAAAACTCCCATACTCAACCAAACGAAAGTGGTGGAACGCAATAAGGAGAGCAGAAAGCAAAAGTACCGCAACAAGGTAGAGAAATTCATTCAAATTATACAGAAGAGTTCAACTTCTGAATTTGAATCAAAATTGAAGAAACGACTCAACCATGTGGAGAGGATTTTTTCCGACGAGCACAACTTACAGAGCTCAGTAGATCATTCCAATGCCGTTCTTGCGTATAACCACACCACAGATGAAGATCCGTTGAAAAATAAGAAGAATAGGCTAATCCCATTCTTGTTCAAGCGTTTATTGCGTGAAAAGCGTGCTTTACTTTATAAACCCATTCAATATGCATTCGTTGGTCTTCAAGATGCACCCTATAAACCCTTTATCGAACCCAAAGTACACCACGACACATCGCGAAGTGAAGACTCAACTACCAGATTAGCCGAATCCTGTATTCGGTTCACTAATGAGCAAAGAAAATTGAGAGAGACTGAAAATGCGCTTATATCAGCATCAAGTGAATACAGGGAAATCACAAAAGAAGACAACATTCACGGTAAGTTTCTTGCATGTATTCAATCGCCCGAAAAACAATCTAATTGCAAAATCGTCGGCCTTGATGTTGTCTCGGGTGCACCAAAACTGGAAATTGAACTCTGGAGGTTGAATGCAAGTAGAAAAAGCCCGAAGGATCAAGTAAAAAAATTCTTGAAGAAAAGAATTCCACCCATACCTGAAATAGTTATTCACAAAGTAACTGCGAGGATCGTCAAAGAAACAGCAGCAGAATTGAAGAAAACCTATCCAGCTCAACCTTTTCTATTGGTTATTCCGAATTATATAAAAGCCAAATTCGTTATTTCTAAATTGAAGCAGTTGGGGCCCAACGTCACAAAAATTGATGATTGTGAAGAGCTAGAAGGTGAATTAAAGTCCCTTGCAACCAGAGATCTTACTGAACATCACTTTGTTGTCGTAAATGCTATGCAGATGTTATCATTGAACCTCCATGGAATTTCGAACATGGTAATTTTTGGCTTGGACGCATTGTTACCAACGTTTGCATTTCCAAATCATCACAGGTTGTTGAGAAAAGGCATGAATAATTTCACTGGTATAATTGATCCTGTTCTGGATTTAGCTCATTTTTACTTACATAAGCTCAAAAGCTCAAACCCAACGGGAAGAAAAAATGCGATATTTGTTTTGAACCAATTTGAAATTAACATGACCGGTGTGACAAGGAAAAGATTTAAAACTGATGCGGAGCACTTCAGCCAAATCATTTTACTCAATAAGCTATATTCAGGGCTTATAATTGATGAGATTGAAGGCGAGAGTATAGAGTTGGACTACAAGAAGATGTACTAGCATAAAATTAAGAATATATGACCTTTGTAAATAGATTAAACTGCATACTCATGTAGAGGCTTACTTTAGCACAGGGATGTTATATAGCCTTCAACTGGTAAGCTTTTACTTCTACAATTTATACAGCAGCTTCTACAAATTATTTTAATGCTTTATATTTACCCAAAACCTTATATATTACCAGCGTACTGGAATGGCAACTGCTGCTGCCCTTTCAGTGCAGTTTCCCTTGTTTGAAGTGTTTCATAAAATGCCGCCACTTTAGGATGTGTACTAACTCTATCCTTGCGAAAGTTGAGCACCTGTAAACCTTCTCGACTTGTCGCTCTTGATAAAGCAACATACGCTTGACCCTTTTCAAAAACGTTTCGCAAGTCCACTTTGACGTGGCGCAAAGTTTGCCCTTGTGATTTATGGATGGAAAGCGCCCAAGCTAGTATCAATGGGAACTGGACTCTAGATGCCAAGACTGTATTATCACGCTCATCCTCTATATTCCACACTTCTGGTTCAAACATCACAGTACGAGTAGTCACACCATCGGGCATAGTAAACTTTACTATAGGGTACTCTCTCTGTTTAAGGTTGTTGTCCATTTCGGCAGCCAAATCCTTCTTCCGTTGTCTGTTTTTCGCTCGAGCTTCAGAAACATCCTTGCTTGACAGCAGGAGCACTATATCGCTGAAAATGTAATCTTGGCTGACAGAGGGCTTTTCATCCTGTTCCAAAAACTCATCTGCTTCTCCTGATACTTCTTCATCGATGGCTTGTTCTTTCCTTTTCATGTAGACATCTTTATACATGAAATCAACCACTTTACCCATGGTTCCATTCACCAAGGTATCATCAAAGTTTTTGATACACATCACCTGGGCACCTTTTTTCAAAAAGAGCTTTTGTGGAGCCAAGAAGTTGTTGAGAATAGTCTGCCTCTGGGGTTCCTGAAGAGAACCAGAGTCCATTGCATTATAAAGCTGCGCCTCTCCTGGTAATCTACTCAAGCGCTCGTTGTTCGACCGTTCAACCTCATAACGCGTCGCAAACAACTGCGATGGAGATAGCCCTGGAGGGCATTTAACGGGTCTTTCTAACTTTGAAAACTCCTCTCTAGTTGCGTTTGACACCTTACCAGTCCTCATTTCGTTCAACATATCAACAAAAGTTTGATCTCCTTTTTGCCTAAAGACTTCCACTAGGATTAAAGTCAATTGTATATTTTCCTTCCAAGCCTGAGACTCAAACGAGAAAAACGGGTCCTTTGCGGGTGCGTTGGGATCAGTAGCTTTCACTACTGGCGGTAACTGGTAGAAATCACCACATACTATCAATTGTATTCCTCCAAATGGCCTTTGGCTTCTTCGAATTCTCTTCGCAATTTCATTCAACTTGTTTAAAAAGTGACCATCTACCATGGAGATCTCGTCGATAACCAAAACTTTTGTGTTAAGCCAGCGTTCCAATGCCTTTTTACTCCTGCGTACCTTAGTCAACAACTTATCAACGGGTTCATTTCCCAAACCAACACCGGAAAAGCCATGCAAGGTAATACCTCCAATATTACATGCAGCAAGGCCAGTGGATGCTGTCACAGCAACACAACCCGGGCGATATTTCTTCTTTAAAGCCTTAATAATTGCCTTGAGAAGCACAGACTTACCTGTTCCTGCAGAGCCTGTGTAAAAAAGGGATGTTCCATTAAGGGCTTGTTGCAAAATATACTGCTGCTCATCCAGCAACATCATCGGTTTCACCACTTTTCCTGTTGCTTCACCTATCTCTGGGGGCTTTTGAGTCGAAAGCTGAATCATTGGGTAGGCGGGTGCTGTAGTTGCTCGCTTCGGCCCAGAAGTTGCCATGTTACGCGTCTGGTTGACCAACGGAGGGGTGAAAGATTTGATCAGCTTTCCGTCCCATGTTGGCCTAGCGTGTGTTGATTCTGCCAAGGGTCGTTTTGCCGGGAGTATAGAAGTGGGTTTTTTAGGTGTGGGGGTATAGAGGGAGCCTCGGGTGGAAAGTAGTGACGAATCAGGCGATCCTGAGATGTGCCCTTGATCAATTGGTCTATTAGGAGACGCATCAACATTTGAATTTGTTGTTTTTTCGACTACCTGCTTCTTTGGTGTTTTAGCAGACCACTTTATATCTTCTTGTGGTTTACTCGGTTCTCCTTTTATTACACTCCTTGATTCCACTTTTGGTTCATTCTTTTGCTTCGAGCTATTATTATCTTCAATTAGCTCACTCGTAAGCTGTTTTTGCTCTATCCCCCCCTTTACTTTTTTCGTTGGTGTAGACTTCCCCTGTGGGCCATTAAGATGGGCGTTCAAAGCTACCATGATCAGCTCATCATCGTCGCTAAAGGGGTCAAAATCGGCGTCCAGTGACGCATTTTGAGGTGCTGCATTGGTACTTTTGCACGCTTCACCATCCCAGTCTTGTGACAGGAAATCAAAAGACAATTCCTGCAACTCCTTGATCTTTTCGGGATCAGTCTCAATGCGCGGGTTGTCTCTCCAAAGTTGCGGGGTATCATTCGACCGGAAACGGACTGGAGAGGATCCAAGCATTTGGCTAACTACCTCAGTTTGGCTCATTTGTGATGTAGCGAGATGACGCAACGTGGCTCTGGATTGTTTGATTATACCAACACTGAAGCTTCTTGTGGCTGCCCGTAACATTTATTCAGAGATTACGACGTGTTACAAGCAGGACTCGCGTGTGGCAGTGTTGTATAATTGAGATAAGCGGTAACAAAATATTAAAATAAAAACTTGAAAAAAGAGCATCGGATTACAAGTTTCGCGTTTCCTACTATAAGAGTTAGCTGATGTAGTGTTTCAATGATGGTGTAGTGATATGTATTCCTTTATTTAGACACTATACTAATTAATCCGAAATCACTAATTGCATCATTTATACCGTTGATTACGCACCATCACACCACGTTATTCATTTAAATTTACCACACCATTTACTCTAACACAATGTTCCTATTGATTAGCACCTATTGCCCAACCCAATCCTGAAACAAGCAAATTAGACAACTTATCTCCGGCAGCAGCCGCATTTTGTTGTGTGGAGTTTGTGATGCTAGCGAGATTGGAGCTGAGATTGTCGTGTATCGACGTCAAGAGCACATTATTCACGTTGGTCTGGATCTTTTCACTGTCCTCCATCAAGAAGCGCTCGTTCTCCGTATTACTGAGCATCGTGAGACGCTGGTTAACAGTCTCCCACTGCTTTAACACCTCAATGCTATCAACACCTTTCATCCCCAACACTACGGAAAGAAGTTTGCGCTGCTGTACCAACTGCAGACGGTCATGAGTCTCTAAATTACCGATCTTGACAAAGGTCCGCCAGTGTTTTGCAGCCCCCGCTGGATCTTTCTTGACTAAGCGAAAGAACTCATCATACGCATAGTCAAAATCTCCCTGCAAAGTCGCAAACTCAATGCATATGCACTTGACATCGACATCGTCACTTTGCGCTCCGTGCATTTGAGCCAATTCATGGGCGATTACGAGCAACTTGGTACTCTGCACATACAACTCAGGGTTTTGTTCGAGAATCTTTCGCACCAATTTCGAAGATTTTGAGTTAGCCACTTCGTATGGACGCATCTGTAAGCGATACAGCCTTACGGTATCGAGTACAGCAACGAAGTGCTGGAGTTTCTGTGATTCTGGTGAATTGGGGTCGAGCAATTCCCGCGAGTCACTTACCTGCTGGAGCTTTCTATCTTTCAAGCTTGTGGCGGCGTTGATGATCGTCCATCCACGCTCACGTACCAAACTGTCAACATCAATATCACGGAATACAGAACGATCATATATTCCTTCATCGAGACAACGCTTGGCAAACTGGTTACGCAATGAGAGTGCGGTTTCAACGTCGACCACAAACTCCTGGATATAAAACTCCACGGCGTCTGCAACTTTTTCATAATTGGTACTCGACAATCCCTCAACGATTGCAGACACGTCAGGTGACACTTTACCCCGTTTGAGACTCAAGTACTGAGCTATTGTAGTTTGGCCAAAGGGGAAAAGTTTTTGACATGCAGTGATAATTTTCGATAATAAAGAAGGCTTATCAAAAAGAACGCCATAGGAAGTCTCAAACAGCAGAGGCTCCGGATCTGGGAGCGAAGGAAAATCCACGTCATCAGTACACATGGCAGGCAGATACCAAAGTGTGCGCGATATGGACTCGTACACTTTGATGGTGTCCATTGGGGAGTTTTTCTCAAAAAGAGCATCGTAATAACAGCGTGCAATATACTTCTCCATGATAACGTCCAACAGGAAATGATTCCCATTGAGACCTGCAATCACCGTGTTCCACACCTTGTAACGATCAATAGCTTTTTCAACACTAGAAAACATCCACTGCACTAACCTATCAGAATCGCCCGTATACTTGACACATGGAATGACGGTGTTTGAGATCCACGCGGCTGAAAGTGATCTGTCCACAAACATTGCAAAACGGTCGAAGTCGCTCTTCAAATAGGTGCCGAATAGCACAGGATGCAGCAGGTGCTTGTGGTAATAAAGGTACGGCTCAATGACGCCCCGATGCCACTCAGTATAGTGATCACAGCCCATAAGTGGGAGGAGCTCTAAGCTATCCTTCATGTATTCGAAGTATGGTGCATCATGGACTATTTTGAACTTTGCAAATGCGTAGAAAGCCTCGTCGTAGGATGCACCTACCCTGAATGTTGACGATTTAACGATATCTTCTGCGGTTCTCAAGACTGATTCGGGGTTTAAGGAGGCCAAATTGGGGTCTAATTTTTCAGAAATCTGCTGATTGATCCACGTATAGAACTCCTCTATGTCCTGGACTTCAGTTGTGGTGGCCTTTTCTCCGAAAGTCTGCTGGAGGAAGCGTTGCGCAGTGTGGTAGATTTTCTCTGTTTGGTGGGTTAATGGACTGGTATACTCTATGAGGATGTAGAGTGCATTGGATATGGAGGTGTAGTGTAGATCAGGCTTTATTACGCTGGCGAGCCTGGTAAAGATGTCGTCGATGTCTGCATGGTCGCCTGCGATTGCTGCAGCGAGTGACACGAGGACTTTGCTGTCAATCATAATGAAGGAAAAAGTAGATGAAATCAAGACATTAAAAATCGTTGAGAACTACGTTAGAATATCGAGAGGCCAAATTCATAGCATATTGGACAAGCATAAACCGATAGCGTATATTGGATAAACATAAAGCGTTAGATCATATTGGACAGATATTGGACCTACATACTACATCGTTCCACCAGGTATCCCATTGATTACAAGCAGGCGGTTCTCAAATTATCAGATAGCTATACAACACATATGTCACTCATTGAAGAATCCACAGAAAACTACGTTAAGTACGATGACAAGAAGTCAACTGCGTATCTCAAGCTCAGACAGGAGATATTTCAGCTCCACTCCGAGGTAATACTGGGTAATACGAACCAAGAAGCGCGCATTCAGAAGCTCAGCTTTGAATTAGACCGCACTGTACTTCAGTACACCGCACACGTGCAAGAAATGCTCCAGATCTTGGAAATCAGTGAAAAGTATCCCACTGCACCATATGAGGCGGATCTTGAAAAGAAAAGAGCTGAGTTGGAAAGGGCGGTAAACGATCTCCAAAGTAACATCACAAACATCAAACAGACTCAGAAGCCTTTGTTGGATAAGATGGCGGTTTTGGTCAAAGAGTACAATAACGCTGCTTATGAGAGAAACGGCAGACATGGTAGAGGAAGGAGGAGGCACGAGACACAGGAGGACTTCATACAACAAGCACTTACGTACACACCTGAGCAAATCTCACAACTTGTTAGCGATGTTGGTTTCGATGTGGATGTCCCTGCGATTTTGAGTCTGCGCATGTTCGAAAAGAGGGGCGACAAGTACATTTATAGATTGGGACGGCAACAGGTGGGGCAAAGTATTGAAGAGTACGATAGGTTAATTGCAGAGACCAGTGCGGCTATAGAAAAGGAGATTGCGGAAAGAGAGCAGATTAAGCAGAAGTGGTGGGAGAATGTGAGGAAGTTAGAGAAGATAAAGGGGGTTTTGGATGAGAGTTCGAGCAATGATGTGATCTGAAGGATGGAACGAAAAGTGTGATGAGCATACTAACAGGGTGGTTGAGTCAACAGAAGTACAACTGAGTTGAATTAACAAATACAACTGAGTTAAATCAACAAAAGTATAACTGAGTTGAACCAACACAAGTACAACTGAAAGTTGACTAAATCAACAAAGTACAAACGAATTAGTACAAGCCAATTATTTCATGTAATGCTAAAATCTGACACTCCTCTACTCCGTGGTGATCGCGGCCTCCATATGATCAGCCCAACTTCGCTTTTTTTACTAACGTGAATAGCTCTTAAAAGTGACCGCCATATAGTAAAGGAACAGCTCCAAATTGACTTACTCACTCACTTCGCTCGTGAAGTAACCGTCCAGAAGCAACAACCACCAATTATAATCGTTGCCATCACTGTGTACCTACTCTTTACACCGCAATCATACAGTACTAATATACAGAATCATAACCACTCTAGTAATGTCTGATTCGAAACCTCCATCCAGTGAAACTTCGGTGAGCAGACAATCACCAGGGATGCTTTCTTTATCAGCAAAAATCCACCTTGCTCATATCAATAAACAATCTTACACTTGATCACCGTACTTGTCCGCTACCAGCTGAATTTGCGATAACTAGTACCACAATCTGTAATTAATACACTAACTTTAGTGAGCTAGCCTTCAGTTCGATTGAATAGAACAGTACCATCATGTAGTATTGAGGTTATCCTGATTGACTAGCACAGCACCTGTAGCACTGAAGTTATCATGATTGACTAGCACAGCACTTTCTAGCACTGAGGTCATCGTGATTGACACACACTGAATTCTTTTATGCGTTATCCTTAATCCTGTTCCCCTATAGGACTAATCAAAATCACCGAATCACCTCTCAAAAACACCATCTCGGTCTTTTTCACCTCAGGCTCGTCGCTCTCACTGTAAATATATTCCTGTGCTTCACTCAACACCATGTTGCAATGAGAATCATAGCCCTGAAGCTTGCCCTTCATTTCGCGGGCACCACGCAACTTGACCAATACGTATTCGTCCAACTGGAAACGGATAAGGTCGAGCGGCTCCTGTTGTATCTGCTGCTCAGCGGTGGACATGGTTGTTTGACAAAAAAAGTTTGGCCAAAAAAATTTTCGATCACCATCATGACAATGTTGAGGCAGGCCGCGCAAACCTCCGTGACGTTCACCAGAACCATACTGGCGAGCTCGACGGCGTACTCGCGCACCAAGCCATTGGCGTTCGGGGGCCCATCAACCATAAAATTACGTCCTCCTATCGTTCCCACGCACAAGAACTTTGAGGTTTCGCCTAACCACCCACTTTGGGCCTTCTTTGCAGATGGGAGCGAAACGCTGAATGCTTTGCGTGCACCAGACGAGATCGACTCTCTGTCAAGAGCGTGGACTTTTGCTGAGTTGCGTCGGAAGTCCTTCGAGGACTTGCACCGCTTGTGGTACTTGTGCTTGAAAGAGCGCAATATTTTAGCCAGAGAGGTGAGATTGGCAGAAAGTATTCGTTATAAAAAGACAAGTCAGCACCTTGATCTTGAACTGAAGTTGGTGGAAACACAGAAAACTATCCGCAGAGTGTTGCAAGAGAGACAGGTTGCGTACGAGCGTGCACAGCTTTTACAATCCGAGCAGGCGGAGTATTTGGAGTCATTCCAGGAACGCTACTTGAATGCCAGTGAGGCTGAGATGCTGGATTACAATTCTAAATTGGTGCGGTTGCAGTACGCGTTCTTTGGAATTCAGCCGCAGTTGCTGGACTACACCGAGGGTGACATTAACGAGAAGTTTGCCGTGGGATTGACATATGTGGCACGTTTGAAGGCCCAGAAGTATGCTCCTGAGCTCGGTGAGTTGAACGGTGCCATGGAGGAGTTGCCGTTCTTGTTGAAGAGCGTTGAAGACGCCAAGAAGGATGTGCAGGAGTTGAGAGAGTCGGGGCAGAGTGTCAAGTTGGACAAGAGAGATGTGTTGCCATTTTTGCGCAATGCCATTGAGGGTTTTGTCAAGGAGGAGTGATTGTAAATAGAGAATACAAATGGGCGACCAAGTTAGTGAGGTATAAGTATAAGTGTGTTGGGAGTGTATTAGCTTCTGCGGCATGGCATATTCTGGTAAGTTTACTTAGTGCTGAAGCTTGAGAGCATGGATATTCTGGGTAAATTTATTTAGTGCTGATGTTTCAGAGCACTGTGTAAATGTCTATAAATGTAATATCTTAGTACACCAGTCTATCAATCTATCTTCTATCAGTCTATCACATCTCTATCAAATCTCTATTAATTGCAATAAAATATAGTCAAATACCTCTCCACTTAATTCTCCTTTTTCTCCTTCAATCCTTTCCCCCGTCAATCCTTTTCTCCTTCAATCCTCTCGACACTCAGTTTCATTGCTTCTTCAACCTCAAACCTTCAAAGTGCACTGCCAGTCCTGGAGTGCCTGATGTATTTCACCAAATTTCTCTTTTCTTCAATTTCTCTTTTCTCCATTGGACAACTACCACTATGGGCGGAAGAATACACGGATTCTTGGGCGGCGTCTTATTGACGTCTGCATTGACATACTACACCGGTGAGTATTTCCAAAAGACCCTGAAGTTTGCCTCGCTGCAATTGCGCAGTGCTGACAACACTATCAACAACCGCATCCTCACCAACAACGAACAAATCATGAATGCCATACCCAAGTCCTCGCACGTGCATGCTGTTAAGCGCGTCAGCATTGCCGAGACTTCGAAGGACATCTGGAACGATGAAATTGTCAAGATGGTCAACTGGGTCTACAGTATCAACTGGTACCAGTGGGGAATCACTGCAGACAAGAAGTTGTTGGGTTTGGCTGACAAGGTTGCTCACTCGGTAACGGAAAAGTAGGCAAATGGACGATAAGATAGCTGGAAGGGGATGAACTACCATAAGACTGTTGAAAGGGGATGAACTGAAGGCGGGAAAGGGAGTACACCTATGAACAATCGGTAGTTTAAAAGGAACGATAGTTCCAATGGAACGGACAATCAAGATAGAAATGTAGGGATAGACCAAGGTAACGTTCATGTAATACATTAGGTATATTTAGGATAACATTGGTTGTACTGTCGAACTACATTTGGTTGTAGTAATTGGTCATGATGTTTGATTACATGCGGTTGGAATATTGGTTGATAACTATTTGATTACATGGAATATAGATTGAACACTATTTGATATCATACTATTTGATAACAGACTAAATGAACACAACAGGTAAGCTGGTTGTGTATTCCTTTCTTTTTACTGCGTAAGTGATGATATGTTACTACAGCTCTGACTGGTGAAATTGATAAGAGGAATCGAATATGTTAGTACAACAATCGGCATATTCGTCTGATGATTCATCCTTCTGTATTTTCTCCCTTCTCTCAATAGTCCTTTCCTCCAATTCGTTCACTAGATCTTGCTCGCATTGTTCTCTTTCGCAATATATGCATTCAATTGTCAATCCACACACTCACAAGTCAGTGAAATAATAAGTGTGGTTACTACTATGAATTTAAGAACGTTGTTGTAAATAAGTATATGTAGCACTATTTCTGATCGTCGTGGCTTTCATTTACTACCACTACCTCTGTATCAGAGTCTGCCTCGATCACATTCTGGGTCTTTTGAAACCACCCTTTGATGTCATGGTTCACAAAACAGTTCACTATCGGCATCAAGATCAGTAATATGAATGCAAAAATCACCTGGACAAATCCCCATTCACGCGGGTGCACTCCAAGCGCACACCCAGTCAAAAACCACCCAATGTAGTCCGTAGTGATCGAATCGTACCCCCGGTCTAAACCCTTCAATATAATGTCCGCACATACCCCAGCAGCAATGGGCTTGCTCAGTCCCTCAATTGTACGCGTAATCTCAGGCTTGTACCGCTCCTCTTCTTGGAATCCCTCGCTGTCAAAATTGCCCGGGTACACGCAGCTCACGCGGAAGTTGTAAGGCCCCAATTCCTGGCGCAATATATGCGACAAAGACTGAAGTGCAGCCTTCATTGGTGCGTATTGCGAGTAGCCAATGAAGGGAAAGTAAGCAACAACCGAGGAAAACATCACTATGTGTCTTTTCTTGTGCTCTTTGTGGTTGAGTTTAGCGTGAGTATCAAGAATCTGCTTGAACCCCGTGTGAACCACGTTTAGGGCCGTCTTGTAATTTAAGTCAATCCCATTTGCAAAGTCTTTAGAATCCAAGTCTTTGAACAACTTAGCCGTAGCACTACCAGCGCAGTTAAAGATGAAGTCCGGGTCCAAACCATGGTCCACCATGATTTCAGACCACAACTTAGCACACGCATCGTAGGATGAAGCATCGCACGCAATGGTCATGAGTTTGGCATCACCTGTATTTTTGGTCTCCTTCTTGATCCTGTCTGCCGTAGAGTCGAGCTTACTTTTGGTACGGGCTACCAATATGACTGAGCAGCCTTGGGCATATAGTTTCTGTGATATTTCTGCACCCACACCTTGCGAGGCACCAACAATCACGGCAAGCTTTCCTGCAGGGGATAGTTTTCCTGAGAACCACATGTTTGAAAACGTTTTAGTGCAAAATACAGAATTGATAATACCGCGACCGCGCGTAGAAAAGTAAATAATTAGAAATGCACCAAGAACAAGCGAATATAGAGAAAGGGCAATTGAAGGATGGAAAAATTGGAAGGAAGTAGATTTGATGTTCTCGGGAAGTGTGAAACGTGGTACTTATGGATGCTTGAGGTCGTCATTAAGGAACTTGTTGGATTATTGTAGGATAAGATTTGTCGTACCGTTCATATCACTCGCTCTTCTTTATACATATATATTCGCTCACTCACGTTTTGCTCGTTATATGATCATGACATAAATCTCGAATACTGATAGTATTTGTATAAATTTTAGAAAAATGTCTATAAAGTAGCAATAACGTAGATGTTAATTTCAAATAATTCAGTATGATGATGTTGACTTCAAACATAAAGTAAGGTGATAATGTGATACAAGATCTAAGACAAGAATACCCAAATTATGGATACTATAACAGAATGCCAAGATTACAGAACAATTCAAAGCTAGATATAGCAGATTCCCAATCCACCCCACGAAACAAGGATCTAACTTTTGAGTGAACTTCACTCACTCACTCGCTTCTTTGATTAATGAACAACTGTTAAAAATAGCTTAATCCAATACCACCAGTCATATTACCACAAACATCGCACTTATATCTCCACATCGATACATACTTCCCCCGTAATCTACAATTAAACTCTACCTTAAGTCCAGCATTCTACTGCCCTATGTACATTACGCCAAAAATGGCGACTTTGGCAATTCCACATGATCTTTAGCCAGTCTAGGCACTGTCTTGAACTTCTTCGAAGCGAGGAACTCGTCCGTGCGCGATCCCCCGTGGAAGGCCAAGTTAGGCTTGTTGGCCAACTTCTCGTTTTTGTCCACTTCCAGCTCGCCGTTGAAGAACTCAGTCTTGCACGTCTCCACAGCAGCCTTGAAAACCTCGTCACCATTCTTGCGGAACTGCGTCAATTTCTTCACATTCTTTGCGGTGATGGCATCGAGGGGTAAACCTTGCAACTGCAATCTTGCCACGATCTTTGCAGTGTACCAGAACTTAATCTCGTACTCCGAGTCCACTAACTCCAAG
This sequence comes from Kodamaea nitidulidarum, assembly GCA_030674215.1. Taxonomy (NCBI): domain Eukaryota; kingdom Fungi; phylum Ascomycota; class Pichiomycetes; order Serinales; family Debaryomycetaceae; genus Kodamaea; species Kodamaea nitidulidarum. The sequence continues at coordinate 188,009 of JAJLWI010000001.1, read as the reverse complement.
ACCGACATTGGCGCATTGTCTTCGCCCAAACGCGGCTCTAACTTGATAATGCGTGTGAATCCCGTCTGTCTATCGCCGAAACGCAGGGCCAAATCTTTGAGAATCTTGGACCCCACCTCCTTGCGGTCCGGGGGTTGTAAGAAGTCCAAAGCTTTCACATTTGCTAACTTGTACTTGAGACTTTTGTCGGCAAGCTCACGCTGTTCCTTGAGAGCATTCGACAAGAACTTCTCGATCTTGACCTGTGCACGCTTGGCCTTGGTTCTGGTTGTGACTATGTGCTCATGGCGGATCAAGCTCGCACAGAGATTCTTGTCCATCAGCTTGATGTGGCGCGCCACATTGTTCTGGATCTTGTGCAACGAAGGCATGGTGATTAGAAGTTCTGAAAAAAAATGTGAAGAAAAGGTTTAGAGGATGTTTAGAGGAATAATTAACAATGGATAAAATTTGTTTATCAGAGGGTGATGCGGTGGCTCAATGGTAGAGTTTTGGATTCCAAATCCAACGGTTGCAGGTTCGATTCCTGTCCGTGTCAATCTTCTCAATTTACGCTGATGCGGTGGCTCAATGGTAGAGTTTTGGATTCCAAATCCAACGGTTGCAGGTTCGATTCCTGTCCGTGTCATTTTTTGGATGTGGTTTGTATCTTTAGTGTTAAATATCGCTTGGTCAATTAGTCCAATCAATTGTTTTATAACTTAGTTACTCAGTTACTAGACTCTCACTTACTCACTTATTCACTCACTCATCTACTTCACATACTCACTCACTCGTTCCCTTACTCAATCACTTATTCACTCATATACTTCACATACTTACTCACTCACTTCACTCGCTTCGCTCGTTCAGTTCGTTCTAAACCTAAAAGTTGATTGGCTTGTCAAAAGTCGACAAAGCAGCCTCTTTGAAAGCCTCAGACAAGGTAGGGTGGGCGTGGCAGGTTCTGGCAACATCCTCGGTAGAAGCACCGTACTCCAAAGCCAAGCCAGCCTCAGCGATCATCTCACCAGCGTTAGAACCAATGATGTGCACACCCAAGATTCTCTGGGTCTCGGCATCGGCAATGAACTTGACGAAACCATCGGTGTCCAAGTTGGTCTTGGCACGTGAGTTAGCAATGAATGGGAACTTGCCCACCTTGTACTTGATACCCTTCTCCTTCAACTGCTCCTCGTTCAAACCAACCCAGGCAACCTCAGGGTGGGTGTACATGACGGAAGGAATGTTGGCGTAGTTGACGTGACCGTGACCGTGCTTGATGTACTCAGCAGCAGCAATACCCTCCTCCTCAGCCTTGTGGGCCAACATTGGGCCGAAGGTAACGTCACCAATAACACGGATGTGCTCGTGCTTGGTTCTGAACTGGTCGTCGATGACCAAACGGCCACGGTTGTCCATCTCCAAACCAGCCTTCTCAAAGTTGAGACCCTTGGTGTATGGTCTTCTACCGATAGCGACCAACAAAACATCGGCCTCCAAGTCCTCCTTCTTGCCACTCTTGACGTCCTCAACCTCGATCTTGACCACATCACCAGCACGCTCACCCTTGGTGACCTTCGTGCCGAGCTTGAACTTGAGGCCCTGCTTGGCGAGCAACTTCTGTGCGTTCTTGGCCACCTCACCGTCCATGCCGGCACCAATGGCGTTCTGGAACTCAATCACGGTAACCTCGGAGCCCAATCTCGAGTAAACGGAAGCCATCTCCAAACCAATGATACCACCACCAATGATGGACAATCTCTTAGGGATCTCTTTGAGGTCAAGGATACCAGTGGAGGTGACGATTCTCTCCTCGTCAATTTCAATTCCTGGGAATGGAGTAGGCTCGGAACCGGTAGCCACAATGATGTGGTCAGCCTCGACCTCGTGGGCCTCACTGCCGTCGATTGGCTTGACCTGCAAGGTCTTTTCGTTGAGGAAGGAACCCTCACCCTTGAGGTATTCAACCTTGTTCTTTTTGAACAACATCTCGATACCACCGGTCAAACCCTTGACAGCCTTGTCCTTTGCGGCAATCAACTTGCCAAAGTCCACAGACACTTCGGAGGTGTTGACGATACCTCTGGCAGCAGTGTCGTGCTTGATCTGGTGGTACAAGTGCGTGTTGTTAAGGAGCGACTTCGATGGAATACATCCGACGTTCAAACAGGTACCTCCAAGAGAGCCTCTCTTCTCAATGCACGCGGTGTTGAAACCAAGCTGGGCAGCCTTGATGGCAGCAACATATCCACCTGGACCACCACCCACGACAACAACGTCGTACTTTTTGGACGCAAATCTGGTGAATTGAACGGCCGATGTAGCCGGACGCTTGAATGAGGTTCTCAACATGCTTGTTGTGTTAGTTAAAATTTTCGTTGAGCTGTCGTCCGGCCACAAAAGATTTATAGGATGGATTATGTAAGAAGAAGCTAGAAGAAAAACGGCACCCACCGTGATTGTAAGGATGTGTAGGTGTGTGAGTGATGGGGATGATGTCTACGAGCTATTTCTCATGTGGGCGGACAACGCACGCTGTCCGCTTACAAAGGGCAATTTAATGTGTTCCGGTTGTGCCCCGGGATCTTCTTGTTCCGGGCTAGCTGACCAATGGGAAGGCGCACGAAGCAATCCGGGGCACTGTGAATGACGGTGGCGCGTTTGACCCACATACATCACAGGAGTATAGTACGGAGTCCCGGACAATGCTTGCATCCGAGCCATGAGTCAAAAAATTGCCTCCGTCACCTTCAATGCAGACATTGTATCTCCCCTCCCACCGCTTTTTCCGGCACCTCCACTTTTTGTTCCTTCTTTTTTTTTTGCTACTCTTCAAATCACCAACATGTTGACCAGAACCCTTAGAACGTCATTGAAGCACGTCCCAGCTTGTGCTGGAGTTCTCAGAAATGCTCCAATAAGCAGAATAAACCGCACAAACGTGTTTTCGAGTTTGACTTCGGTGCGTTTTGCCTCCCACACCGTCAAGGTCCCAGACATGGCTGAGTCCATCACTGAGGGTACTTTGGCTGCTATCGTGAAGGATGTTGGAGAGTACGTTGATGTCGATGAGACCATTGCCACCATCGAGACTGACAAGATTGATGTTGAGGTTAACGCTCCAGTTGCTGGTACCATTACCGAGTTCTTGGCTGCTGTTGATGACACCGTGGAGGTTGGCCAGGACTTGGCCAAGATCGAGGAGGGTGCTGCTCCAGAAAAGAAGGCAGAGCCAAAGAAGGAAGAGGCACCAAAGAAGGAAGAGGCACCAAAGAAGGATGAACCAAAGAAGGAGGAGCCAAAGAAGGAGGCTCCAAAGAAGGAGGCCCCAAAGAAGGAGGCTAAGAAGGATGTGAAAGAGTCTTCTCCTTCATTCACCAACTTCTCCCGTAACGAGGAGCGCGTCAAGATGAACAGAATGAGATTGAGAATCGCTGAGAGACTTAAGGAGTCCCAGAACACCGCTGCATCGCTCACAACTTTCAACGAGGTCGACATGACTAACTTGATGGAGATGAGAAAGTTGTACAAGGATGAGTTCTTGGACAAGACCGGCATCAAGTTGGGTTTCATGGGTGCTTTCGCCAAGGCCTCTTGCCTTGCTGCAAAGGAGATCCCTGCTGTCAATGCTTCCATTGAGAACAACGACACCTTGGTGTTTAGAGACTACACCGACATCTCCGTTGCCGTGGCCACTCCAAAGGGTTTGGTGACCCCGGTCGTGAGAAATGCCGAGTCCTTGTCCATTTTGGGTGTTGAGAAGGAGATTGCCAGCTTGGGTAAGAAGGCCAGAGACGGTAAGTTGACCTTGGAAGACATGACTGGTGGTACCTTCACCATCTCCAACGGTGGTGTTTTCGGTTCTCTTTACGGTACCCCCATCATCAACTTACCACAGACTGCCGTTCTCGGTTTGCACGGTGTGAAGCAGAGACCTGTGACTGTCAACGGTCAGATCGTGAGTAGACCAATGATGTACTTGGCATTGACTTACGACCACAGAGTTTTGGATGGTCGTGAGGCTGTGACTTTCTTGAAGACCATCAAGGAGTTGATTGAGGACCCAAGAAAGATGTTGTTGTTGGAGTAGATAATACAGATTTGTGAGGATTATTGTAGGGGATGAACGAGCGAACAAACTGAATGAGCGAACGAACTGAGTGAGTGAGTGAGTAAGTGAGTGAGTGAGTGAGTGAGTGAGTAAGTGAGTGAGTGAGTGAGTAAGTGAGTGAGTAAGTGAGTAAGTGAGTAAGTGAATAAGTGAGTGAACAGTCAGTAAATTGACAGACAGGAAAAGCGGAGCAACTAAAAGTATCAAATGGAACAGTGCAAGTTTTATCGGGAAATTAACGACAGTATGAATTAGAGAGACAGCACTAAATAGTCTGCCCAGGAGATTAGCAGCAAACGACGGATAGAAAGAATTTGAAATACCGCACTCATGTAATGAACGAGTATAATGCCCGGTATTAGTACCGGGCTCAAGTAATAAACAAGTGCAAGAAGTAATATAATCTGACTAAAATAATGGAAAAGAATTTGTTCAAAATAATGAAAGTAACTGCTTAAAACAACGGAAAAGTACCGGAAGTAATGGAATATAACCGGACTAAAATTCCTGGAAGACAGTGAATAAGAGAAAAGAGAATAGTAAATGCAATAATCTCTCAAAAGAACAACAACGGAGATAGATCTCACTCGTAAACTTCTATAGGAGATTTCACAAAGTCAATTGAAATTCACTCGCCTGCCTTTTATTTGTAACCCTGTCTAAAGGCAATATACAAAGTTGGTTTTGATATTTGTAATCTCTTATCAAGTTTAGACGAATATACAGTGTCCGATATTTGGATCCTCAAATCCCCCACTATCAATAAAAAGTTCACACCAAAGCAAAAACGAGACCGCTGCGAAGCGCCTTCTCACTTAGACTGTACAGTTTTACAAATGGTACATCTAAGCTTGTCCAGGTTGACATACTAGGTTTCAGGCCTGCATATATTTGAAATAGTTGTGAATTGCAGTACAGTCTCTCACTTCGTCTGCACAAACAATCACTCAGAATGGCAGAGAAAAACTAGTAACCGGCATTATATTGACAATTGTGTATAATTGGTGTAAATTTTAATAGCCTATCGGGTTATTTGTGGTACTTCATATTGAGGTATTGCAAGTTACCAAAACTAAATCACTAAACCATACTGTGCTGCTTCGTATACATTTTGCGCTAGGTTTTCAAGGTGTCACCTGTCACGGGTGCAAAATAATTCCCAATATGTTTTTTTGCCATGTTTATGTTTATCATTTGCCCAAAGAGGAAATCTGATGAAGTGGTTCTTCAACACTTGCTGCAACTAGAACAAATCAAAATAAAGCACTAGACTGGATATCTACTGAAATCGAGAATTCCATTCAATCTTTATAAAAGCAAATCTTTTCTTTGTAACCAAAATCAGAGGAATTGCTAAACAATCATTCCCTACTGAGGTCAACAGGTCCAGTACTACAGCTAGTCAACAGATAGAAGGGCATCACCATTAACAGACCCTTAAGGCATCAGACCCTTTAAGGAACTTTACAACAAGTTCATATAGGAAAATTTCAAAAGAAGACCCTAGAAGAGGTCTCAAACCACAGTGGAGGTCAATTAGATCAACTACAGTAAACAGGAAAACAAACGTATATCTTTGATAAAACTTGCAACGGCTTGAAAGAGCCCATCATCGAAACAGCAACACATACAGCCCACATCATGGATTCCTTCACCAACTGGGACGATCCCCTCGGAGGCCTTGACATCGTTACTTCGCTGCCAAATAAAATCCCACTTCCACACGAGAACTTTGACCAGTATTTCTCAGAAGAGTATCAGGAAATGGACAACTTGTTCAACGAGACATTAACGGGGTTGCAGGATTTGGATGTGCCATCTGGATTTATGGAGTCTGACCTGCACAAGAAACACACGCGAAAAATCAGCGGAACGGCTATCTTTGGATTTGCAGACCACAGTAAAGACTTATCTCTCGGCTTCGCTAAATCTATATCTCCTGCTGAGATTTTGGCTCCCGAGTCTAGCAATGAAGGATACCAGGATAAGATCTTGATCCACGAGGAGGATGAGGACAAAGAAAACGAGAAGATTGCCTTTGCACAGCTGTCCCCCATAAAAAAGCCAGGTGATTATGCTATTCCTAGTAAAGACCCCAAAGCATACAGGTTTCCACCATCTCCACTGCCACTGCGCTATACTAGCCAGAGTAACCCAGGATCCGTTCTTCACAATACCTACCAGAACAACTACTCCGCAAAGTATTTGCAAGATTTAGGTACTAAGGACCCCATCGAATATGTTGATGATATCGAGCCCTTGTTGGAGAAGGTGGAGCATCAGGCACAACAGTCTGTTCCACAGCAGCAACCTCAACAGCATGTTATTTCACACGTTCCACCAAACTCGCTGCCTTTCAGGTCTCACAACTTCCAGACCCAACAGATTTCGCAGCCAATGCCGTCTCCCTCCAATCAACAGTCTTACGAAACCTTCAAGTACGTGCCCATCCCGGTCCAACAGCCAGTCTACAAGAAGGAAAAATTGCAGATGCCGCCGCATCGTAATGATATCCAAAGAGCTGGCTTACTGAAAACTACTTTTCTTCCACCGCCATCCCCACCCATGCTTTCCAACGGTTCTCCTGAGTGGAATTCTTCACCAGAACCGCAATCTCCATCCAATAGGTTCCTGCTGCCCGTACACCCAACTATGAGGGCCAATGCCAACTTCTACCAGCCTCAATTTTTCCTGGAAGACAACTTCTTTAATGATCCGTCGCTGTCGCCATTATATTCTCTGCCTATGGCAGCAAAACCACTTAGCCTGCTGCCTGTAAAATACAGCAGTCCATTGAGACAAGCTCCAGGAAATGACGACACGGTGGAGATGAACAACCTGACCATTGCGCAGTTGACACCATTGAAAAACACGCTCCCTAACACCCCGAGTCGCAACCAAGTACAACTCGAGTGGTCCCCGATCATCCTGCCGAGTGCAAAAGCTCTGCAAGACGTCAAAAAGCATATTAAGGAATCACTGGCACGTAGAAGAATCAAGAAAACCTCGCTTCTCCCGCCGGGTGAGCTTGATCAGTATTGGATGGGACCGGATGAGGACAAGATATATACGTGCACATACAAGAATTGTGGCAAGAAGTTCACGAGGCGATACAATGTTCGTTCGCATATTCAGACACATCTCAGTGATCGGCCTTTCGGGTGCCCCAACTGCCCCAAAAGGTTTGTGCGGCAGCACGACTTGAACCGACACGTGAAGGGTCATTTAGAAACCACACATTGCAAGTGTGTGTGCGGGAAGGAATTTACACGGCTTGATGCATTGAAGAAGCACCAGTTGCGAAACATATGTAAGGGAGGAATCACGCCGGCACAGGCCAATGGTGTCCAGAAGCCGAAGAAGCCCAAGAGCCCGGAATTGGGCGAATATGCATCAAACAGGATCAACGATCAGCTTGCACTGTTGGCAAACATGTAATGGACTGTTTACAAATTAATTGAGGATAGGATAAGTGTAGGTAAAGAGTAAATAGGAATTTAGGTAAATGATTATATTGAGTAACCAAATAAGAGAATTGAAAACGGATTTCAGCGAAGTTATTATCCGACCTGAAGGTTCATGTTTAGGAAACTCTAAATAGAAGCCACAACGGATAATATTAGGTAATGTGTGCTGAAGAAAGTTATTAAAGCGGGATACGTTTTGGATGTTGACCGTATTAGGGATAGCTCTGTACAAAGGGGCCTGAGTTTAAAAAGATTTGACTTTGAACGATGAGTTCTCGTTACAAATAGTCAAAATTTTGGTCACTTTATCTACACTTCCTTAAAGTATATGTATTATAATGACTTTCACAGTCTTTGCCTAAGTATATGGCTTTATTGAGCCGAAAACATAAATGGTTCAAAGGCCGGAAGGTAAAGTAGATCCAAGAGGTGCTGGAACACCAGAAGGAACCAAGCCTGTAGGAACAACAACCGAAGGAACCAAACCTGAAGGAACGACACCTGATGGAATTAAGCCAGTCGGAACAACTCCAGCTGGGATCAAACCTGTTGGAACAAGTCCAGACGGAATCAAACCTGTTGGAACAACCCCAGCTGGAATTAAGCCCGTTGGAACAAGTCCCGAAGGAACTAAACCACTGGGAAGAGCGGAATCAACATCACCCAAAAGACTTCCGAGAAGGCCAGTAACAACGCCCAATAATGAGCTGAGAAGACCTTGTGGTGCCAGTGTGAGCTCACCTGGCAAGTTGTTGAGAAGATCTGCACCGGGGACATTGGGAATGACACCAGCAGAGGTGTAGGTGATAATAGCAACAAAAGTAAAGATAGCAGAAGGGTTCATTGTAATTGTTTTGTGAGTGTAGTTTGGATGTGGATGATAACTGAGGATATTTGCAGCCTTTTATATCTCCAATATATGTGTGCAAATCCTAGAATCTTAAGGTTCTAACACGTTTGGTCATCGTTTGTACTCCCAAAAACAATGAACTGGCTGGCTGGTTATTTCTTTATGGTTTGAGGACATTGAAACAGGCTCCGTGATCTTCACTTTATTGTTGCAAACAATTTGCTTTTGTGTACACAATCATGGTTTGGGGCCATGATTGATAACTCTGTCATGTCAAAGCCAGCCGCACATTTTGCAGCAATAAAAAAAATGCTGACAACAATGCGAAATTATGAAGTCTGTTTTTTATTGTTTACATTCTTTTACATTGATGAAAAGGGTAGAGTCATTGTGAAGATTATATCGACGAGATGAATATATCCATTGTGAAGACTGAATGCCATTGTAAAAATTGTGTTGATGAAATGGTCATAATTCTTGTAGAATGTTTACACTCAAGGTGAAAGGATAACAGCTTCGCATGATTCTAAAGGAGGCAGGGCCAGCTACATATCGCCACGTTTCAAAGATAAGTGAGTAAACTGTTGAGAAATGGTTATATACGAAGCCAACGTCGAGGTTGGGTTAATTATAAGTACCACAAGTTGGAGCGCACAACTAGATAGAAGCTGGATCTTGGTACAACTTCTTCGTATATATCACAGGGAAGGAGAGTGATACGTAAAAGACAACTCCTCATCAAGCACCGACCTCTATCGGTCCATATTCTCTCAATACAATCCTCTCAATATCAGCACTGTTAAACAATGACTCTCTACTTCTCTTGAACAATGACACCCACCCAAAAATAGCCCCGAATACATCACCCAACTACATCATTTTCGCATAATTCATAAGTTTCGCCAGGATATATATCTCATCATGCATGAAAAGAGCTGGTTGGAGATACACCTGAGTGATGTTCACAGAACAAATAATCCTCATATACAACCAAAAACTCGATGAAGACTTTGAATCCCTCGCATTCAATCCGGTATTTGAGCCAGCTTTGGCAAAGAAGATTGTCATCACTTAGCTCACAGGCACTTGTGCAAGCACTTTCCCCGCGCTGTAAATTTCAGTCTTGCTATTATCAACTTTGACGACTTAGCAACGTGATTCAGATCCTCAATTAGTTCACTTTTGTGGTCTCCACTTCCTCCTTGACTAATATGTTATCCTTCCCTAACTCGTGGTCACTTTCTTGATTCTTCACTCTGTCCTCTTCCTCTTGTTTGTGAGTTTTCAAATGCTGGTTCAAATTATCGGAACGACTGAACTTCTTGTTGCAGATCGGGCAGTCATAGGGTTTTTCAAAAGTGTGCAAGGACCTGAAGTGCCGTTTCAAATGCTCCTGGCGCTTGAAACGACGCAGACAGTAGTGGCACAAATAGATTTTAGATTGGTCTAACACGTCAGCCTCTTTATTTTCCTTTCGGCCACGGGTTCGTGTCTGCAGATTAATGACTGTAGTTGGATATATCTGAGTATCCGCCGGTAAGTCTAGCAGTGTAAGGTCCACTTCGACCGCGTTTCCACTGTCCCCAGAAAGCAATTGACTCTTTTTTCTAGCGAGCAACTTCGAACCAAGTACACGCTTTACACCACTTTCCTCGGTGGCATTCGTAGACCCCTCGCTTACTTGACCGCTACCAGAGCTAACTGCACTTTCAAGATCTTGCGCAGAGTCGAAGCTGGATTTTCGTTCGTCATTGCGCTTGTTTTTGCGGTAATTCAGCGGAACAATATTCTTCCGTTTCCCTACGTTCTCGAAAAGTGCAGAATAGTTGACTTCAAGAGGCGCAGGTTGAGTTTGAGAATTTTGCGGCCCGGTAAGTGAATCTGGTTCTCCTGAGTTCACCAAGGACGAGGAATCGGAGCCAATAGTAGGTGGGTTCGGTGGTGGCTGGACCGAAGCTCCCTGTTGGTTAGAGGGTTGCTCTTGGGATTTAAACCTCGTAAACAAACTGCGTTTGGACCTTTTGACAATCTTTTTCGGTTCCTCCTCACCCTCTTTGTCTTCCTCTTCTTCCATAAAGAAGTTCTCCTCCTCATTTTCGTCTAGATTGGGTTCCGGTTGTATAGGGTTTGACAGTTTGAAGATGCTTCGTATAAGATGGCGCAGCTGTGGTTGTCGTTGAGTGCTTTGGTGGTTGATAAACTGTGGAGAGGACGGCCCCTGGAGAGGTGACCGTTGCGACTTGTCGCCAATAAAAGGAATCATGTTTGTAATTGAATTTGTGAAGCTCGAATAGCGCCCGGAAGGCGCCGGCGTTATTCCGGACGACGGGCTGTGGTTACCCATACTCTGGGATAACAGGTTTGGAGACAGGGGCTGCTGGGAGGAATGCAGCAGGTCAATTGACTGGCGTGTTTTGTACATGTCGAACGATGGCCTGTGGATGCTAGAAGGCGGTTGGTCGAACGAATTGCGCGAAAAGTACTGTTGTGCAGAGAAAAACAGCGGCTGTGTGGAGTGGACCGAGCTCACAGAAGGCGTGAGAGAGGTAGTGGTAGTCAAAGGCGATAACTCGGACAAGTGCTTGTTCACGCTGGCATTCAGGAAAGACTGTCCCAGCAGCGGAACGGCCAAATTCAGGTAATGGCTGTCTATGGACCCTTGACGAAGACGTACTTGGTGGTCTGAACTAGGGTTATTGAAGTCGGGGTTATAATTGGAGTTGTGGTATTTTGAGTTTTGGTAGTTATCGATGCTAGAGTTGTAGAAATTAACGTTGGAATTGGCAAAGTTCGGATCCATGTCAGGGTTGTGATAGTTGGGGTCAAAATTGGGAATGTCGGAAATAGGGTCGAAATTGTTCGAATTTTCGAAAATAGTTGCACCGTTATTCTTAACGCCCTCATTGATGCTGTTGAAGCTGATCTGGTCATTGAAACCGATATCGTTGTAGGTGCCTTTATTGGAGTAGTTGAAGCTTTCTGTAAAAGTGCCGTTGATGCCATTGGTCTTTTCGTTGATAATGCTACCGTTTACATTGGTATCTCCAGTCATGTTGGTGTTTATATCATTTTTGAACCCGTCGGGGTATCTTGTGAACCCAATTGGCTCTCTTAGTTTGGCATCATCCAATGTACCTCCAATTCGGGGTTTCTCATTTCCATCGGAGCCAACAGATTCTCGACGGTCGTTGCTCATGTTGACGTAGCTGGGCACACGCAGCAGTGCACTGTATTGCTGTGGCGGAACTGCCAGAAAGAGAAGGTTGCCGTACTCATTACCCTTTTGTTGCAGATTGAATTCTTGCAGTTCCATTGCAAATGGCGGCAGGTCATCCAAATCCATATTGTCATTCTTGAAAGCGCCGGGCATGTTGAAAGACACAGATTGTGCGGACAAGTCATATTGGAAGTCATGATTTCTGGAATCCGTGTCAGGCTGAATCGGCTCCCCGTTGCAGGTCCATTCGAACACGATATCCTTGTTGTTTTTCTCGTTCATGGTCATAGTGACCGTACTACCGCCATGGACACCCTCAGTTGTTGCATTTGCACCTGCTGGCAGGAATACCAGGTACAGGTCTAGATCTATGTTATCGTCCATGGTTGTGCGTAATAGATTTTTTCGAGTGTTTGTGCGGTTTTCGCGGATAACCAGGTGTGCACCATAAAGCACCACCAAAGTCGATTACAAAATGGGCTGAGCGGATGAATGCGGAACAGATGAATAATGGATGTATGAAGGGTATTTCTATTAACTTACCAATTTGCTACAACTATTATCAGGGAGGTCGAGTTCATATCGTCCTGCACGTCAGGCCTGGACCGGGCATTTTGCACCCAAGGGAGGCATGAGTGCACGGCGCAGAAAAGTACCAAGGTTTATTGTGGTTAAAAGCTGATATATGCGGATGACTACTGAGTATTCTATACTGGACGTAGGTTTTTACTCTGCATCTCCCACTGTCAGGGATATGGTTAATCAGCTGGATTGCTTATTTACCAGAAATTGTTGAAGTATGTGGAAAGCGAAAGGCTGAGAGAAGAGAATGTGATGGGATTTTTACTTTCAGAATAATAGAATGTGTCCACTTATTGAACAAGTAGGCATATTGCCTTTCTAGTGAGTGGTTTCTGTCTGAGCGAGTACCCAATAAGAGTGTTTTACTTCTCACTACTCCTACTATCTTAAACAGAGTGATATATTTTGTTGCTTTCAGAAGTTTAAAAGTACTCGGAACTTCTCGGTATAAGGGCATTTGTGCAAACATTTTGCAGATTTCTGTTCATCCCAAAGCTAAAGATTCATGTTACCATTGAAAATTAGTTGCAAACTTCGCCCTTGCTAGTCATTTGCTGCGAACCTCTTGTTAATCGTTGGTCACTAGTGCGGATTTCCTCTCATGGTCATCATTTATGCTTTTTGGTCGTCCCACTTTTGGAACTGCCTAAAATTCAAAATGATTTGTGACCTTTTTTGGCAGCTGTTACACTTCATTCATGCTCCTACCCTAATGTAAATTGAAATTGCTCAGGCCTCACCAGCTAGAATGTTCTCGAATGTAGCTTGCTCGTGTATGCTATTTCAAAGAATTTTGGTGTGCACTATGACAAACTTTGACTCTTAGTCACACGAATTCAAGATCACTCCCAATTTGTGGATCATAATGCACAGTAAAAAATCTTTGCGGCGGTTGTTCGGCATTCAAGAAAATCAATGTGTTATATGCAGGTTATACATAATGTAGGAAGACCATTCGTTTTAAGACTATTTCGCAGCAATTTCGTAAAAAGTATACTTACACATTTCACACGAGCGAAGCAAGTGAAGTGAGTGAGTTAGTGACTGACTGACTGAGTCTTCGTAATCTAATTAGTTATTAGATAACGAGTGAGTGAATGTACTTCAATTATAGTTTCACTCAATAGTTTTCACTTGAAGTACATTAACTCAATAATATTTACTTGAAAGTATTCACTCAATAGTATTCACTTGAAAGTATTTACTCACTCACTCACCTCACTCGCTTTGCTCGTTCAGTTCGTTCAATGACATACATCGGTGATTTTGCGATATGCGGTCCAAGTGTGATCAGGTATGAAAATGCCTACGATGATTAATGTATACTTTAAAGAGGTAACCAAGCTCGTTGCAAATGTTGACATTAGTTATCGTGATAGTCTGAGCAAAATGCCACCCGCAACTTTTATCATGTCATAGAAGTAAATGTGTGTTTTAAGGGAAATTATTTATTCACGAGGGGTCAGTGCCTCGTATAGGTTTACTAGTACTGTACGAAGGTTCACCGCAACAACCAATAACTTTTTCGACTCTGCCAATCAAAAGGGGATGCTGTTTCCTTGCAGGTTCAAACAGATCTACCTCCAGGGGAAAAATTATTTATAAATTGCAAGCAGCAATGTGTGTGAAAAAACCCCCAATCTCTTCAAACCCATGTCCTATGGTTGAGCAATTTCTGGGTCCAGAACAAACCCATGTCCTATGGTTAAGTAATTGCTGAGTCCAGAACAAACCCATTTCCTATGGTTAAGTAATCGCTGAGTCCAGAACAAACCCATTTCCTATGGTTAAGCAATCGCTGAGTCCAGAGGTATCGAGCGCCTAAAATCGATTAGGCTTGAACTGGATGACGCAGGTTTGGCTTTTAAAGATATTGTAGAGCCACTTATAAGATTGACTGCTTCTCGTTTTGTTGAAGAATACATTAGAACCCACCATCATTATCGCACAAACAGTGTGTATAGTACTTACAACACGTAAAATCACATAACCGTATTGCACACTTTTCAACCCTCCATGAACTTCATTCCAGATGGAGTCCGTTGGCGTACACCATTGTCATTAGAAGCCAAGCCCGTATACTTCTTTCCAAATCTAGAAGTCTCCTTTTTCCCCTCACTCTCATCCTCATCTGGAATGGTGGCCAAGTCAGGGTTCACCACACGAAGCACTGATCGCCTCTTGGAACTCACAAGCACCTGGACGTCGACATTGTCGTCAACCAAAGACGACTTCTCGCTGTGTAAACTTGCAATGTCCGCCAAATCATGCAGATCGTCAAACCCATCGTCTCTTTTCACTGATGCATACTCGGGGTTGGTTGTGAAGGAAAATGACTTCTTCAACGCATGCATGCTACGGTCCACTATATTTTCTGCCGCCACGGTTTCTGTTTCATTGTTCTCACTCACTTCATCGGTCAAAGTCTCATTCAGCGCGTAGCTTTGGCGCACGGTGTTTGCCCGTTCGAATTCGCTGCGCTTTTTGGCCCAGGAGTCAAATGATTGACCACCAAGGGTGGAAATACTGTGGTTGCGAGAGTGGGAGTCATTTTCGAGGTGAGCATGCTCGAACGGGTTCGCAGAAGGCTTGTAGCTCGCAAATCTGTACTCTATTTCGCGCATTTCCTCAAGATGCCTCTCCTCCTGTTGCTTCTTTTTGTGCTTGCGGTAGAGGAGACCACCCCCCACGAAGAGAATAATCAAGCTGCAAAGCGGAACAACCGTCCCTATGATTGCCTTTTTCTGGACCGCAGTACGGTAGCTGCTGGCCGCGGCCTTCGAGCTCTTTTCCTGGGCATAGTTCTTAGTAAGCGTAGTAACACGCTCCAACGATTGGACATCGTAAAGATTGAGGGTGTATTCCATATCCCCATCATCTCTTTTTGAAACTTTAGAGCTGTTTACCACCACCAAAGAGTTGAATATGGTGGCAGCACCCAAGACATCATCCATGCCAAGTACGCTCAGGTTGGTCGTTGAATTCCATTGCCAATCATTAGATCCGAGCCAGAGACGTGTGTATTCCGGGGTGGAAAGACGTCCCGCTATCTCACCAGAAAGGACAACAACCTCGGATACTCTGAGATTGCTCGCGATGGCCTCACGATTGGCATTCTCCAAGGCTCCAAAGACGGGAAGAGCGAGTGCGAAACGGCGCAGGTTCACCTGCGTATCCAGCTTAGAAATTTGTTGGAATGACCAGCCCGAATCCGAGTTCCATGTGGCTAATTGGTACATACTAAGCCAGGCACCATCCTCACCTTGCCCTCCTATCACGAGTTGGTTTTGGGGATTTGGTGCTAAAACGTTGGCCGCCCCGAAAAAAGGCTGCGGCGTGGTGGCCGTTGAGATGTTTGACACCTTTAGTGTGTTTGTGTCAATGGAGACCATCCTACTAGAGACTGAATTTTCTCCGAGCCCCCCATACACATAAACAGTCAGATCACTGCCCATACCAGTGAGAACAGTGGGGTATTGGTAGAAGGACAGATCGCTCAACTCACTCAAGTTAAGATTGAGCGGGATCCAGTCATTATCCACGTATTTCACGAGTGATAAAGCATTGTAGGTGTTTCCGGTGACTCCGAAAAGAGTCTCCCCCACGAGGAACAAGGTCAGATTCATGGGTGGCAGTGTCAATGGCAGAACCTTTTGGTTGTCCGTTATTTCAACGCTCTTGTCCGTTCCTGTTATGGAGAAGTTGAGGGTCACAAGATCATTGTTTGCAAGATGTAAGTATATCTTGCCATCCGTGTAGGAATATAACGTATTCCAGCCTTGATGCAGGGCCAAAACACGGGCGGCCAATAAAAGGAGTATGAAAAGCATGGTGTTGATACGCTTGACGAGTGTCTTGGTTATGATTGTGGTTTATTGCCGTCTTGCACAGTTTCGGAATTGATAAACGTTAGACGTTATGATCCGATCTCTAGGCAGTGTTTTAATTGTGCGTTAATTGGCTCTATTTCTCTTCCCGTGGTAAATGGCTAAACGCAGAGGGTGTCAAGTCACCGGGGCCTGGATATGTACGCTTTGAAACGTTCGATGGTGTTTACTTTTTATTTTCCTCACTATGTTTCCATATAAGCCCAAATAGGAAAGTGTGTTCCTGAACCCCAAACGGAAATGATGACGGAGAAGGCATCGTCATGCCATCGATCTCTGCGAATAGTTAATTTGGAAGAGTAATATTCTACGAGAGCACATGTGCTTCAAAAGGACTTCTGGGAAATAAGGACTTCTTGGAAATATAGATTTGAAAAGTTTCCTCACTAAAATATATTACAATGCTTCCTCTCAGTGCTGTTGACCTCGATGCATCGTTGTCCAAAAAGGTGATTATACGGTGTCCGTTTGAAAAGTGCAACGTCCGCATCATTGCATTGAGTCCTGAGTTACATAGGAACTCTGCACTGGTGGCTAATACCCCCGAGATGATGGCCGTGGCTAAGGACAGCACAGAAGACTTAACAGAGTTTTACCAGATCAACGATATGTGGGACTTCGACAACATGGGAGTTTCGAGGGCTACTGAGACGCTCTCTCAGCCGCGCATCACCCTTGGCGACAGTGAACCCGTTGAC
Source organism: Kodamaea nitidulidarum (assembly GCA_030674215.1). Classification (NCBI taxonomy): domain Eukaryota; kingdom Fungi; phylum Ascomycota; class Pichiomycetes; order Serinales; family Debaryomycetaceae; genus Kodamaea; species Kodamaea nitidulidarum. The sequence goes on along the minus strand of JAJLWI010000001.1, from coordinate 171,215 downwards.
TTCAGTATCGAGAGGTTGCTCGTGTGCAGTGAGTGCGAGAGAGGTCCTTTAGGATTTGCGGGATACGTTGGGGATGTAGAGAAGGATCCCAAAAACTTGCGCTTTTATTTGAGCAAGGGCAGTGTGTTATATGACATCAAGGATTAGGGAAGATAGAGGTAAATCGGGTGAGTTAACATAGTAAGATCTCAAAACTGTAGGCAAAAAAGGAAGAATTACGAATCTGGGGAACGGAAGCAACAATTGGACGGAATTTTTTTTAAAAAAATTGCGCAAGCCCGGAATCGAACCGGGGGCCCAACGATGGCAACGTTGGATTTTACCACTAAACCACTTGCGCAAGAATTTCTCCGCGACGGGGAATTGAACCCCGGTCTACCGCGCGACAAGCGGTAATTCTAGCCACTAAACTATCGCGGATTTCTTTTTATAACGGTTTGAAGATTAGGGAACTAGTGGAGCTGAAAGAGTGAAGCGAGTGTTTGCCCGGGGGAACGCGGATAGGGTTCAGAATAGGAGGAGGAAGGCATTGTTTGTAGAGGGGTTTTTAATTTGATACTAACATGGTAAACCCATGCTCATGTGAGTAGATAACTTTCCTCCTGTATAGTAGTGAAAAAGTTTGAGTGAGCGAACTGAAAGAGTTTGTAAATGAGTGAGTGAATGTGAACTTAGTAATATGGGTATATATCTAAGGGAAGTGAATAATGTAATATAGTAGGGCAGTACATAATTTTGTAACAATGGTAAGACAGTACATAATTATGTAATATTAGGCAGTACATAATGATTAAACTATAGTATACTGATATCTTCTATAGTAAGGCACTACATAAAGTCTATGTCCATCCATTGTAAGCTAGAAACAGTGACTATTGAGCTCAGCGGTATGCTGATTCATACAATCATCAGACCTTGAAAACACTTTCTATTCTTGTGTTTAAATTTTCGTTCCATATGGAACACATAAAAGGCTACGATTCCTCAGACTCCGAAGATTCGCCTGATGAACCCCAAATAAATCTTTTCCTGCTCAACTACGCTTCTAACATGCGCGGCTTACACAACTTGTTCTTTTTCATACCGTGGAACCCCTCGGTTAACGTTCGCACGCGCCTTGACAAGGCTGTACAAGTATTAATGAGCCAGTATCCCAAGCACGCAAACTGGGACAAGATGCCTCCCTCAATTGGATACCATGTGTCATTGGCAAGAAACGTATTTGCAGAACCATACAAAATCGAGCAATTAGCTCGCAACGTATGCGCAGCTATGCAAACGATGAGCATCGACAAGAAGCTGGTGAAGTCGCATTCGGAGCACGAAAAGAGCAACAAGAGCATAATGAGACTAACTGGCGTATCCCTTGCATCCAGTCCGTGTCTTCGAGTAAAGTTCAAGTCACGTCTCGCCGTGTTTCCGACGGACAATAATGAAGAGACCACCTTTGTGGCTGCCGAGCTCGATATTGAGCCAGAAGCGCAGGGTTTTTGGACGGAGATACGTGATATAATTGCGACAAACCTAGACTCACTCAACATTGTGCCTCCTAAACCCATAGATCAGCTCCATGTGTCAATAGCGAGCTCAAAGGACGTAGATAGAGAGGTGTTGAGGCGAGTTGTTGAGGCGATTGATGTTAGTGAGTATCTCAGTAGTGTGGAGTTGGAATTTGACCGTGTTTATATGCACTTGGCGAAGGAAAAGACCGAGAGCGAGGTGATTATGTTGCCGTTGAGAAATTAATAGTGGGGAGAGAATTGTTTTTAGATAGAGGGAGGGTAGAGATTTTGTATATACAGGTATATATATGAATAGAAAGAAGTGGCTGCAAATTTCCTAAATTTTGTAGTTTGAGGAATTCACGTTGTGCGAACGAACTTTACAAGCGAAGCGAGTGAAGTGAGTGAGTAAGTCAGTGAGTGAGTGAGTCAGTGAGTGAGTGAGTGAACTTACCTGATTAAGAGATTTCTGAACGAGCGAACGAACTTTGTACTGTTCATACTCATATTTGCATACTCATTCTCCTCATACCCATACACCTGTGTACATAGTTATACCCTCCCATTCATCCTTCAGTTTCTTGTTCATTGGGTTGCCCTTACTCCATTTTATTCACACCACTCATTCAGTTAGCTTCTAAAAAATCACTCATTCACTCAGCTTTTAAAAAATCACTCATTCAGTCAGCTTCTATGATTATCACTCACTTAGTCACTCGTTCAATTCGCACGTTCAATTCGTTTGTTCAGTTATCTCCATATATATTCACTCATTCATTCAGCTGTCCCTTCTATAAGGTAAGTTCATACTACGCTCTTTCAGCTGTCTCTCCTATAAGATAAGTTCATTCACTCACTCACTCACGCACTTCATTCACTCACTCACTCACGCACTTCATTCACTCACTCACTCACTCACTCACTCACTCACTCACTCACTCACTCACTCACTCACTTCATTCACCCACTCACTCACTCACTCACTTCATTCACCCACTCACTCACTCACTCACTCACTCACTCACTCACTCACTCACTCACTTCATTCACCCACTCACTCACTCACTTCACTCGCTTCGCTCACTCAGCTCGTGCGTTCGTTCAGCTGACTCTCTTATAGAACAAGTTCATTCACTCATTCACTCAGCTCGTGCGTTTGTTCAGCTGACTCTCTTATAGAACAAGTTCACTCACTCACTCACTCACTTCACTCGCTTCGCTCGTTCAGTTCGTTCGTTCGCTCGCTCGTTTGCTATCCACAAGTCCCGAATATGCACGTGAGGACGAAAAATTGGAAAACCAACCACTTGACCTCATGACATCCAAGAGAGCCGAAAAAGAAAACGAGAGGCAGTTGATCGAGGTCATCAATCAGCGTGGAAACAACAACAAGTGCGGTGAATGCGGAAGCTTACACCCAACTTGGGCCTCATACAACCTAGGATTGTTCCTTTGTGGTCGTTGTGCTCTGGCCCACAAACGCGTATTGGGACCCCCCGATAACATCTCTAAGGTCAAATCGCTCACGTTGGACACATGGCTGAGTGATCGCATCAACAACCTTCGCAGAATTGGCAACAAGAAGGCCAAAAACAAGTGGAATCCCAAAAAAGTCCCGTTCCCTTACGATGCTGACGATAACCCCGAGGCTGTTGACCAATACCTCCGCGATAAGTACATTCTCGGCAAATTCCGCGACGAGCCAATCGAATCGTCCGAATATGATGACAGACGCAGTCACTATTCCGAAGACGATATCAACTCCCGCAGATCGAGGCTGAACTCGTATGCTAGTGCAGCCTCAAGTCGCTCACGAGCAAATTCTAGTGCAAGATTGAGAAGCAATAGTGCCCCTGTTCCCCGGTTGACCCACCGTAAGTTGACCACCTTTGAATACACGCTTTTTCAGCCGCAAGTGGCCAAGATAATGTCGTTTGGGTACTCGGACCGTGATGCGGTGTTGGAGAGTTTGTTGTTGAGTGAAGGGTCAATTGACAAGGCTTTGGACATTTTGAATGCCAAGGTCAATCAGGGCACTGAAGAGATACCCCCGGAGTTACCTAGAAGACCGGTGGGGGCAAATGCTACAGGTGTTCAGTCGAAGTCCGGGTCCGATTGGTGGAACGGGCAGCCCCAAGCTACGGGAGCTCCGGCTCCAGCAGTTGCTGCTATGCAGACAGGAGTCGCAGTCGGACAACCACAGATATATCAGTACACGGACCCAGTGACGGGTCAAATCACGTATGTGGATGCCAATGGTCAGCAGTATTTGGACCCCAACAATCCGCAACACCAGCAGCAATTGATGCAGCAGACGAACCCGCAATTGGTGCAGCAGCAGACAAGTAAGCAGAGTATTTTGAGTTTGTATAACCAGCCTACGGGTCAGAATCCTCAGCAGCCACCGCAGCAACTTGCACAACAGCAACTTGCACAACAGCAGGCACAGCAGCAACAACTTGCCCAAATACAACAACAGCAGCTTGCACAACAACAGCAGCTTGTACAACAACAGCAGCTTGCACAACAACAGTTTCAATTTGCACAGCAGCCAATTTCTCAGCAGCCCACCGCGTATGGGTTTGGCACGCAGGTGCCGCAGTACACGCAGCAGTTCCAACCGGGGGTCCAACCGGGGTACCAGCCCCAGGCGCAGCAGTTTACCGGGTTTCAGGGACAGAACAATTGGAGATGATATATGAGGATGCGTTAAAGCAGGTGAGTAGGGACGAATTATAATGAGAAATGAGATGAAGGTGTAGATACAAGTGTAAAGTTAGTTTGACCAGTGGATGTAGAAGAGTTGACCGAAGTAGAGTTGGTAAAAATAGTCACGAACTCAAAGCGAGTGAGTGAGTGAACATACATTATAGATAATAAACGAATTTATACCTTCATATCTTTAACAAACGGTAGGCACTCACAGTCACTAGGGAATAGTGACTACGAAGATAATGATTAACAGAAATGTACTGCACATACAATATTATATTATTCTGTTCATTCCAGTATTTTCACACTGATTTCCTTTTCAATTTTAGTAACACTTCACTATAAAATACTAATGTTATTTTAGCATTGTTTGCTCACTTCTTCTCTATAATATACTAATGCTATTGTTTACTAACTTCCTTCCTATTACGCTTTTTTGGCATTGTTAGTTCGTTCGCTCACTCACCCACCCACTCACTCAGTTCACTAGTTGAAAACAAAAGAACTGAGTGAATGGAAAGTATAGACTTCCCAAAATAGATACTAGATTGTCCTAGACATTAAAAACCAATCAATGTAGGACCTATAAATTCCGTAATGCTAACACAACGTAGTCAATGTAACACTTTATCGATCAACATCTATACCATATACTACTTTAATACACCACTCACTCATTCTCATCCAGTTATCTTCACTCACACGTTCACTCATCTCTGCATATAAGGTTTGCACACACGTTCACGTATCTGCATATAAGATTTGTTCACTCAGTCAGTTTACTCAGTTGAAACACTCATATCCTCTGGTATGTTAGTTCACTCACTCACTCACTCACTCACTTACTTCACTCGCTTCGCTCGTCCAGTTCGCTCGTTCAGTTCATACTGCATACTAATCCATGTCACTCCAACATGGCTTATTGTCCAAATATGTCAACTGAGGTCAATATTTACTCTTACATTCCCCAGTAAAACTAACCCAAATGTCTGTCTATCAACTCAACATCAACTAACATGTGCACAGTAAGAGCTCTTGCATAAGAGCTATGTATGTACGAGCTCGGCGAAAGCCTAAGTCTGGCTTGGAGTACTCCGGCATTCACGTTGTTCGTCTTCACAGTATCTTTTCTTTTTCCTCGCTACCGAAAAGGATCGAAAAAGTCCAAAAGCAATCTTTACTACCATGTTTGTTTTTTGTCTGTTTTCTTTTATTATTAGTATCATTTAGTGGGTATCAGCTCCGATTAACCCAGCATGAGTGCTCTTTTAGACAGAAGTAGGCCGCCGTTCCTCAGTGGTATCAACCCCAACAGTTCATCAACGAACCTCACAAAAGTCCACGGGTTCAACGATGGCGTGCAACATCCCAAGCCCAACAAGCGGATCAATCTTTCCAACCACTTTGGCCACTTCCAAATGCCCATAACACCACCGGTGCTGACGGCACTGACACCAACCAACGAGATGAAGAGCTTTCCAGGACCGAGGCTGTTTCGGTCGCTAGTGGTCCAGTGGCTTCCGCCGGTCGATTTTCACGTCACGATGCTCTGTTTGGGTTGGTACATGTGCCTGATTGTTTCGAGCAACCTGACGAAAATGGTCTTGTCCCAGTATAGGTATCCAGTCACCCTCACGCAGTTTCAGTTTCTCATGAACTCGCTATTCCTGGTGGTCTTGATGACAGCCGTCACATGCTGGCCCTCATCAAGATCGTTCTTTCCTAAAGGTGTGTTACCCCCACAAACGCTGTCCCCGAGGATATACGATGTCATAACCTCGTTTCTTACACCAACTACGCTCATCGTGAACACCACCTTGCCCATGGGATGCTTCCAGTTTGTGGGCCACATTACATCACACAAAGCCACATCGCTCATCCCGGTATCGCTTGTCCACACCATCAAGGCGTTGTCGCCTCTCATGACCGTGCTCATATACCGCACGTTCTACAACATCAAGTACAAGAAGGTAACATACGTGACCTTGGTACCCCTCGTCATCGGTATCATGCTCACATGCTTCAAAAAGAAAACCGTGGCGAAGACTGGTGAGTTGAGCTTTGGCATGTACCTTGTCGGCTTAGGCTACGCATTTGTGCTGATGCTTATTTTCGTGCTGCAAAATATCTTTGCCAAAAAGCGGCTTACTATCGAAAAGCAGGACAAGATCTTGCTCCCAACATCCAACTCCACATCGCTGGACAAAAAGGTCGACAAGTTGACCATTCTCTTCTTCTGCCTGATGATTGGGTTTGGCTTAACCATGCCGGTGTACTTGATTTCCGAGTTCACCAACGAGGCGTTTTCGCTCTACCAAGTCACACCTTACATCCTCACGCTTGTATGCATTAACGGCGCGTCGCACTTCTTGCAGACACTTCTTGCGTTCCAGATTTTGGGTGTCATGTCTCCAATCAACTACTCTATCGCAAACATCTTGAAGCGCATCATCATCATCTTGATTGCGTTTGTTTGGGAAAACAAAAACTTCTCGCGTACACAGGGTACAGGGTTAGTCTTGACTGTGGTGGGCTTGTACTGCTACGACAGATGGGGAACTTCTCATAAATAGGGCCCGTGCAACATTGAAAATTTGTAACATTACATACTAGCATCGAAAGCACTAGAGTGCTTTACACATCAGGCATTCACACGCGGTTGCTCACACGCAACTGCCCGATTCAATCAATAGCATTTCAACCCAGCGGTTCAAACAGTCGCCTTCAATACCCTGTACTGTTGTGTTTCCAGTCACTGCTTCAGACCCGCGAATGCACCTTCGGTTCTGACATATTTTGTCCTGCATTGTCGCATGGCGACAAAGGCATTTGCCTGTAATCATGCTTGCTACCAAGCTTAAAAACACCATTGGTTTATATTGTCGTTCGTTCAAGATTAATTGTAGAATAGTTCACCTTGGGAATCAATTGTTATTTACTTGAGATTAATGAAATAGTTCACCTTGGGAATGAATTGACTACGGAAGTAGGCAGGTACTGAAGGGAGAAGACTTATGGGTGAGAAGTCAACGAAATGCGTACTGAACTTCACACTGTTAGCAAACGGACTATTGCATTTTGGTGAGAGGATGTTTCAACGTATGTAAGCCATTTCGGAAGACAATTCTTTTCAAAGGTGAACAATTCTATTAATCTCAAGCGAAGGACAATTCATTTCGAAGGTGAATTATTCTGATGCAATTTTAGATGCAATTTGAACCAGATTCCATATTTCCCTTGTTATGTACTAACACTATATACAATACTTTTATCATGTCAACAACTGATTCTGCCTCTCCATAGGCCAAGCTCTTATTTCTTTCGGTCCCCTTGTGCCGGTTTCGGCGTTGAGAGCAATTGCCCACGTGAGTTTGTGAAATACACTACATATACTTCACACTGAAAGATCCAGATTCCGTTAGTAGACTGCATTATATTCGCCTGTTGGTCGGTTCAAGTGGCCTTATAGCAGTGACTGATTAGTATCGTTTACTTCATACCTGATCTTCAAGTATGTTTTCTACAACATTGATTACTGAAGTATACTTGCAGTACACTGTTCAAACTCTAACATGACTGTTGATGACTCAGCCTTACCATTCATGGAGTGATATGACTATACATAAACAATACTCATCATGACTCATGAATCAGCCTTACTTTTCATGGAAGTGGCAGTCCATAAACAGTACTCATCGTTATTTCTTACTATACTTCATATCCACTCACTCTCCCATTGTCACTCTCTCACTCTCACACACACTCTCTCACTCTCTCACTCTCACTCTCACTCTCTCACTTCACTCGTTTCGCTCGTGAAGTGATCATGAAATAACATGAATATCCATAAACAACTCTAAAATCATGAATGTAACTCTAAAATAATCGTTGTCTTCAGTAAATCTCTATCACTGCTCGTGAACACCTTTCCCATCTTAATGACCACCCTCAGTGTTCAACATTTTCTTGAAAATGTCACCAAAAGCCACCATGAACACAGTCTGCCACACACCCAAACCGATTCTTGGGGTAACACCCCTGTACAAACCCTTCAAACCATTGTTCTTGTAGATGTAGGAAAAAGTGGACGCAACACCCAAGTTCTTGGGTCTATTAGGGTCCTTGGTCTTGGACTGCATCTCAACTCTGATGACCTCAATTGGTTGGTTCCACGCAGACAAACCACCACCAACAACAGAACTGGCAATCTTCTCAACAGCACTCAACTTCTGGTCCTGACCCTTGCCAGTCAACTTTCTGATACCCTCCTCAGCCAATCTGGAGAAACCAAATCTCGAACCCCAGTTGGTCATCTGTCTGATAGCCACGGCATTGACACCCTTGTTGATACCACGAATACCCTCCTTCTTGTAGATGTCCTTGAAAACCTGGAAAGTAGTCTGCTGCGCAACACCAGGAACCGCAGCCTGCTTGTGACGTGTGATCTCAACCGTCTTCATACACGTGCAGAATCCCATAGTTAAGTAAGCCTGTGCCAAACCACCAGCCACACCACCACCCATGCCTGCCACGAAGTTGCTAGCACCAAGCTTTCTGAAGTGGTACTCAGCCTCAGCCGAAACGAAGAGAAGAACTGCACCCTTTGTGGAAGCCTCAATCCATGCCCAAGGAATCAATCCCTGGTAAAAGCCAGCAATACCACCACGAGACCAAACATGCTTAGTAGCACCGACGATGGAAAGGTTACGATTGGCAGCCATCGTTGTTTTGACGACCTCCAATGGCTGTCCCAATGTGGTAACCTCCGACATGTTCAACCCTGCACCCAAAAGGATGTTGGAGAAGTTGATTGGTTTCTTCTTGATCTCTTCAGACATAGTTGTGACGATAACTTTTTTTTACGATAAGATTTTCTCCGGTGGACCGCCGGGTTGTGAAGATCGGGATTGTGTTTTTGTGTCTTGGGGTGTACCGGTAAGAACCGGTGGGGATGGCGGGGAAGAACGACGAACGAACGAACGAACGAACGAAAGAACAGAACGAGCGTAGCGAGTGATGTGAGTGAGTGAGTGAGTGAGTGAACTTACATTATGCAGATGTTTTAAAGAGCAAGTGAGTGAGTGAACATACATTTACATGTTTTAACGAGCAAGTGAGTGAACATACATTTACATGTTTTAACGAGCAAGTGAATGAACTTTCATTATGTAAATGTTTTAACGAAGTGTGTGAACTTACATTATGTACAGTTTTATTATGTACAGTTTCTTTATGCATGAGCGACGAGTGGACCGTAATGGAGGTAATTTTCGAAGGTATAGCGAACAACCCAGCTATGATGGAGAGAGTTTCTGAAGAACGATCAGTTCGCTCGTTCAGTAACCTGACTATGTTCATTCGCTCACTCACTCACTCACTTTACTCGCTTCGCTCCTAAAGTTCGTTCGCAGCAGTTCGTGTTTTTAACAATTTACATTAATGATACAAGTGATGAAATTAATACTAAATATAAGTGATTCTTGGTAATTCATTGGAATGAATCATTAGTAAATAAGAAAAATGATGGATTGTCAGCGGAGTGTTTAGTTTAGAGTGAGTTTGTTGGTAGAGTATTGTCTATTTTAGAGTGAGATCGTTGTTTTTTTGATAAGAGTGAGTTCGTTAGTGTAATATTTAGTTAGTAAGACTGCGTTCGTTAGTGTGTTATCTAGTTATTAAGAGTCCGTTTATAAGTAGTTATTTTAGTTGCCAAGTGTGTGAATACTCTCTTACATTGAGTCTAGTGATGCACTGTTAGTAAATAAGTATGAAAATTTTGTCAGTGTGTTGGTGGTAATAGTAATAGTTGTATCATCCTCACTATAATGTGACTGTTTTTAGTGATCAAGAATTTACCATATATCGTACTAGCACTTTAAGAGCATTCAATGTGTGAGTATTCATAGTATATGTTCTATTCTTGGCATCTGTTATTACTCCCCACTATGCTGACCTTCTATCTGTTAGTGCAAGGTGTCCTCTACATTTTGTGTCAATATCATCAAGACCCTTCTTTACTCACAATATGTTCACTCATCCAACTCTCTCTGAGAATGTAATCTCGCTCACTCATTCAGTTCATCCAGTTACATCTCTATCATTTCACCACTTAATCCCTGGTTCAGCTCATCCAGTCATGTAATCATCTCTATATTTGTCCACTCACTCTCTCTTCGTCCCTTTGTTTTTCCTGTCACGCTTTGACTTTTCAATACACCAACTCTTTATCATGGGTATTAAGAAAATGTTCAAAAGAAAAGAGCCCACGGAGGAGGAACTCCGTGAGGACTTGAGCCGTTCGGGCATCGCCATCAGAAGCAACAACACAAGAGACGAAAAATTTGGCGCCTTCAAGGTCTACGCAGGCGAAAGAGCCGCAGCAAAACCTGGCCTTGCTCCGGTGAATCCATACGCAAATGTGGCCAACACTCAAGGTAACCCATACACAAACACCGGATTACAGCCTTCCCAAGACAGCCTTGGGGGATCCCAGAATCCTTACGGTTCTGCAGGTACCAATGCATATGCCAATACCAATGTATATGCTGCTAGATCTAACGCATATTCCCAGTCCAACACTCCCAACGGAGCTCCGAGGCCGTCTCAAAACCCATACGGATCCAGCGATTCCCACGCAAGCGGTCGCAATGGTCCAAGTCCATATGCAAGATCCAACTCCAGCTTCCGGGGCACGCAAAACGCCACCTCATACGGATCATCGTCTCAAAATCGAGATGATGGGTCTGTTCTCGACTTGAACAGATTGCCCACCAACCAGGAGTTTAATTCAAAACAGCCCGCAAGAAGACCCCAGAAAACATTCGAGGATGATTTGAACATCGCTGAGGAGGACGACTTGAACTTGGATATTGATGAAGAGCTCCCCGAAGAAGAACAGGTTAACTCGGAGGATGAGGAAATCGAGGCCATTAAGCAGGACATCCGGTTTGTCAAGCAGGAATCTGTGGCCTCGACCAGAAATACGCTTCGCATGGCTCAGGAGGCCGATGCACTGGCTGTCAACACTATGGGAATGCTTGGGTCTCAGAGTGAACGTTTGTACCACGCAGAACAGAATTTATTGCTTGCTGATACACAGACCCAAATTGCCGACAGCAAGGTGAAGGAGTTGCACAGATTGAACCGGTCTATTTTCATCCCCGCCACGGGCAACCCGTTCAACAAGAAGTCTAGGCTTCGTCAGCAGGAGGAGAAGATCAAAAACGCCAAGGCTCAGGAGAAGTACATGCGCGAGACCAACAGGCAGGAGATGTACGCGAGCGAGCAGAGAATCAAGCAGGGTATAACGTCCAATGCCACTGACAATGAGATTGCTCACAAGTACCGTGGAGAGCGTGACTTGGCTGCTGCGCAGCGCTACCAGTTCGAGAACGACAGCGAGGACGATGAGATGGAGAAGGAGTTGGCTGCGAACTTGGACCAGATTGGTTCTTTTGCTAAGAAATTGAAGAACAACGCCAAGACCATTGGGCAGGAGGTTGACTCGCAGAATGCGCGTTTGCGTAAGATTGAGGAGGATGCGGATCGTTTGGACATTAATGTGCACATGAACAACACGCGTTTGCAAAACATCAGGTGAGGAAGAGGGTAAGGGAAGGTAGATGGAATAAAAAGGGAATAAGATGATGTAGATACGAACGAATGAACGAATGAACGAATGAACGAATGAACGAATGATCGAATGAACGAATGAACGAATGAACGAATGAACGAATGAACGAATGAACGAATGAACGAATGAACGAATGAACGAATGAACGAATGAACGAATGAACGAATGAACGAATGAACGAATGAACGAATGAACGAATGAACGAATGAACGAATGAACGAATGAAGGAGCGAAGCGAGTGAGTGAATATGAAGGGATATCTGAACGAGCGAAGTGAGTGAGTGAGTGAGTGGTGAACATGAAGGGATACCTGAATGAGCGAAGCGAGTGAGTGAGTGAGAAAGTGAATGAGTGAATGAGTGAATATGAAGGGTTATCTGAACGAGAGAACTAACTTCACGAGAGAAGTGAGTGAGTGAGTGAATGAATGTACATAATTATAGAGATCACTGAACGAACGAGCAAACTCATTATAATGAGATAATTGAACGAACGAGCGAACTTTATAGATTAATTAAGCCACCATTGTAAAACTTAACATACTAACTCATTGTTTGGATATTCAAATATAATCGACCACTCGTCAATTTACTCAATTGTTCGAATTTTCCATATAATCAATCACTCATCAATTTACATAAGTATTCAGTTGTCTCTGTAATTAATTGCTCAATCAATGTACTCTATTGTTCTAATATCTAGATTTCGGTTCACTAATTAAGCTGTCCCTTAGATTGTTCACTCATCTAGCTGTCCCTTAGATTGTTCACTCATCTAGCTTTCCCTTAGATTGTTCACTCATCTAGCTGTCCCTTAGATTGTTCACTCATCTAGCTGTCTCTTAAGATTGTTCACTCACTCATTCACCTCACTCTCTTCGCTCGCTCGTTCAGTTTGTTCGCCGATTAAAAAGATAAACAGTACAAAACTACAGTCCAAAATAAACGGTACAAAATCGGCAGCAGAGATGACAGTACAAAGCAAGAGATAACGGTACAAAAAGAAAACCAAGATGAAGGTACAAAATCCCGGAAAATTGTTGAGTAAGCAGAATATGCAAGTGATGGCACAGCAATACGGTTTCTGGGTAGAAAGTTCTCTAACCGAGGAGAGCATTATAGAAAGATAATCACATAGAATGAAGACCACATAGAGAATAGAATTCAGGGCTATTGCTTTGACTGATCTTCCCTCTGACAAACCCTAGAACCCAACAACTTCTTGTACTCACCCAACATCGAGTAAGTACTTAATGAATTGTACTTGTGAACTGTACACGAACTGACTCAAGAACCCAACAACTAAATCACGAACATAAACTGTATATGAAATGTACACGAACTGTATCGAACAACACGAACTGTACTCAAACCACACTAACTGTACTCAAACCACACTAACTGTACTCAAACCACACTAACTGTACTTGAAATGAACTCATCCTATACACGAAATGTACTCCTGTACTTGAACTCACTCATTATTACTGACACTCAAGTAAACTAATGTATCAACACCAACATCCAAATTCACTCGGCTCTACACCCAGCAAATCTACCAATTAAGTAAATCTACCAAATAAGAAACCTACCAAATAAGAAACCTACCAAATAAGAAATCCACCAAATAAGCAAAACTATACCTTCCATAAACTCAATACCTTTTACAAAATCTTTTGTATTCCAAACCCATTAACCCCTCCTTTGTGTGACATATCTTCGGTTGGGTGATCGAATCACAAAATGACATCAAAAAATAGCGCAGCTAAGCACCTTCCTCTCTCAATCACCCCATCGCGGACAACCATCTTGATAATCACCCCATCGCAAATATTCTTAAACCTGCCACATTGCTCGTGTGTCACATTCAATCACGTGCCTTCATATGATTTTGTAAGGCGTTCGCCCGATCGGAAGTCCTTTCTTTTAAGAACCCTTTTTCTTTTTGTCCCACGTTCCTAAGGTCTCTTGGCTAATGTAAGACCGCTGTACCTGCATTCAAATGTTGGATTTTTCTGTTGGCCTCGGATGCCCAGAAGCATACACAACCCATTGCCAAAGCTAAGTATTTGTTCCATCAGTATGATAGGCTTGTCATCTAAACCACGGAACCAATCCCGTTTCTTTCTTTTTAAAACCGGACCTCCTCGCGTTTCTTTTCTTACCCTTTTTACGGTGCTTTTTCCGGCGCGAATTTCCCAGATCGTATATAATGTGGATATCTGGCTTTTTTCTCTCTTTAGCTCGCAATGTCTCAAGTCACCTCCAGCTCCACTAGCTCTTCAGCTAACGGCACTACCACCTCTATCAAGAGGTTCGGAAATGTCGCTACTTTGTCCTCCAACTTGGTTGGTATCAACACCTACGGTGAGGAATACAAAGTTCCAGACTTCACTATCAAGGACATTTTGAAGGCAATCCCCCTGCACTGCTACGAGAGAAGATTGTCCGAGTCCTTCTACTACCTCTTCAGAGATATCGCCTTGTTGTTCGGCGCTATGTATCTCGCAAACACTTACATCCCCCTCTTGCCCAACGAGTACATTCGCTTTGCTGCTTGGTCTGCTTACGTCATCTTCCAAGGATTTGTCAGCACTGGGTTGTGGGTTTTGGCACATGAGTGTGGTCACGGTGCGTTCACCGACTACCCAGTCGTTAACGACACTGTTGGGTGGATTGTTCACTCGTACTTGATGGTTCCTTACTTCTCGTGGAAATTCTCGCACTCAAAGCACCACAAGGCCACGGGTCATATTACTAGAGACATGGTCTTTGTGCCAGCAACCAGAGAGAAGTTCATGGCTTGGCACAAGGCTCACGACATTGCCGACATTGCTGGTGACTCGCCCATCTACACGCTTCTCCAACTCTTGTTCCAGCAAACTGCCGGCTGGTTTGCTTACTTGATTGCAAACGTTTCCGGCCAGGACCACGACGTGCCATTCTGGAAGAAGTCGCACTTCCACCCTTCTTCGGTGATTTTCGACCCCAAGGACTACAACTACATTCTTTTGTCTGACCTCGGTATTCTTATTCAGTCGTTTGTGGTGTACCAATGGTACCAGCACTTTGGTGGTTTCAACTTGACGGTTAACTGGTTCTTGCCATACCTCTTGACGAACCACTGGTTGGTCTTCATTACCTTTTTGCAGCACTCCGACCCCAAGGCTCCTCACTACGAGGCCTCGCAGTGGACATTTGCTCGTGGTGCTGCCACCACCATCGACAGAGAGTTTGGTTTTGTGGGCAAGCACTTGTTCCACGACATCATTGAGACGCATGTTTTGCACCACTTTGTTTCGAGAATTCCTTTCTACAATGCTAGGGAGGCCACCGAGGCTATCAAGAAAGTCATGGGTGAGCACTACGCTCATAGTGACGAGAACATGTGGGTTTCGTTGTGGAAGGCTGGGAGATGGTGTCAGTTTGTGGAGGGTGAGAATGGTGTTTTGATGTACAGAAACGTCAATGGTCTTGGTGTTCCTCCCAGAAAGTAGGATATAGAGCATGTTATAGGATGAAGTTGTGAATTATTAAACACGGCGGATTAGTGTAGGTTTTTGAGCAGAACACGAGCAAAGCAAGTGAGTGAGTGAATTTAAAGAAACATGATTACTGAACCAACTATCTGAGTTGGGACGGGAGGAGTGGAAGTTAGGACAGAAGACTGATGGATTATGTGAATATGGGAGTCTTATGATTGTATGACTGTATGACTGTATTACTGTATTGCTGTATTACTGTATGACTGTATGACTGTATGACTGTATGACTGTATGACTGTACAATTGTATTACTGTATGATTGTACGATTGTATTACTGTATGAACCTTATCATTGTATGATTGTATAACTATGAATTCTATCAACTCTATCAACTCTTTATAAACAGAGGAACATGACTTATTCTCTGCACTAGTTGTTACATTTGTTCAGTTCGCTAATAATGCAATCCACTCACTCACTCGCTTCGCTCGTTAGTTCGTTTGTTCGTTCTCTACTCAATCATAGGAATCCACGTCTTCGTCCTCCTTCTGTACTCCACATACTCGTCCTTGAAAAACTTCACCAAAAACCTCTCCTCAAACGCTATTCTTTTGCTAAAAAACCGGTGTAGCATCACACATCCAATAACAAGCAAAATCACGTTGTTGAGCACCACCTGTAAGCCAATAAACCACCAAAAAAACCCAAAGTAACTCGGATGCCTGAAAACACTATAGATCCCCTTAGTCACAAGCTTGTGTGTGTCACTGCGGCTGCGCTGTATATAGTGGTTGAACGACTCGCCTGCTGATATCATCGCGTACGTGCGCACAGTCTGACCAGCACAAACTAAGACTACTCCACAAAGTCCTACTTTGGAGTAGTACGGTGCACCAAAGTATGTGCGGATGACAAATTCCACTATCGACGCCAAGTTCATCATGTGGACTTCTGTGTCTTCCAAGATAAAGGAGTCGTCGTCAACCTGGCTGGTGTTGTAGAGATAGGTGGACATGAACTCGAGATAGTGGAAGGCTGTAGCGAAAAACACGTATACATGTACTGGTAGGTATGTATAAGAGAACAACGTTGCTAGCACTGTGAGGTTTACGGCAAAGACCGCGCCCAAAAGGGCCAGTTTTCCGACCACCTTTCCGAGGTCCACCTTTTGAGGATCGTACATGAAAAAGAGGAAATATATTTAAATGAATGTTACAATTGATATTGATATCACGTAATAGAATTCAGTTGTATCAGTGTGTAGAACTTGTTTGCTGTTAACACGAACTGAACGAGCGGAGTGAGTGAAGTGAGTGAGTGAGAACATTAGGTAGAGATAACTTAAGAGTGACTAATTATTCTATAGAGATAAGAGTGACTAAATATTATATAAAGATATCTGATAACTAAAAATTAAGACGCACCTTTTTATGTTCACATAGTGAACATCACGACCTACCACTTATTGACCACAACTGTCTGAGCACATTGAGCGTTGTTGGGATTTATTTCTAGCGTACAATCTGTTGGTCCCGCTTCCTACACGAAGCTCACAATCAATCTGTTGTCATCAGGTTATCCTTAGTTCATTTTTTTGAGTAGATAATTGGAGTGTTATTTGGTCTCATTGAGTAGTTTGGTACAGGTTAAGATACTGCTCATTGATATACTCCATTGATATACTGATTATTGATCTACTGCTCATTGATCTACTGCTCATTGATATTACTACTACTCATTAAATACTTTGGTTTTCATTGATATACCTTGGAACTACCCTTTAAATACTGCCTATTGGTATACTTGAATCCTTTTACTTGGAATCCTTTAATATCCTTGTGATATACTTTACTGTCCTTGTGACATACTTTACTATCCGTGTGACATACTTTACTATTCGTGTGACATACTTTACTATCCTCGTGACACTTTGGATTAATCCATACCATGCACTTTTACAAAGCAGAACAAAACCCACTCTTGGAGATAGTGGGCGTTTCTTCTACCCTCGGGGCAATACTAGCAACTTCGCTCACAGTACTAGCAATAGGTGCCGGAAAAGCATACCCTCTCTTATTAGTTTACGGGATTGCACTACCCGTTAACTTCATGCTGGAGTTTCTATGCACATACTGGTACCAGACACGACGCACAGCAAGCACATCGTTTGTTATCTACGGTAACAAAGGTAATAAGGAGTTCTGGGTATTGCAATTATTTGCAATGTGGGAATTTTTCACCTGGAGGCTGTCGGTGTTTCGGATGTCCAACAGTGCCTTCTGCACTGTAGTTGGGGGGCTTTTGATGTTGATTGGGCTAGGAATTCGCCATTGCAGCATGCGGACTTGTGGAGAGTCTTTTTCCCACTACATTGAAACCAAACGAGACCGCCAAGTGCTTGTGACATCAGGGATATACGGCTTTTTTAGGCACCCGAGCTACTTGGGGTTCTGGTTATTTACAGTGGGAGTTCAAACAGTTCTCCAGAACCCCGTCAACTTGGTAGCAAATATATGGATTCTTCTGGTTTTCTTTAGCAAAAGAATTCGATATGAAGAGTGGCATTTGGTGAATTCGTTTTATGGTTCGGAATATGTGGAGTATAAGAAGAGGGTGGGGATATGGATTCCTTTTGTGAGTGGATGAGTAGGTGAGAGTGATAGAGAAGAGATAAGAGGGGTGAGAGTGATAGAGAAGACGAGATAAGAGGGGTGAGAGTGGGGGATAGAGAATACGAGATAAAAGGGGTGAGGGTGGTATGATTAGGTATTGATGGGTATGCACGAAATGGGTATTCACGAAATGGGTACAAATTGATAATAGAAGAGATTATGATCGACAGGATACCGCTAATACGATAAATAATTTGTTATAGAAATCAGTATAGTATACACAGAAGGGAAAGGTGTGTAAAGGTAGATTGTATGAAAGAATCGGGTAGAAAGAGATTAGGAAGAAATACAAATCCAACTTCAATATTTCATTCATATTTTGAAGTTTTTAAGCCAAATTCGAAGATCCCAACATATCACCTCTTTGTGCTTCTCCATTACATAACCATAACAGCAACTCATCATATTCAAATACAAAGGAGTCATCAATATTTACGAGTCGAGATCTAGAATTTACAGTTCAGGTTTCATTCATGGGTGTAACACTTTTAATTCACCTTGAAAATTTAACCAGCAACCTCACTGACCATTGCTAGTCTTCAGAATTGCCTCACTGAGGCTCGTTTGATGTCCTCGCATACCAATCGAGGCTAGTAATCTTGAAAGTAGCTGACACTAATTTTTAACAGTGCTGCCACCAACAGTGCTGACGATCCCCGCAGTAGCTCAAAGATGCCCCGCTAATCTATTAGCTCAAAGACACCTCCTGTTGACACGAGTCAACCTCATGAAATCACTCAAAAGCTCTTGTTCATAAACTGCTTCTTGGTGAAAGCCAACCAGTACTTGCTGGGAACATCACCATCAGCATAGATTCTCTTCAACAATCTCTCTGCCAATTCCTGTCTGAACTGCTGCAAGTATTGCCTCAACAAATCCGCCTCGTTTTTGTTTGCAGGAGGCTGGTACATGGAGTTCAACGGGAAGCCGATGTCGCCGGGCAACTTGAAGTTGTCCAAGCTCAAATTGTTTAATATTCTTGTTGCCTCTCTCAAATTGACCGTCTTGTTGAGCTTGGAGAGACAGTCACTCACAAAGAGAATCCCGTAGATGAGCAATCTGTCTGCTCCGCCTTTGATCTCGAAGTTTTTGAAGAAACAGTTGGCACGGAACAAGTCCAACGTCTCCTCTACAATGTCGTAGTCCTGCTGTGGTGTGTATGCAGGCCCACGGTATTTGGTGTGGATGGGCAAGAGGGACATGTTTCCGATGGTTCTAGTGTCCACATTGTCCTCGTTAAGGAATGTTGAATGATAGGCAGGCATGGTGTTAGTTTGTGCTGGTAATTTATTGCCTCACGTGCCGAGCGAATGAAAGGGAACTGAATGAGCAAACGGGCGAACTGAATGAGCGAAGCGAATGAGGTGAGCGAGTGAGTGAACTTGTATCTTAAAGGATTAGAGAAGGGATGAAACGAGTGAGTGAGTAAAGTGAGTGAGTATAGTGAGTGATTAAGTAAAGTCAGTAAGTGAGTGATTGAATAAGTAGGTGAGTATATGAGTAAGTGGATGAGTTAGTGGGTGAGAGCGTCAAAAGAGTAAACGAGTGAATAAGTACATGTGATGAAATGTTGAGTAAGTAAATTGAGTGAATTCAGTGATTAAGTAGATTGTGAATAAGTGAAACGAGAGCATAATATGAAGTTGACTTAAGTGTCTCGAGGTAAGACAAAATGTTAAGTTTGTTTTAGCTGACTGAAAGAAGCGAGTCAGTGAACAAACACATAAAGATAGCTTAATTTTGGGAAGCAAGTTAGTTCTAGCCTAATAGTAATTGATAAGTTCCGATAACTTATTCCTCGGACCTTTTAACTGACTGATAGATATGAACTAATGCCCAAAATAAACATCAAGCACAAACTTACCTGTTGCCTTTGAACCCCCGGATACACAAGAACGACTGGATAAAGATGACAATTAAGATTTTTTTCTGACCAAAACCATATAGTGAATTAAGTGAGAAAAGCGATCTGCTAAAGAAGCCAGGATAAAGTGGTTATTGAAGTAGTATAGAAACAATCTACAGTTAACAATTGAATAATACATTTTTCTTACATGGCTATCTATTTGTATAATGTTCACTCAGTCAGTTAGCTACTCAGTCAGTTAGCTACTCAGTTAGTTTGTCAGTTAGTCAATTAGTTAGTCAGTCGATTGGTCAGTGAGTCGATTGGTCAGTTAGTCAGTTAGTTACCTAGTTAATCAGTTGTTTAGTCAGTCAATCACTTACCCACTCAGTCAATTAATCACTTTACTTGATCACTCACTTTACTCACTCACTTTACTCACTCACTTTACTCACTCACTTTACTCACTCACTTTACTTATTCACTCATTTCATCCGTTCTGAAATTCTCTACGATAAAAGTCCATTCACTCACTCACCTCATTCGCTTCGCTCATTCAGTTCGTTAACTATCTTCTATTATGTTCTCGCGAATTTCGTACATCCGCTCTTTTCCAAAAAAGGCAATTATCTTAAACCCACTTTTACGACCCCAATAGCACCATTTATGAACCAAAAGCAACCATACCGCATTGGCTGCTTCCCCACCCAACCCTAAATTCTTCCCAACCCCCAAAATTCCATTACCTCCCATACATCTTAACACAAAAAGTGCCCTCTCTGTAAATCACATCACGTGACCATATGCGACTTGCTATACGATTGGCCATGAAGAAGCGAAAAAAAGGCAATACACTCACTGAATCACCAGACATTAGTGGGCGCAGTTTAGTTGTAGGAAAAGATTTTCACAACAGTGGGCCACGTACCGTTAAGTCACACATCGTTTCCGTGGCATCCCCACCCCTACTACACGCATACGGGACCGACTCGTAGTTGGAAAAAAGAAAACAACTAAACCGAAAAACTTGCCACTATCCCTTTCATTAATTCATCTGCCCGAACCATTGGGATTTGGAAGAAACACTTCATCAGGCATCTTACCGCTCGTTAGAGAATGTCATTCACCGGTGGCCTGGATTCGAGGAGAACATTGTCATCCCCGCACCCCCAAGGGTATGTTGGCTCTAACCTGACCGTGAACATCCCCGAACACTTGTTGCCCAAAGGTTTTGCAGGGTATCAAGGGACAAGCCATAATAATAGCCTGAACTATCAGGGAGGTGTCCCGAGTTTGCATGCGAACCAGGGGGGTCACCAAAGTCAAGCCCAGGGTGGCCATAGCCAAGCCCAGGGTGGCCATAGCCAAAACAATCGACTTCCAACAGGCCAGGATTTTGGCGGAAACAGCCGTTATTCAGGTCATGAGTCAAACAACCGTATTCCCAATCCAAGCAACCGTTTTTCAGGCCCGGAACCTAGTGGTCGTCCGTCAGGCCACGACCTGGCAAATCACAGAGTAGGAAACTCAAACATTCACCAAAGTTATGACCAGCAATCGCAAAGGCGTGAAAGGCCAGCTCTGGACCCAAGCCATTACCAGCAAAATGACGTTTGGAAGAAGGAGGGGCATGAAGCACGCAAGCAAAGCAAAGGCTTATACGCCGGATTGCAACAAAATCAGCCTGACTTGCAACCATCCTACTCCCAGCCGTACGCTAAAACCCGCAACGGATACCCCAGCATAAATACCGATGTTGCACCGCCTTTCATGCTGACTCATCTGCCTTCCACCCCCACCAGCCAGCAGTATGGAGAAGCAGCATCGCCCTACTCTATCCAAGACTACTATGCTCTGAACACCTCACGCACCAATTCCAATCCCCCTGCAAAGATACCGTATCCCGAGTACGAATTCTCTGATGCGAGTAGCACCTTGGACCCGAAGGTGATTGACTCGGGATTTCTGGACGGCAACAATTTCGGTGGATACAGCAGCATGAATTCCTCGAGCCCGAACTTGAACAGCTACCATCTGAGCTACAATCAGAATCAGAATCTGAATCAGAGTTATAATCAGAATCTGAACTATAATCAGAATCTGAACCAGGCGCCTCACCCACCCGCCCCACGGCGTGCTATGACAGATTTCAGCAGCCCATCACTGCGCAAGACCTCGGCATCACGCCGTGCGCCCCAGCAGCCGATATTAGCAAGCACGCTGCTCCAGGAGCAGAGACGCGTGGTGTCCACACTGAACTTGAACCTGCCATCGCCAAACAAAGAGCCGCGTACAAAGTCCCTCAGCTCGGCGTCAGCAAAGTACCAGCAGCAGCCAAGACAAACCCCTTACCCACTACAGCCCATGGAGCCCATCCCGCAAAATGCCCAGCTGTACCCACTGCAACCACAGGGCTCCCTTAGGCTGTTGTCAAGCAGCAACAACAGCACTGGGTCAATGCACCACTCATTCTCACTTTCGTCCAAGTCGCGTTCATTCACGTCCATCAGCAAACTCTCGTCGTCGTTCTCCACCAAGAAATTCAGCCTGTCGACGTCGCTTGTCAACTCGGGAAAGTTGGATCGCACGGCCCTGGTTTCAACGGTAAACAAGCCACTTATGCCCAAGAAGCCGGGCGTATATCCCGCGCTCCTTTCGCGTGTTGCCAAAGCGTTCAAGGAGCTGGTGATATTGACCATCAACACCAAGGATGGCTTGGAATACCACGACACCTTTTCTGGAAAGTTGTCCGTGGACATTATCTGCTGCATCATCCGAACCAACGACCGTAATTTGGCCCTTCTCTTGGGAAGAGCATTGGATGCGCAGAAATTCTTTCACGACGTCACCTACAACCATCGCTTGCGCGACTCCGTGCATGAGATCTACGCCTTTAACCACGTCTATGCGGATGCTGATTTTTATGACGACCTGCACAATGGGGCCAGCACCTCCACTTTGGTGGACCTGGACCTCTTGCTTCAACAGCTTCCAGCACATAACAACCAGCCCTCGCTCCAGGCTCAGGAAGCTCAGCAGAGGCTTGAAAGTGGCGTATCCACGACGTCATACGCCCGAGACAAAGAATTGAGTCCCTCGCAACTGACGGGCGTGAATGGTGTCTTCACCATTTTGACCGACTGCTACTCTCCAACCTGCAGCCGCAACCAACTATGCTACAGTATTGCGTGCCCACGGAGGTTGGAACAACAGGCACGTCTTAATTTGAAGCCTCAGGGCGGATTGCAGCGCGCAGTATCCAGGCTTTCCCTCCACGAGAAAGAGGAGTCGAAGACGCTCTGGCACGAAACCGTGCCCCAGCTGATCTTAGACAAGTTAGACAAACAGGAGAAGATGAGGCAGGAGCTTATTTATGAGTTCATATACACAGAACGTGACTACGTCAAGGACTTGGAGTTCATGACAGACTTCTATATCATGCCATTGCGCAACCCCGCCAACAACATCATACCAGAGCACCAGCGTGAAACCTTCATCCAGACGGTCTTTGGAGGCGTTAGCGATTTGCTTCGCTTAGCAAAGAGCATGAGTGAAGCATTGACCCGCCGGCAGCAGCAGCAAAAGCCCGTGATTGAAACATTTGCGGACGTTTTCTTGGAATTTGTCCACAACTTTGACCCCTTCATCCGCTACTCGGGTAACAAGGTGTTTGCAAGTTTTGAGCTTGAGCGCCAGCAGCTGGTTAACATGAAGTACGCCCGCTTTTTGGACGCGATCGAGAAGAAACCAGAGCTGCGCAAGCAGGACTTGTCGTCCTTCTTGATCAAGGGTGTCCAGAGACCGGCGCGTTACCAGTTGCTTCTTGGAGGTATTTTGAAAAACACTAAGCCTGATTCCCCTGACTACAAGAACCTTGTCAAGGCAAAGGAGGAGATTGAAAAAGTGTTGCATAAGATCAACATCCAGACGGGTGAGTCGACTGATCGTCACAAGGTCATGGTTTTACATCGCTTATTGGGCAAACAAACTTTAGAGAACAAGTTTAACTTCAAATTGGCGTACGACAACCGTATCATCTACCAGGTGACCCTCAACCGCAAGCGTGACAATGAAAAGATCGATTTATATCTATTTGAGCATGTTTTGTTGCTTGTTAAGCACAAGATTCAGAACAAGCGCGAGCAGCACAAGGTGTTTGAAAAGCCAATGTACCTCCCGCTCTTGTTTGTGAACAGCGGTATTGACTTTCCGAGTATGCGGTCTGTGTTGACAAACCGTTACCGTGGGTCTCTCTTGGCTGACACAGGCATCAAAAACAAGTTGGACAGCGCCAACTACATGGGAACTAACCCAAAGTTGCAGCTCAACTTCTTGGGGTTGGGAAGCAACCAGGTGCATGCACTGTTGTACGCAGAGGATCTCACGATCCAGAGCCAGGTGCTCCAGCAGATTCACAACCAACAAAAGAAGTTGATAGAGACGAACGACATCTTTTCTCTCTACAAGTTCGAAACGCGTCGATTCCATGGCAATAATAAAATCAACTGTGCCGTCCCATGCTATGGAGGTAAGAAGTTGTTGTACGGAACCGATTCAGGAGTGTGGGTTTCAACAGTTCGCTCCATCAGTACGACGTCGAACGAAAAGATTTGTTCTGACCCCACAATGGTGATCAGCAAGTTGTACGTGTCCCAGATTGAAGTTTTGGTTGAGTACTCGAAGTTGTTGATCTTGAGTGACAAAACATTGTACGAGTTTGACCTTTCGTGTACTGATTCCTTGGACCACGTGAAGAACACCAAGCTGGGACGCATGATTCTAAGCCATGTTGCGTTCTTCAAGATTGGGATCTGCGAAGGTAAGTTGTTGGTTTGCGGAGCCAAGACAGGTGGCACGCATTCGATCAGCATTTTCGAGCCCGCAAATCCTTTCGATCGCAACCAGCAACGTAATCGTAGCCGGCACTATGATATCCAAGAGGTGACGTTCAGCTCGGAGCCGGTTTCGATTTCGTTCTTGAAGAGAAAGTTGGTGGTGGGATGCACCAAGGGGTTTGAGATCTTGGCTCTCGAAAAGGGCCGCAAGGAGCCAATCTTGGATGAAGCCGATCCATCTCTAGACTTTGCAATTAGGCGTGAGACAGTGACTCCATTGAGCATCCACCGTTTGGGAAAAGACTTTTTGTTGTGTTATGCGGAGTTTGTGTTCTTGATCAACAAGAACGGTTGGAGAAGTAACCACGAGTGGAGTTTATTCTGGGAGGGAAACCCGCAGAATGTTGCGCTCTTTTTCCCGTATTTGCTCTCGTTTGAACCTGGTTTTGTGGAGGTTCGTGATTTGCATCTGACAAAGTTGTTGCGTGCATTAGTCGGTGAAAACATCAGATTCTTGCACTCGAATGAGCACGAGGCTATGTATGCTTGTGAGGAGAATGGGTACGATATTATTGTGTCCATTGACTTTTTGAACTTGAAGCCAAAAGGTGCATGAGGAGAAGTATGGTAGATATAAAAATATAAAGAAACTGTAACGGTATGGAATGTTGTGTAGCATGATGTGGAGCACAGGAAAGAGACAGTAATAGAGGGAATCATATAATCTAAATGAAGTGGATTGATTTTTTCGCAGCCAAATAAAGTGATTACCCGTCAATACACAAAATGATATCAAAGTTTAGTGGTTACAAAGGATTGGGAATGTCTATATAAGATCCATATAGATCTAAAAAATTTACCAACTATGCAATCAGCAACCAAGTAGGTGTGTATTGATAAAAAAAAAAAGTTCAATAGTCTCACCACGAAGTTAGTTCAATAGATTATCTCAGCAACGAAGTTTGTTGAATAGATTATCCATTTACGGCAGTACATATTCAAAGTTCAATACATGGCATGTTTCGGTCGACAAATCTACATTTCTATCATCAATACATATTCAGAGTTACTCTAATACGTGGTGTCAATAAATCATCTATTTACTACTTTTAATACTTTTGTTTACACTCTCTGTTTACATTTAAAAAACACTGTTTACACCTTAACTGTGTTTGCATACTCGGACCTTATATCGAATACCCCTCTTCAATCACTGTTTACATATCAACATCGCCTCACTTCTACCACATTACTTTAGCTCTTCCGGTAAATCAGCCAGCTCTTTGCATCCACGTTTACAAGTCTCAAACAAAATGTATTGTTCCTCGGAAACGCGTGAAAATTTTGAGCGTTTTTTTTTTATTTAACAACATGTCCTTAGCATCCCTTTTGGAGGTCCAGAAGCCCAGCGTTGATCGCCCTTTCGGCGTGCACTTGTGGCCGCTTTTCAGCTTCGTTTTTGAGAAGGCTGTTGGATACCCTGCTGAAGATTTCGAGTTCGTTCACCACAAAACCTTCCTCGCCAACGGATGGCACGCTATCAGCATCATCATCGGCTACTACATTGTGATCTTCGGTGGCCGTGCGTTGCTGAACAAGTTGTCGTTGCCAGCGTTGAAGTTGAACCTTCTCTTTCAGTTGCACAATGTGGTGTTGACCTTGATATCGTTGATTTTGCTTTTGCTTTGCGTAGAGCAGTTGGTGCCAATGTTGTACCACCACGGCTTATTTTATGCCATTTGCCACCGTGACTCGTTCACACCAAAGTTGGTTACGTTGTACTACCTCAACTACTTGACCAAGTACTTGGAGTTGATTGACACTGTCTTCCTCGTGTTGAAGAAGAAGAAGTTGTTGTTTTTGCACACTTACCACCATGGTGCCACTGCACTTCTCTGCTACACTCAGTTGACTGGTAGCACTTCTGTTGAATGGGTTCCAATTACGTTGAACCTCTTTGTTCACGTTGTGATGTACTGGTACTACTTCTTGAGTGCACGCGGCATCAGAGTCTGGTGGAAGGAATGGGTTACCAGAATCCAGATCATCCAGTTTTTCATCGACTTGATCTTTGTGTACTTTGCCACCTACACCCACTATGCTTTTGCGTACATGAAGTGGTTGCCACACGTTGGTGACTGCAATGGTAGTGAGGTTGCAGCTGCCTACGGGTACTTGATCTTGACCTCTTACCTCGTTTTGTTCATCCTGTTCTACATCAAGGTGTACAAGAAGAAGCCTGTGAGAGAGGTGAAGGCGGAGAAGGCTCTGGCTGTTGTTACTGGTGTTGAGGAGAGAGAGACCAAGGTGAGGTCTAGAAAGGCTTAGAGAGTAATAGTGGAGTATTAATAAATAGGAGTGTCCGAGGTGTAGAGAGGCCTATGAAGAGTATATCGAGTTAGCATGAAATAGAGTGAGAGTATTAATGAGTAGAAAAGTGAGTAGATGATAGTTCGATTTGAGAATGAGTTGAGCGTAGAGTGTAGTTTTTATTATGAGAATTTGCATTGTGTGTAGTTTATGAGAATACGTTGCATTGTGTGTGTAGCTCATTGATGAGTATAAGTTGAGCGTTGAGCCTGTAGCTCATCGATATGATCAATACACGATCAAAGCGTTTTTATGAAATCTAAACATTTGTCGGCTTTTAGCAATTTTTCAGCTTACTAACCTACGGCTCACGGCTATTACTTGAGCAATTTTGACGTAAGCAACGATCGTAAATGTGGATACTGCATCTTAACCTCCTACGCCTTCGATGTTTCCATTAATGCAGAGCAGGTTAACTTCTTTGATTGTCATCTACGAATAGCAATCCTGGTAAAGCCTTATAGACCATTAGCTCAGATGTTGATAAATATGGGGTGAAAAGTTGTGGTCAAGATGTGAAACTGAAAACGGACATAAGTTTTGAGAATATTGATGAACGAACGTAAGTTTTGATAATATATGAAATTGATGAATGAATAAAGTTTTGATAATATTAATGAATGTGTTTTGCTAAATTGATGAATGAAAAGTTTGATGAGCGGACGTAAATTACGATAATTTATGAATAGCCTCTGAATAATGCTCTTTTCTCAGCACCCCTCACTATTCTTACCCTGATTTTGGCATAACCTTCCGCACATCGTTTATGCCCCTTTCTGTTCCGTTCACGTGATATGTGTTGACGTTGCTCAGTCTCGTCCTGCCGTGTGAGCAACATGAGTGGCTCGGGGCTCGGCTATGGGAATTTCGGCTCCGTCTGTAGACATATGAAGGTCAATATCGGCGACGTGCATAACCTCTGCAGTTGCACCACTGCTCTCCAGACTTTCCAGCAGTTTCCGGATTATTGTCAGGTCATGTGACAGCAGAGTGCCCCTATTCCCATTAAAGCAGACTTCGGTTACGGAACACGGATACAAAAAGCTTCTACCGAAAACCGAAGTGTACCAGTCTTGGCAACACAGGTAGCATGAAGCAGGAAAGCCTGGAACTCACCGTGCTGGTGCACCCCATACATGTCGCGCACACTCTGCTATCGCTGGCATTCGGGCATGGCACTGTGGTCACTAAGAGTACGGCTGAGTCGGGTTTGTACAACCCAAACCCGGAACCACCGAGAAAATTTGAGAGTGCTTACCAAGCCAAAAGTCGGATATACTATCATTTTCCGTTAATTGTAGAGTAGGTGGCAAAAAGGAGTGAGAGGTCGGAGAGGCACATACGGAACAGTATCCTATACAGAGGACGCACTTGTGTGTTTTCCGTGCGGTAATGTCGAGGCGTAGTTCTGCGGACTTTAGTATCCATCAGAGCTCGATTTTACTGCCCCAAATGGACACTCCGCCGGAATTAAAAGAAACAAAGCGGCTGAGAAATTGTTTTGGCATTTGTACAACTGTGCCTCATATAAATACCCAAGTTCCCCCAGACTGCCCACCCATTGTAGAAACGAGTTTTCTTCAAGTTACAAAAGACTATCACTTTGGTGAACTGTGACCGGCACTATCGACATTTACTAAGCTGTTCCACGATTCTCACTTTGAGCGGCAAACTTTACACATATACATTCTGAGCGGTTATATATTGTACATCAACTGTACCAATACCAATTAGAAACTGATCAAATACATTGTCATTGAATACATTGACATTCCACAAGATAAAACCTACACTATTTACAAACATACCCCCCTACTGTTATCATGATTTCGCAATATCCTGGCCAAGATTCGCCAAAAAGAACCACACTTCCTTCGATCCACCTGTTATCGTTGGATCTCCCCGCAGTCACCTTCCCACTGAAGTATAGCTTACCAGTGCCTGTACCACACTATGGATACCAGCCATACATTAGCACTGGTTCTAGCATGCGCTTCTATTCTCCACCAGAATCGTGCACACTGGTGGTGAGTCCTGTCAGCCTGCCAGACAGCAGACTGCACTACAACCACCCACATGGCATTGCAGACGCCTTGATGGCGGTTCTGCGGTCGAGATCATCGAGTGATCCCGTCAAGTCCGAAATTACAGCGGCGGTAAAATTCGAGCCGTCGGTGAAATTCGAGCCATCCGTGCTGGTGACGGCGGCAAAGAGACCGCACGAAACTGTTGATGCTGAAACACCACCAGGATCTCCAACCAGTGGATCCGAATCTGAGTTTGTGGATGCCAACGTGACCAAAAAGAACTGGAAGCCGCGCAAAAAGAGACAATGTCCTGAGTGCAAGTTGTTCTTCCTGAATCTCGCTACGCATAAGCTGACACACTTGAAGCCAACGTCTCGGCCTCACATCTGCAAGTATTGCGACCGTGGGTTTGCACGTCCCAACGACTTGTTCCGCCACGTCAAGTGCCACTGGAAGGAGATTGGGAGTGACAAGGGTCAGTTCAAATGCCCATTCAAGAGAATGGGAGATCACGAGGATCTGGGTGTCGACCACTGCTGTCACAACACGGGTATTTTCCTGCGCTGTGACACTTTCAAGAACCACTTGAAGGCCATTCATTTCCAGTACCCTAATGGCACCAAGAAGGACCAACGGACAAAGGTTCCAGGAAAGTGCCGCATGTGCCAGAAGGATTTTGCTAACGTGGATGACTGGTTGGTGAACCATGTCGAGAAGGCTGAGTGTGAGTATGCCTTGAATGTTGAGAAGGATGACTAGATGATGACTTATGAATGATTTCAGACTGCCGCAACATGGGTTGTGGGGCGGGATCTGGCTAACAAAACTATAGACGCAACTGAGTTGCACGTGTATTTATAAATGAATGGGATGAAAGCTGTAGGACCGAGCGAACGAACTTCCTAGCGAAGCGAGTGAGTAAGTGAGTGAGTGAGGGAGAGAATATACATTATAGAGAGTACTGGGCGAATGGGTGAATTTCATCTAGAAGAGATTATATGAACTAGTGAACTTAATTTGCGAATAAACGTTATATAGAAATAACTAAACGAGCGAACGAACTTACATCAATATTTAACAATAAGTGAAGTAAATACCTAAAACTTAATGTGATTAGATTAAGGCATGAAACTTCAGGTGCTCATTCTTAATCCATTGACATTACCTAGTATAAGTTTACTAATTTCAGTTACCTCTTTATAATCATTCACTCACTCACTCACTTCGCTCGCTTTGCTCGTTCAGTTCGCTCGCTCGCTAGTATTGCGGACTTTAAATATTATCAAGCCCGAACTTTACTTTATCACCGATCACCTCCTATTGTAGACAACCTCTAATCGCGTGTTTGTGGTCTCCTCTACTCAGATCAAAGCGTTGTCATAGGGCTGAGCCACTGCGTTGAACGTCTGCACTCAGCAGCATCGAAAATGTGGGCCATCGCACAAAACAGCTCCGCAATAGTGGCCACTCGTGACTAAAGTATATGAAAACTTTCCATGTGCACATAACCATCAAATACAGCCGTGAATTCCGTTTCGTCCGCATCAGCCGTTGGGGCCGGCGGTGTCCCGATTAGACGGGGTCGCCGTTCCGAAAGAGGCTAATTTCCCACTTTAGCACAAAACCGAATGAGAGGCTGGAGCGGATGCGCAGGCTCGGAGCACGGATCTGGAGTGCGCGTGACACCTGTAAATAGGGGACCGGAGATACGACTTGTTTAGCCTCTTATAGGAGTCGCGTAAACAAAAAAGAGCAGGGGGTAAACAACGTGAAACGAATTTGGACAATTGCGATTTTGGCGCATCAGAGCACTATATGCACTATAGGAGAGGATAGGGGAAGTCGTGGGGAAGAACACAAAAGTCTAAAATGTGACTGGACCAAGAATATCCAGGGATATTTAAGGTTAGTCGTGGGGTGTTGAGTTCTAATGGTTGAAAGTGGCACGTGAGAGAGCAGCTTAAGGTAGTAACGAGTAACTCTTAATATCCATATAATATTTACTGATGAACCGATTCGTTCAGTTGGTTCGTTCATTATTTTCTCAGTCTTTGCTTGTTATATTATGTTTATTCACATGATAGTGTTGCTCACTCGTATGTTTGGTAATGTCTTTAGTACTTTTTCTCTTATGTTCACTTCTCTTATGTGCTCTCTTATATTACTTATCTATATATTCACTCACTTCACTCACTCACTCGCTTCACTCACTTCTCTCGTGAGGTTCGCTCGTGAGGTTAGTTCTTCCACCATCACAAGCATCTACTTTTTGTTGGCTTTTCTACAAATCGGTAATTTGCTTTCTCCTAGCCGTGTTATAACCGATCAAATCTGCTTACGCAATCATTTTTTCACTAAACAAACTAATCACGGCCAATTCCGCCATAGTACCCTTCAACCCCCATTCTTTGTTGGGCCACCCCAAGTTTTAAACTTATTAGATCATCAACTGAGCCCACAAACCTTCAACATGTTCCTTACTCTAGTGAAAGTGGCCTGGGCCGTGTATCTCTTGTCCTCAGTCAAGACCCTCCCCTTTGCCTACACGATTTGCTTCTACTATCAGGTCTTCAAAGCTCTTACCATTCAGAAGACCAAGTTCTGCAAGCTCAATCGCACCAATACTTTCGGCATCACACAACCCAAAGACTTGTTCAGATGGGTTGCATTGGATACGTACGTCTCTCCATTAGAGATCGACATGTACTGGCACAAAACTAACAGCTCGTACTTCAGTGATCTCGACATTGCAAGAACAAAGCTTGTTACCATTGTTTTCCAGAAGATGTTCTTCGACTACTACGATAACGTTAAGGGTGAGTTCAAGAGTAAGGGAATTTCCAACTACCCGTACATCCCGATTGGCACTGTGCAGTGCACCTTTAAACACGAACTCAAATGTTTCCAACGTTTTGCAATTGAGTCACGTGTGTTTGCTTGGGACAGGAAGTGGTTGTATGTGTTGTCCAAGTTTTCTACCAAGAAGAAGCTCCATGCGTATGCTGTGACAAAGTATGTTTTCAAGAAGGGTCGTATTACTATCCCACCTTTGGAGTATATTACTGAGTGTGGTTTATGGAGCGAGGAGGTAGAGGAGCAGAGCAAGAAGAATTTGGAGTTGGTGCGGGGGATGAACCAGAACGAAGAATGGGAGGGGATATGCGAGAACTTAGAGAAGGTGTTGGATGTGGAGGTGACTACCAGATAGACTTATGCTAGACTAAATTATTAGAGTATGATTGTGAAGAGATCAACATTATGAGGTTGTAGGCTCAGAAATGAGGATGAGATGAGGGGAACATGTATGGTTCGGATATATAGGGGGTTGAGGATATCTGCTCTTTACATTTCGTAATTTGATTCTCATTAATTCATATTGTATTTTTCAGATAATTTATGTTTCGTTCATTGATCTCATTCATTACATCAATATATTATCATTCCATGATTTTAATTCTTTTTTCGTTTAACCATTCTATTCCTCATATTGATTCGTCTCTACTCGCTTATTCAATCTATGTCTCATTCATAGTGATTATTTTCCAACTCGCCTATATATTTCATCTCATTCTTATTGATTCATGTTCTTCTCAGATTTTTTGTATCTCGCTCATTCTTTCTCACCCACTCAGTAACCTTATACCCATTTTCCTCAACTCTTACTTTCTTGTATTTTACTTTCTTTCATTCTTGTATCTTACTTTCTTTCATTCTTGTATCTTCCCTTCTTTCATTCTCATATCTTGCCTTCTTTAACTCTTTCTAATCTCAATACTCTCAATCATTTTTATTTCTACCTTCCTTTTATAGATCCTCTATACACCCAATCTAAACCAACTATACTCACGCCAATCCAAACCCTTCGTGACCTTCTGTGATTGCCAATAACAACGACCCACGTAATGTTTCATAACTCTCATAAGCAGGTAAATCAATCTGGTTGAAACAAGTGTGCGACAGTGGCAAGCGATCAGTTGGTCCATAGTCCCTATGGATACTGAACTTACACGTGCCGTTCGCTCCACTCAACTCCTTGAATCCATTCAACGGCACCTTTGAGGTTCCGGTTGCAAATTGAAGCAACTTGGCACGTTCCTCATTATCAAACAGCTTGACAGCACGCCAGAACCACTGGATTTGAATCGAGGACGGCGAGTAGTTGTTGTACGACGTGTTATTCTGCCAGTCGGTCACATTGATGTCCGGTAATCCAGATATCAACAACTCCAACTCCTGCTCGTCAAAGATCGACACCAAGTCCATAGGAATGATTTCATGGAACCCAGCGAGGAAGTTGTTCATTTGCTCCGCCACCGAGGTCTGCAAACGGTACTCCACAACATGCGAGACGTACTCCATCTTGTTCTCCTCGGTCACGGGAATGTTCCGGCCATTTGGAATGAGGTCCACAATACGGTGCTCTCCGTAGTCGTCGGTCTCGATCAGGAAGTCCTCGGTGATTACATCAGTAATGTCATTCTCCAACATCCACATCAAAGACTTGAAGTATTCAAGATCCAAAGTTTCCATATCTTTGAGCGATACCAGTGTCCCCAAGATACGCTTGTAAACCGCACGCAGAAAGTGGCAGTCCAAGAAGCAATAGTCGTATATGGCTTTCCCGATGATGCGCCCAATGAACTTGAAAAATGACAAGTGTTCAGGGTTCACATACAGTGTGCGGTTTGGATGGAACGTAGTATCATCGCTCGCCACGGGTGTGAATAATGCATAGTCCGGGTTGAACATCTGCCTCAGAAGCACCTGATACCACTCACGTGTGACACCACCAGCATCCACACCAGCTTCACCTCTGAAGTTAACATCAAGTTTGGCTGACTTGAACTCTGCTGTGCTCTTGAAGAAAAGAGCACGGTACGAGTCAAGGAAAACTTGGTCTCTCTTCACACTGATGGATAATTTGGTCTCTGCGTCTTTCTGCAGGTGCAATTTGCGGTCAAAGTAATTCTTCTTGTTGTCAAATTCCAAGACACGCGGGTTCCGCACCAACATACCAAAAGGTCCCGACATGAGGTTCGGGTTTGTACGCACCATCTGGTTCAAGATCTTCTTGTGCTCGTCGGTAAAAGAGAAGAATAAACGCTCAATTGGCTCCTTACTAAAGTCCACTTTCTTGGCTTCGTACTTCAATGTCATAGCCAACTCACGCACACCCAGGTGCTTGCACACCACCATTAGAGCCTCGATCAAAGGGAGCAAGACGGTCAGCACGCTTGTGTCGGAACGCTCCTCCAAAATACGAAGACACTCACTAAGTGCATCCCACAACGGACCCAAGGCAAGCTGCCTGTACAACCCAGTTAACACTGCAACATCTTCAGGCTGTTTGCCCTGCTCGTGCATGTAATCCAATGCAGTCAATATACGTAACAACTTGGCCTGATCTGATGACGGTGCGCTGAACTTGCCAAAGGTCTTGCTCTCGGAAGTGTGTTCGCCCAGAGCCAACTCTGCAGTCAAGGTCTTCAAGTCAGTGATGATTTTTTGTCCCAAAGTAGTCGCCTGCGTGGAAAGTTCCGTTGAAAACACCTTCTGTGCGTTCCTTAACACCAGTAAGTTTTGGATCGCTCCAATTGTGCGACGGAAAGTCGTGTTCAGACAATCATCTGCAACCAACACCTTGATGATCTGGCGGAGATTATCATCAGGAACAACTGGAGGCTGCAATGGCACGGGTTCGTCCCTCCGAAGTACATGCAAAGGGGCGCTTGCAAGCAGGCAAACACGTGCAGCAATGTCCATGAAAGTTTGATCCGACTGTACCACCTTGTTTTCAAATAAGCGTAGAATGTGATTGATGGGGTACTTGTTCTCGCGTTTAAGAACACGGTGCGACTTTTTCTTGAGAAGTGGCTCATGTTCCGTGAGAAGGTAGTAGCGGAGGTGCGCATTGCGTTCAAGAAGAAAATCAATGGCTTCAATAATTTGGATTCCGATGATTAAAAGTGTCGACGATGGTGGGAGTGCCACAGGTGCACCCAGCCACTCAGAAGGACTCTTTTCCCGTTCATTTGTATTACCTTTCTCGTCACCTTTTTCCTCAGACACAATACCGAACACACGCTCCATTTGCTTTTGACCACCCAAGCCCTCCAGCAATACTCCAACCAAGATACCCATAACCTCCGTCCGAGTTTGCCTGTTGAAGCACAAGAACTGGAGTGTGTGGTATATATGTTCCCTTTGACTTATAGTGAGAGGAACAAAT
Organism: Kodamaea nitidulidarum; assembly: GCA_030674215.1. Taxonomy (NCBI): domain Eukaryota; kingdom Fungi; phylum Ascomycota; class Pichiomycetes; order Serinales; family Debaryomycetaceae; genus Kodamaea; species Kodamaea nitidulidarum. The sequence continues at coordinate 135,904 of JAJLWI010000001.1, read as the reverse complement.
AACAAGCGGATCAACGCAGCAACTCCACTCCGATCCACGATAGGTGTATACAAAATCTTCCGTTTCTTTGGCGCATCAGCTTCCTCTCCATCTGCGGCTTCTTCGTCTTCCTCGATCTCGTCATCGTCATCAACTTCGTCGTATCCAAAGCTGTGTGCCATGCGTTCTTGCTGCAAAATCTCGTCACGGATCTGCTGTGGAAGTGCTTCCAAGAAGTCAGGATCAATTTCGCGCGTCGTCAGAACAGACCCTGATGCTGAGGCATGTGCTCTTCTTTCACGAACGTGCTGTGTAAACACCTCCTCTCTCATGTCGTCGGGTAATGCCTCAAAGAACTCGGGGTCGATGTCAGTTCCACTAATGTCTACTTCACGGTCGCCAATACGTACCATGACGGGCTCCGTTCCGCTAGATTCGCGTTCCTGTGCTGCGGCCTGCATGCGTTCGCGTTCCTCTTCCTGTTTCATGCGAATCTTGTCCTCTCTAGCGGCTCTCAAAAGCTCTTGTTTCTCCTTCTTTTTCTTGTAGATCTCAATACTATCTGCTTCGATGCGCTTCACTATATGCGGCACAACGGTCAAAACGGCATCGTCGCGCGTCCGACCTTGGAAAAACATCTGTGTCGCGGTGGCCCAGCGCTCAAGAGTCAGGTCCACAGACATATAGTCCGAAGCAGTCGATACACCATCCCTAGCGCCCAAGTTCAACATGTTGGCAAAAACACGGTTCAACGAGGCATGCTCATGTAGATGGTGGTTCTGGCCGTCGATGCGAAGTGTGCGCAAGGACCCAGGGTTACCCTCGAATACGCTTCCGAGGATCTCAAACAAGTTCTGTGTGTGTGGCGAGGGGGCTTCCGAGGCATTCTCGTCGTAGTTTGCGCTTTCCTCGTCCTCTTCCTCTTCGGAAACAGGGTCCTCGCCGTCAGCAAACTCCTCTATCCACCCGTCGAGCGACGCCTCCGAGTGGGATTCTTCATCTTCTTCATCAAAGTCGTAGAAATCATCACCACTTTCGATCGATAGACCGTCGATGATATCAATGGGAGGGAGGTCTTCGTCATCCTCCTCGTCATCTTCTTCGTCATCTTCTTCGTCCTCGTCATCATCATCATCACCATCATCATCATCATCATCATGTGTGGGACCCAACTCAATTACTTCATCCACATCATCATCACCAAGCTCAGAGTCTAACTCCAGATCCATATCTATGTCCAGGTCCAGATCCAGGTCCAGATCCATCTCCATCTCCATCTCGTCATCAAATACCTGCATAGGATCATCGTAGAAGTCCTCCTCATCTTCAGTACCCTCGACATCGTACATTCCGAGAGTCGAGTTGCGGAAAAGATCAGGTGCTTCTGGAGCAGTCTCATCATCGGGCAACATGTCATCGTCCTCACGTTCATGACCTTCTGAAAGAACATCCAGGAACTCGAGGTTGGTCTTTGCGATGTTGGTGAGCGGTTTGAGTCCCGCACGAATCACTTTTTCAATCTCGGGGATCCCGAGGTCCAAGCGCGACATAATAGAAGTCACCGTCGCAGGTAAGTCGGCCTCCATCATGGCCTTCTGGATGTAGAATAGGTCATACTTGGTGGCATCAACATCGAGGAGCTGGTCTGTGGTTTCCCTTGATTTGGCTGACACAAGACCACCCACCACTTCGAAGAGATCTGCCAACTTCCGGTAGCGCACAGGTGTGGCAACTGATGCCGTTTCCCGCAACACCTTCACCATAACATCTACAAAGAAGCGACGCACAAACGCCATGTCAGCGTCTTCCTTTGTAGGCGACGGCACAGTAGCCAGAACGGGTGTCAGAACAAGCCCCAATAAAAGTACCTTAGCCACCAGCGAGATTGCACTGCGTCTCTGTGTAGTTTCCTCCATTGGTACAAGCGAATGGAAAAAAAAGTTCAAAGAAGTGGGCCGTGGTTTAGACGAAGCATTCGGGCCACTTGTTTGGAATGCCGCGGTATCGCCCTTCTTTTGCTTTTTTTCTTCCTTTCTAGCTTCACTCCGCGAAAATGTGATGAACTCCAACTTACATGAAGGGTACGACCCCACCAACTCTGCCAATACTTGTACCAAGAAGTAGACATACGTGAAGGAGCCATTGTCGAATAACTTTTCTGTCGACTTCGGTGGGAGGACCTCAGGAACATCGTCCTTAGCCCACTCACCCAACCTTACAAGTTCCATCAACTCGTGGAGAAGAGCATGTACAATGCCTGACGGCACAAACGGCGTGGGCTCTTCTTCATGCTTTTCTGGGTCGACCTTAATCAATGGGATTTTTCCGTCGTAATGATTTGCAGTTCCATCTACCCCATTCAACCTAACGAGCCCAGACATCACATCCACGTACATTTCAGGATCACGAAGTACCAACAGGGCCAGTTCACATACGCAGGCATTGAGGTCGCGACGATTTTTGGGGTTATCCATAAGCTTACTCGCCTGTAAACTCATGTTGGCACGGACAACCGCGCGGTTCTCCACACAACGACGAAGAAGTACAGTAATTCCCTGCTGTAAACGCTTTGCCTTGTCATCCCATTCGAGCGCTACCATGCGGCGAGGCATCTGTATCAAACGTGTCATGAATACAGTTCCTGGAAGTTGCGACGCATACTTCCACTCCCTGGTGTACAAAATCATAATCCTCGTCATAACCAATGCTGTGGGCACACTAGTGACCTGTGCGCTGGTGAGACGATGGAAAATACGATTTGCAAGCTCTTCATCCACAAGATAAGGATCCTTATCAGCGTAGGGTACACTTCTCAACACCATGATCTGCTCGTATACTTCAAGTGCATAAGCAAACCACGGCTCATTTACAGCATCAATGTTATCATCGGTCTCCTTGTCAACAAAGATGGCAAAACGATCGAAAACCGAGGCCGAAGCCTTTGCAATTGCTTCGTGTTTGAGCAACAGTGCGACAAGTTGGAACTGAACGCCAGGTTTATCTCCGCGATCAAGTCCGGCGCATACTTCGTCAAAAAGCTCTCCTACAGCTTCAGCACAAGGAGCTAAAAGCTCGGATACTGCTGAAACCGCATTGGGGAAACTCTGGGCAAAATATGTCCACATCGAGGTCATCAGTGAGCGGTACTCTTCGCGAAGCACTTCCAACTTCTTATATATCTCGCCGTCATTGCTAGGAAGTGGCGTTAACGCATTCTTATACTGAGTACGTTCATCATCGGTAAGGTCAATACTTTCGGGAGCCGGCCAACGGCGGTCATGCTGCTCGATAGGAGTCATGGACTGGAAAATCTTCTCTGCCAATCCCTCGGAGACTCCCATGTTTCGAAGGTGCTCGATATGGTCATGTGATGACACATTGTTTGGAGTAAGTGACGGAAGGAAAACCGAAGACGATGGCGTGGCAAGGAGATCCAGTGCGAGCGGAGTAAGCTGGTTGATAATTCGAGGCGGTACATTCGCAGCATTTCCCTCCTTCTTCCGCTTGACAGTTTGTTCGAGGAACTTGAAAATGGCAAGTTTCACTCTCAAGGTTAACTTACATACCACTGCGCGATCCACGTCTTTTGGCTCTCTTGCAAAGTAATAATGTGCGTGTGGCATAGCGTGGACCTTGCGTGAGGTGCAGCATGCCAGAAGAACCAAAAGCGTCTGGTAGAGCGTGTTTTTAAAGATACTGTAAGTAGATGCATTGAGGAACTTCAATTCCCGCACGGGTTCAACTTCAATGGGATCCTGCTGTAAAAGCACGTCCCACGCTGAAGCTGCTTCATTGGAGATATACTGAAAGCACTCTCGTTCCGCACAAGCTATAGCGAGTGCTGTTGAAACTTGATCTCTGTATGTGAGCGTGTAAAGGAGGAGATTAATGGCTCCAAGAAGGTACGAAGGTGCAACACCTGCAATTGGGGTGATTGTAGAAGAAACAATAACGTTCTTCTCATCCGTCATATCTGTACCTTTAGCCGCAACCTCATTGATACCCTTCAATTTTTCCAGAACCTCCAAAACTCCCGTCAACGCGTCAGCAACTGATAATGTGATTTCAACCGCAGCCTTGCGCCACTCTACCAGCACGTCCTCTTGTTTTTTAAACATACAAACACAGCCCACCAGGTTCAAAATGTTGGCAAGCTGGTTCTGGAACGCTTGGTTCAAACTGCGAAGCTGAACTGCGTTCTTGAACTTGGCTGAGGTACCGCTTTTCCGGGTAAACTCCTTCTCAGGGTCGATGGTGTGCACCACCAATGGAGGTTCCTCTTTGGGGAGTTCGAAAGTCGGAAGTGTGTGTGGATACATCTCAGCTGGTATGGACACCCTCAGGATGGTATCCTCAAGTAATGTGCGCGAAAACAATTTACCCAAGTATCCCACCACCTTGGTGTTTTCGCCAAAAAGACGCACCATTTGGTCCACGCGCTCCAAAAATATGTACGACGGGTCGATGTAGATTTCCGTAGTAATGCTGAGTAATGTGTGTACACGGTAAAGGGCACGAAGAACTCTGGTGCACTGTTCGGGGTCATGCGTACTCCAGTATGACTCTGCACTATCCCACGCCAAGTACTCCTGTACCTCTGTAGTCTCCAAAGCCTCTACCAACACCTTAAAAAGAACAGGAAGTCCAAACTCACGGTTTGTCAGGTCAAGGTACTTGAGTGTGACCATCACTGTAACCACGCTGGAGTAACTGCAGAAATCGTATGGGATGTTTGGCATCGTAAACAAGTCGAGCCAGCCATCGCACGATGTTTGCGTGATGATGAGATCACCGTTCTGCTGGACGGCCCCATTGAGAAAGAAGAAGACATTGTCGAGAAGCGGAGCGTATTCACACTTGGACCAGTCTTTAATGGGCAGTGCGCCTTCTTCGTCATAAAGAGCAGAATCTCCAGGTGCAAACATATTTCCCTTCGGAGAGGTGTAAAACTGCACACCCTCAAGACGTTCATTGACATACTTGGGCATGGTTGCAATCAACTGCGAAATCTGTTTCATGATCTCGGGTTTCAAACTCGGGTAGTGGCGGCTGAGTTCGTCTAATGAGCACCCCAAGTTCACCGACATGTTTTTACGAACTAACTCGCGCGCACATCCCAAGTTATAGAAAGATTTGAAGAAGGACGCGATGGTGCCGTGTTCCTCTACCTTTTTCAAACCATCATTGTTCAAACAAAGTGCGCCGATCACCTCCACAAGCGATAATACGAGCGACGCATTGGCCTGGAAAAGCCCCGGGTATGCTTTCAAGAGAACATCGACAACCCCAGCCTCGTTCAAAATACCGTATGCAGTGGGCTCGTTGTGAATAATGTAAAAGATAGTGTCAACAGTCAGCGCAAGCACATCCCCCGAAAAAAGCTCAGGTTTGGTGAAAATGTGGTTGAACAGCTGGAGTAAAGCCAGGTCAAAGAGGTTGCGCAGGCGGTCGCCGAGGTCAGACTGAATGAGCCCTGACACAAGGTCTAAGAGTGGGAAAAGTATCTTCGATGAAGTTGTGACATTTTTTGTGGAACCGGTACCCCTGCCGCTAGTTTCCATATCAGAGGAGCTACCTGTCTCTTCTATTCTTGCCACCTCTTCACCTACCCTCTTGACCAAAATTGCAAAGCCATCCTTCGCAATGAACTCATCAATGGACTCACTTTGACCACTGAGAAAAATCAGCAACAAGCGGATAGCCTGTGCAACCGTGTCGCGGGCCAGTGACAATGAGAGGAATGCCATAAGGTCATTGAGCAAGCCCCCGGTAGCGAGCCTCGTGACCAACCCCTTGGTTTCAACCAACTTCTCCACCATTTCAAGGAATTTTATGGCCCCCTCCTCGAAAATCTCTGTGCCATTCTCAATCTGCGTGCTGATGCTACGTACACATTGGAAAAGAATTCCGTGACTGACGTTACCCGACATGCAACGGAGAATGTCACTACCCCATGTCTTCTTAAGCGCAATCGCGTCCAAGGCCTTGACAGCACTCAAGTACACTTCGTTTGTAACACGCGCTGCATTGTCCAGGTGCACCAAATCCACGAGAAATGAGAATATGTAGGGCTCAGGCTCGAAAAGCCTACTAGATGTTACCAGCAGCAGGTGCATACACGCGGTGAAACCTATACCAAGGCACTTGATTTGAAGCAATTTCTTGCGGAGGGTAAGTGCGTCGTATGATTTGTCGTTGAAGGCTTTAGCAATTTGTGCCACTAATGCAAACTCAAACCAGTACTCACTTGGCACACTTTCGCACGCACGGTCGAAAATCTGCTCAAGAGTAAGTTTGCGAACGGCTTCTTCAGAAAGTGAAAACACAAGGAGGTTCTTCTGTGTGTTTGATGATGAGTTTGTGCGGCCCTTTGTTTGCTCCAGCTGGCTTTCTTTCTCTTCTTTTTGGCTCTTCGCCTCCTTTCTCCTCCTCTTTTCCTTTTTTTTCTCCTTAAAGTAGCTGAACGAAATGCTCTTCCACTTTGCAGGGTACTTCTTCTCAAGACTAATCGAATCAATGTAGTTGTAGTGGTCACCTACCACGCTTGGTTTTTCTTCTTTCTTCAGCGCATGTTTCAAGCTGTAATTCGCTGGTACGGGTGGCGGAAATGACTTTGCAATCTCCAATACCTTTGTCTTCACGGCCTTTGGTGCGGGTTCCGTAGATCCCAGCTCGGAAACGACATGGTATTTCGCCAAAGAAAGCGCCACTTCCATCGCATGGTACCTAACATCCACTGTGGGTGTATTCAAGAGAGCATAGATGCGCTCCGACGATGCGTAAATCAGTCTATTCAGTGTATGCTGTAAAAGTGCCTGCGTCAAACAGAGTAGTGTGACTGTGAGCGCAGAATCCGCAGTGCTGAACAACTGCAAGCGCGGATGTTCGGCTGTCAAGTCGTAGCGAGTAATGATTTCTGCCAATTTCTCATCCATGCGATTCAAGACTGGTATCCAGTGTGAGAGATCGCATCGCAGACCATCCTCCTTGAGCAATCCAATAGCGCGTTTACTCAACGCAGCAATCTTCTCCCATGGCTCGTCCGTGAGAGCGCTAACCACATCTTTAAGCTCTGGACTGATTGCACTCTTCACACGGTTCTCCTTATGGTTGTTGATCATGTTACGGAGTAATAGATTTTTTTTGAAAAAGCACGACTAAGGGGAAGAAGATAATCAAAATAGTTGAGAATTGCTCCGCTGAGATTGGAGTTGTAGTTTGGGTTAAAAGGATGAAGGTGAAGGTTGAGTAAGCTTGGGCTGCTGTTTCTGTTTGTCGGTTGTCTACTGGTTGATATCTGTTAGTTGATTTATGTTGGTTGATATCTGTTAGTTGTTATAGTTATAATATCTTGAAACTTTTAGGTGTTGGTTGTTACCTGGGATTTCTTGTCCTCTGATGAAATGTACTATATAAGTGAATTAGTGTATAGGTATACCTGAGCTGAAAGAAGTACTGAAGATTCGTGATTTACTGCAAAAGTAACTTGCAACAAAATACATAAATTCACTTTTGACAAGATCATCTTGAATATAGAATCTGCATAGATCACTGTTTATAATCGACTTAACCCTCCGGATACCAACCATCTTCTCGACAACGTTTGGAAATATTTGCAAAACTGAACTGCTTGGACAGCCCAACTTATCAGGATAGCATTATTACTAGAGCATATTACGAACTATTTGTTAATCAGTCAACTCAATACAAAAGATTCAACACTAGGATTCAACAACAGAAGCTTTTTTGGACAACGAAATACTCAGCAATAGCTCCAAACGCTGCATCAAAACCAAAGCTTTAGAAAAACTAAAGATTGAAACTCAAGAACCCTAAGATACGCCAAAGCACCTAAAAAAGCTTTAGGATAACTTTCACTTCCAACTAGTCATTACACGCGTTCACTGACTTTCTAAAAATACAGACAACCCCACACAATACGGACATAACTGTTGTATCTTTCCGATGAAACGCTTCCAGGCTGATAATGACATGGTCTTGCGTGCTCAAGAGCGCATGAAGAAGGCCAAAACAGAGAATCTGGCGACATCATCATCGCTCTCGACTCCTCTTCACCCTCTTCTCCGTATGCATGCGCCCCCTGCCACCAAGAATCCGCTCAAACAGAATGTGCGTAAAGCCTTCGATCCTCTCCTGATGAACCCATATCTCTCATCGGGAACCACTGGTCATAGGCGATCTCTCCAGTTCAATCGCCATGGTAAGTACATTGCAGAGGCTGATGAGATGCGCAGAAAAGAGGCTGAAGAACGGCGCCAACAGCAACTTCTTGAGGAGAAGCGCAAGAAGAAATTGGTTGCGGAGGAAGTCATCGGCGAAAGTGCATATAAGGAGGAAATGCTGCCTCCTGTTGAGTGGTGGGATCAACCCTACTTACGTGATCGAAACTACGAACATATTGACGACCCCTCGCGAATAATCACCGACAATGAAGCGTCTCCAATTTCCAAGTACATCCAACACCCGGTGTTATTACCTCCCGTTTGGGAGAAGCACATGCCCAAGGAAGAAAAGCCCATGTTTCTCACCAAGCAAGAACAGAAGCGTATCCGTAGAAACGAACGCTTGGTGCGGCTCAAGGACAAGCAGGACAGAATCAAGCTCGGGTTGGACCCTCCTCCTCCTCCCAAAGTGAAGCTTTCAAATTTGATGAGCGTTTTAACAAACGAGGCAATAAAGGACCCCACTGCAATCGAAAAGAAAGTCCGCAAAGAGGTCGAGCAGCGGTTGCAGGCTCATTTGGCGGAGAACGAGAAGAGAAAACTCACGCCAGAACAGCGCAGAGAGAAGATCGAAGAACAGCGCATCAAGGACTTGCAGAAGGGATTCTTCACCACGGTGTATAAGATCGACAAGTTGGAGGATCCAAGGCATATTTACAAAGTTGACATCAATGCGAAGCAATTGGGTCTTGTGGGTATGTGTCTTATGAACCCTGCGTTCAATTTGGTGATTGTAGAAGGTGGGCACAAATCGATTGCGTTTTTCCACAAGTTGCTCATGCGGAGGATTAACTGGGAACAGAGCGAAGAGATGGATTTGAAGGGGAATAAGTGTCGGGTTGTATGGGAGGGACAATTGGCAGAGTTGGGGTTCAAGAGGTGGAGCATACATAAGCCCAGGGATGAAGAAGAGGGGATTGAAATGTTGCGGAAGTTTTCGAGGGATAATTATTTGAGAGAGATATTGTATGAAAGACAGGGAAAGACAAATGATGAGAGTTAGGAGCATTGACTAGGGTCGCGAACTATGGAAAGAACGTTAGTGAATGAAAGGGTGTGGTTTGATAGAGAAGGGGAGATAATGATGACTGTACTACCTACAGAGAAGGCTAGTCATAGAAAAGGCTAGTCATAGAGAAGGTTAGTATTATAGAATTGTGGTATTATAGAATTGTATATGTATTATTATAGAATTGTAGTATTATAGAATTGTAGTATTATAGAAATGTAGTATTAATAGATAAAGGAGAATATTAAGTACTAATTTGGAATGCTCACAAATAAATTCTCACCCTACTTGATTATTTCCGTATGAAACTCTCAACTACTCTTTATCAATCAACTATTTACATACATAATGTAACGCTTTTCAACTATTTAAATACATAGTATATATTCACCTGTTCGTTTTGCTATCTCTATATAATTCTTGTCTATTTGTTCGTTTAGTCATCCTATATAGCTTTTGTTCACTCACTCACTCACTTCACTCGCTTCGCTTGTTCAGTTCTTCAACTATCTAAATACACAACATAACGCCTCTCAACTATCTTACTCTCAATGCTTTAGCCCTCCCCATACTTCATCCTATCGTTTCTTCTCGCGGCCTTTTCTCCCTTATGTATTTATGTCGCATGTCGCGGCCAATAGCGAGCACGAATTCACTTTGGCGATTTCGCATTTCGCGATCGTCGATTTTCTCCACATATCATGGGTTCCGCGTACACCATCTTTGGCAGACAAGTTCCAGCACACGTCGTAAGTAGGAAGTCAAATAACTGCGCTCAACACTAACATTTAGCTTTCCCTTCTCACGTTGTCGTCTGCTACGGCGGCAATTGTGTTCTGGCCAAGAACACCCAAGCCAGCGGCAGCCCCTGTTGCTGCCCCTGTTGCTACTAAGGAGGATGACTTCGATTTGGAGAAGTTTATCAAGTGAGTATAAGATCAATTGGGAGCATATTAGAATCGAAGGAATATGGAGAGTACAAGATCAATTGGGAGCATATTCGAATTGATGCAATATGGAGAGTATTTGGCGTATCAAAGAAATTTCAGACATTCTGAAGACTGGAAATGACAGAATTACTTAGAATTAAGGAGGCATTTCCACTGTTGGATGTTGGTTCATCTATGAGAAAGTTCAAAAGCGTTCAGAGCAAAAAAATTAATTACCAGGCTTCAGTTCCAGTCTATCAGACGTTATTATTCACAAACTCTGCGAACGCAAACTCTGCGAATGCAAAATCATTCAAACTCTTAAATGATTTTTCGAATTAAACCGGGTACTCTCATGTCGATTCAATGCTCATCGGCCTTCCCATACTAACATCCAGCGACTTGACAAAGGAGGAGTCCAAATAAGCACGAAGCAATTGGAAATAAGCACCGTATTTTTTGTAGAAACAAATACACTGATGTTGTAATACGCAAAGATGAAAGTGTAGTGTAAAGCGAGCTGTGATGAGGGCAAAGATGCAAAGGTAGTGTAATGCGAGTTGTCGTGAGTTAAATATGGTGAGTAGACCGACAAACACTAAGGTATATAAATAAGAGTAGAGTCGTGGATTCTGGATATGAGATAGGCAAGTACTAGCGAACGAACGAACTTCACGAGCGAAGTGAGTGAGTGAGTGAGTGAGTGAGTAAATCTTAGTGAGTGAATTGAGTTGGTGAGAAAATTGACTCGTGATGAATAGCAGCTGACATAGTTTGGGTCAAGAATAGCGTTTGGCTGATCAATATACACTAGTTTGATGTATATTTATTGAGTCCTTTAAAAGTGATGATTGCAAGTTTGAATCGGCTCACCAACCTACTCATTTCATGGCTGAGTCTTGATTCACTTAAAAAAGTTGTCACATTATAAGTTTGTTAACTCACTCACTCGCTTTGCTCGTGAGTTCGTTCAGTGATTATTCAGCCATTTTTGCTAGAGCCATTGTGCACTCCACTAATGTAAAAACTAGCAATATCCCTTCACTAGAGCACGATCACCACCAGTGATTGAGTGTTTTGGATCAATGACACTCAATGGTCCAAAACAATCAATTGTTAGTCATCCAAGAGTATGATTGAGTTATAGACTGAGCTATATATAATAGTCACCTCTTAGTCCACAACACTAATACTCTTCTCTAGCACTCCTGTCTAAGCATTAACCCTCCCCAATGTATCATACCACCTATCTTCACCCTCACTCCCTTCATAGATTCACTCCAAATTATAATTCTCAATCTTTTTTTGCAACCTTATCACTATGTCATTTGTCTTCAAAAGAGGTGGCCACAAGGAACCCGTTAAATTCGACAAGATCACCGCGAGGGTCGAACGTCTATGCTACGAGCTTGATCCCGTACATGTGGACGCGGTCAAAATCACCCAGAAGGTCATCCTTGGTGTGTATCCAGGCGTAAACACCATTGAACTCGACAATTTGGCTGCCGAAGCTGCGGTTGGCATGGCCACAACACACCCCGATTATCTTATTCTCGCAGCACGTATTGCCGTATCCAACCTTCACAAGCAAACAGAAGAGCTGTTTTCGGCCGTTTCGCGCGAACTCTACGAGTATGTTGATCCACAGTCCGGCCAAAGATCTCCGTTTATCTCAAAGGAAAACTACGACGTGATTTGTAAACACGCGGACGTTTTGGATCGCGCTATAGACCACCGCAATGACTTCACCTATGACTACTTCGGCTTCAAGACCTTGGAACGCGCGTATTTGTTGCGCATCAAGGACAAAATCATCGAAAGACCCCAGCATATGCTCATGAGAATCGCCGTAGCTATTCACGGCCATGATATCGATAGTGTAATTGACACCTACAAGCTCATGTCGCTGAAGTACTACATCCACTCGTCGCCAACGCTTTTCAATGCAGGTACACCGTTCTCCCAGCTCTCGCTGTCATTCCTGGTGGGCATGAAAGATGACTCCTTGGAAGGCATTTACGACACGCTCAAAAATTGTGCATTGATTCTGAAAAGTACAGGTGGTATTGGACTTCATATTCACAACGTACGTGCTACGGGCCTGCACATTCTGGGGACAAACGGTACCTCGCTGGGTATTATCCCTATGATTCGGGTGTTCAACAATACCGCAAGATACGTGGACCAGGGAGGAAACAAACGTCCGGGGGCTTTTGCGCTTTACCTCGAGCCATGGCATGCTGATATTGAGGAGTTTGTGTCGTTGCGCGCGGAAGAAGGCACACTTGACATCTTCCCCGCATTATGGATCCCGGACTTGTTTATGGAGCGCGTTGAGCAAAATCAGGAATGGGCTTTGTTCTCGCCAAACGAGGTTCCAGGATTGTCCGACACCTATGGCGATGAGTTTCGCGCGTTGTACGAGAAATACGAGCAGGAGGGCAAGAAAGTTCGCCAGCGCATCAAGGCCCAGGACTTGTGGCAGAAAATCGTCAATGCGCAGATTGCCACTGGGACGCCGTTTTTCCTTTACAAAGACGCATGCAATGAAAAGCTGAACCAGAAGAACGTTGGGGTTATTAAGGGAGGGAACTTGTGTTGTGAGATCATTCAATATCTGGACAGGGACAATGTTCTGGCGCCCATGTTAGCACTGATCTCGCTCCCTGAATTCATCAAGAAAACCCAAGAAACACTCGAGGTTGACTTTGAGAAGTTACATGCGGTTGTCAAGCAGGTTGCCAAGAATTTGGACATGCTCATAGACAAAAACCTGTACCCTGTTCCCGAAGCCAAGCACGCTAATCTTCGCAATAGACCCGTGGCGATTGGTGTACAAGGACTTGCGGATTTCTTCTTGGTACTTCAACTTCCATTCGAGTCGCCCGATGCTAAGGACCTCAACATCCAAATATTTGAGACCATCTATCACGCTGCAATCGAGTCTTCCATAGAGTTGGCCATGGCTAAGGGGGCATATCCCAACTATGAGGGTTCCCCGGCGCTGCAGGGTCTCCTTCAGTTCGATCTCTGGGGTGTCAAGCCCACAGGCTACTATGATTGGGACGCCACTAAGGCGCAAATGCAGCGCTACGGGCTCCGTAATTCACTCCTGGTGGCGCTCATGCCCACTGCATCGACCTCCATCATCCTCGGGAACAGTGAGAGCTTCGAACCTATTGCTAGCAACGTGTACGTTGCGCGCATATCCAACACAGAGATTCATATCATCAACAAGTACCTCATGCGCGAGCTAGTGGACATGGGTATATGGTCTAGCGAGATGAAGGATGCGATTGTCCGTGAGAAAGGACTGATCCAGAACATCATGGAAATTCCTGAGGAGACGAGGAGCCTTTTCAAGACAAAGTGGGATATCAAGCAGAAGACCTTAGTGGACATGGCTGCGGATCGTGCGCCGTTCATTGACCAGTCCCAGGCATTGAACATAAGCATGAATAACTGTTCTGTGGGGCGTTTGTCCCTGATGCATTTCCACGGGTGGAAGAAAGGCTTGAAGACCGGCATGTACTACCTTCGTACCGAAACCGACGGCATTGAGGTGAAGTATGTGGTGGAAAAAGAGCCACCGCAGTATCAGGAGATTTTTGCACGGCCTGTGGCAAAGCCGAAGCCAAAACGGTATGTGAAGAGAAGAAGAGATAATGAGGACAAAGAAGTGAAGGGAAAGAAGGATGGAAAAGGTGAGATACAGTCGCTGCAACTGGCCGAAATGGAGACGGGGATGTCTGATTTGAATATTGCGGCGAATTAGTGAGTAGTGGCCGATAAGAGAGAGGCGAACTGATGAGTAATGGTTGATGCGAGTGAGTACAGAGATTATGAGCAAAAAGACGATGAATGCAGCGAAATGAAGATGATTGCAACAAGCTAAATAATTACGGTTGTAAATTAGTGACACTCACTAACTTATCGTTTATTCGCCCACTACTCCTGCTCATTATTTACTGCTCATCACTCACTTACCTCGCTTTGCTCATTCAGTTTGTTGGTGCCTTCGGTTAGTTGGGAATCAGAGATCTCAAGAAACACTGTTATTTAATTGCAGCTGAGTGAACATGACAAATCCCAAATAATTACAACTATCAGGGCATGGGGTGTTTTTTCAATGATGACTCTTGGGTCTTTACTCGATATACTAGTGAGATTTAGAAGCATGAATGGATTGTATGCGAATAGAATTAGGGATGTGGTTGTGATGTGTATATTTATCGTGATATTATGTGATAATTAGAGTTGATATGAAGGTATCGAACTCCAATCGATCGAATCTATGAAAAGCTTGTAAGTATGGGGATTCCCCAAATTTAAGCTCAACATTGTATAATTTATAGAATTGGTCACCATATTGGCGTTGCACATGAACCCAATATCCAGGACAAGAACTACCGTTTGGGGTGTAATTATGTATGAAATCCTATGTAATTTAAGTTTTGTTGCTTATAATGACCCAAAAACAGTAAGTACATTTACATTGGTATAGCAAATTATTTATTAGCAACATATCCTACCATCTCTGATATCCACCTACTCTTCTTCTAGCAAGGGCATCTCGATTTGCGGCCAAATTTCGCCCCTTTGTGTGCGCCTAATGCGAATGGCTGCAAATTCGCAAATGTTATTCCAAAACTCGTTTCTAAAAGGACTTATAAGACGACTGGTAGCAGTGGTAGCTGATTTTAGATCCTCCGCAGGCTTCTCCTCTTTGTAGGCTCTAGGAGCCAGCTGTATATTTTCAGTACTAGCGGAGTCTGCCAGTTTCTCTTCTTCCCAAAGCAGCGAAAAGATCAGAAACACCGACAGTCCAAGCTTGGTAAAGTTGGTGTATATACTACTTTCTGGGGGTGTTTGCTCGAAGACTGGATGGTCTTCGACTTCCAAAGTGAACTCCATGGGCGGAGGAGTCGTGGAAAGAGATGGTGTGAAGATTTCCGTGGGCGATGGAGTTTCTTCAATAATCTCAAGTATATCATCTGTAGTATCTTTTTCAGTCTCAACCATGTTAGCTTCTGAAGCGGTTTTGCTGTTCACAAACTCAGCAAACTCCAACACCAACTTTGCTTCGCTAGTTGAAAGACAAGTGTTAGCTTTAGGCTTTGTTTTCTGCTTTTTGGCCATCTTGCTTTCGTGCTTGGTCAAGCGGGTCTTAACTGTGGGCTTCTCATTATAGTTTCGTTCGGGCGAAATATGATCCACTTTATTAGTGGGAGCGGCACAAACAACAGTTTCAGCAACAACGGTATCAACTGGTGAAACACAAACAACAGCATCAACAAGCTGAGTGAGTGAGTACCTTGAAGATGTGGTTGTGGGAGTTTTGACAGATTTCAAATCTTCCAAATTCTCCTGTTCGAGGAACTCAAATGCTTCGGCCAACTCTCTATCGAGATCAGTGAGTTCAGAGTTTGTTGAGCCGTTGATTCCATGATCGACCAAAGCTTCTTCTTTAGTTTGGTCTTCAATAAGAGTTGCTTTCAAGTTTTTGCAAATAATTTTTGTAGTATCAGCCTTCTCCTGTTCAAAGAGGGCTTCAAGTGTGGTCTTTTGAATGTTGAAAAGGTCGAGTTTTTTCTCGCACCCTTCAGCAGATTGGATCTCAGCAGAAGGTAAGTTTTCGGTTGTGAGATCGCCATCAATTTCAATTTCAATATCTTCCAAAGCGATAATGATTGAAGTCTTGTCTGCTGTAGGCTTTTCCAATTCAAGCACTTCCAATTTAGGCTCGATCTTTGCAGATTCCCAATTTGAAATGGCTGCAAAATTTTTCGATCCTGCATACTTCTCCTTGGCCACAAAAGGAAGAAGCCCGTATTCGCGAGGATTGAAGTTGTCCCAGCAGCTGACCAGCTTCAAGAACCGACTCTGTGGAAGCAAGTGATGAGTTTCGGTTTTTGGAGCTGGCAGACTAGCACTGCGGAACATTCCTGTTCCATAATTTCTAGCAACTTGAGCATCAACAATGGATTGGGTTTCCAAAGTAATGCCATCTTGAGATTTCCCGTTGTATTCTAAGGCCTGGTAGTAGTCGGTTGATTCAGTCACTGCAACCTCCCGAAGATCCTTTAACAATGGAGCAGATTCACTAACCACTGTCTCGGAAAAACCGCTTTCAATTGGGGCGAGTGGGGGAGTGTTCCCCCCCACTAATTCAACAACATCGTCAGTGTTTGCTTTTTTGGCTCTCCTTCTCTGCTTGGAGGGCCTATTTTGCCGCTTTTGTTTTGGGACTTTCACTTTCTCTTTGACCTCAAACTTGGTAGCTCGTTCAGTTGGTTCATTTGATTCAGTCGCGTGTTTAGTCTTTGCCTTTTTGCCTCTTCCTTCGTGTCTTGGCCAAGACTTAGTCTTCTTGGGTTTTTGTTCATCCACAAACCCAGTTTCCTTTTGTGTCTTCTTCTCAGTCTCCGCCCCCTTCTCCTCAACCTTCTCATTGGTCTTCTCAATCAACTCACCCACCTTCTCCTTGGTCACCTCAACCCCCTCGATCTCCCCAATCTTCTCCTCAATCTCCCCAACCTTCTCCATCTCCTCAATCACCTCAATCACCTCAACATTCTCCTTTTGAACTCTGGCAACCTGCTTAGCCTTCCCCCCTCTTCTCCCTCTGGGCTGACGCCCACGACATTTTTTCTGAGACTTAGCTTGGGTAGTTGCGGAATTCATTGAGTTGTTTGTGGTTTTGTAAAATTGTGAATTTGAATGTCCACAAAAGCAGCTTGAGTTTTTCGCAGCCATTCCAATTCGGAATGGCATACAAGATTTAATCTTTGCAGGCTAGCAGTTTGTGGACAAAGAGACGTTGAGGACTCCCTTTAAGTAATTATATACATATGAGGTACCCTTTTCACTCTTTTATATGTCTTGTTGGTAGTCAATGATTACTTAGTATCTTAGTTTGGTTGAAATACGCTAATTCTGAAAGATAGAGAGAAAAATACTGTTTAGTTCTAATACACGAAAGAGCTTTTTGAGTGGTAAATCGAGTTCACTGATATGTTCGAGTGGTTTCGGTATGAAGCCAGTTTGAGAGTAGACTTTTACAAGTTGGTACCAATTTGATAAACCCTTAGTCATTTGAACAAAGGCCTAGTTTTTTTCCTGAAGACATTACATCCAGAGAAGACTGAGTGAGAAGTGAAAGAAAATGGCTTACATTAGAAGATGTCTATCAAACGTCTTTTGAATTTGCCATGGTCATGCCTGAGTGAGTTATAACTTATAGTTATTTAGTGCTGTTGATATATGGGGTGGAATCTTAGCTGAAGACAATAATAGGCGTGTGTACATAACAGGGATAGACATGGCACTCTCTATGGGGTGATCCAGGGCCATGAGCTCCTATTTTTCATGATAAGGTTTTCCAGCGGCAGGCCCGTTATGGTGTTCTCGCCGCTTTGGCTAAGTTTAACTCACAGGGCGATTGTTTTTGCAAGATCGGTTAAACATGAAACACTATCGACATGTGTATTGCGTAAATACAGGTATTTCAGCTCAATAGTAAGATGGAAAACAACACAAGAAACAAAAGAACAATATAAATACATTGATGATGGGTATACCGCTGCTATCTTGGAACTCATAAAGTAGTTTTTACAATCATTGAGCTCTTTTTATGGGACTCAAAGACTAAGAACTTTGCATTTGATGAAAGAGTACGCATTTAATTTATGTAAAGTATGTGTGATATAACACTGTGAGATATGACCTCAGGTTTCCAAGTATGTTTGTCCTGAAAAGACTTTACAATTGAATGATCTACAAGTTGATCGGAAATTCACAGACTTGACTTCCAAGCTTTGTTTGAGTGTGAGAAATTACGAGGTCATTATCACATTCCTAAGGTTTTCGTTTAGTGAACTTCTGCTTCTTCAATTCATATACAACCTTGTTACCCAGAAGGATAGTTGCAAACTAGGAGAAATCACGCAAAAACAGTCATCACGAATAGTCTAGGAAATATGAAATCACTTTAGAACCTAAGAACGTCGCCCGTTAATTTCTCCTATAATGTTTGCTCACTCACTCACCGCTCTGCTCTTTCATTCGGGGCTTTTAGTAAAAAAACATGGGTTCGAGCTTTTACATCAGCACAGTTTGATATGTTACACTACATATTGATAGGATTTGGCCTAATTAGAGTGTCTTTAACTGATAAAATGAACATTACGAAGCTATAATGCCTCATTATATATCACTTATCTAGTACTTCTCACTTATCAACCAATTTTAATACAGCAATTCCATGTTCTAACGGATATCATACTTCTGCCTTTTCTTTAGTCAATCACTCATAAAACCACACTGCAGTTCAATCATGGGTGTGAAAACTAGGGGTCTTCTTCAATGACAAAACTCTTGCTTTATTCCCTAAAAATCTCTCTAACTTCCTACATTTCATCATGAAACTCTTCGATACACTACGCAATCTTTATAGCCTCAATAAAACACCTTTATAATCTTATCATTCCTTTACCATCAAAACTTTTCTGTATCAGAACACCCATAACCCCACTATTATACCCCACAAACGAACCCAACCTACATTAGTATTAAACAAACCTCTCCAACTATTTTTACATCAATGTACTTGATCTGCTCACTATTTCGGCACCTTCTAAAAATGCTCCATCAATACTATACTCATTTCCTTAGATCATGTGTTCAAAACTAATGGGTCATTCTAGCATACCCTGTCAAATAGTACTCATATCTAAGCCCATCTAAAACTCCTGCAAACCATCTTGATGTCGTCCTCAGTTTCTTGGAGAATTCAATTACTTTTTCTTTCCAAATGCATAGTTATTCTCCAATCGACGACCCTCCGGAGCAACTGCTGACTGATCCAAGCGATCCTCATCCAATTCAGCTGCGTGGTCGCACGCCTCTTCCAATCCACTACTATTTCTATCCTGTGTGGTTCTTGAAGAAGGTATGGAATGGGCCCGATCAACCCGAAGACAAATATCCCCAGATATTCGCAAGGTACGTACCTGCAATTGAGAAGTTTCCTCATAAATTACGTTGCCGGGTGTGGCGCCCGTACCGTTTGGTCATTCTAGTGTGCTATCTTACATTATGGTTCGGTGTGATCTACAATATCATCATGCCATATTACACAATTGTTCCATCCCTGAGTGATACTGCGGCCGTTCCACTCGGATGCCTTGATCAGCTCAGTTGGAAAGGCAAAAATGCGGAGTGCGGATTGGCAGGAGAGTTATGTAAGCCTCCGTCAGGCGATGTGGTTATCAGGTGCCCTGCGTTGTGCGATAGAGCCTGGACTTTTTCTTTGGTACCCATAGGCGATCAGAGAATAAAGTACAGACTGTATGTTGTGGGAGGTGGAAGAATAAATGAGAGTAGTAAGGGTGGAAAAGGCGCAAAAAAAGAAGGTGAGGATGGAAATGGCCTGGAAGGAGAAGGCGCAAAAGGTAAAGATGAAAGCCCCAAAGACAAAAATAAAAGCCCCAAAGACAAAAATAAAAGCCCCAAAGACAAAGATGAAAACCCCAAAGACAAAGATGAAAGCCTCAAAGACAAAGATGAAAATGGCTTCAAAGGTAGTAAAGATGCAAAAAAATATCAAAGAGACACAACCGAAGGAAATTTTGAAAAATCTCAGGAACCGACCACCCATCCGTATCGTGCTGACTCTTTTGCCTGTGGAGCAGCTGTCCATGCCGGTCTTGTTTCGCCCTTTTTCGGGGGATGTGCACGAGTTAGATTCTCGGGTCCCCAAGCACTGTTTGCATCAACCTTCGGTGCCTACGGAACAGATGAATCTATTTCATTTGACAGTTTCTTCAAGTCGTCCTTTTACTTCAAATCCCTCGGTCAGAAGTTTGTCCAATGTTACGATCCGCGCTTGGTTGTGCTCCTAGTCAACGTTCTACTTGGAATACCTGTGGTTTACCTCGCTAGTGGTGCGGTGGCTTACTGGACGGTAGGAGTGGTAGGTTTCTGGACCCTTGCGCTTGCCACAGATCCCCCCATGACTGTGAACGCAACCATTCCTGAGGATTTTGCACTGCTTCTTTCCCTCTGCTTCGAGCGCTTCTTGCCATGTTGTTTCATCATGTACGTTCTCTGGCACTGCTCCGCAAATAGGCCATTGGGAGAGCTGAAACAAGAGAGGGTCTCGAGACAAACGAGTTCTTTGCATTCTGAAAGACCCAACGCACACCCTGAAGGGTCTGTTCCCGACACTGACTTTGAGACTCATCCAATCAATGCCCTGAAGTTTTCTTCCCCATCTCCTGTGGGTAGGGTTCTACTCTGGTACCCACTATTTTGGCTCGGGGTCCTCAACAACGTCACATTCGATCGCTTACCCGTAGACAGGCTCACCATGGATGACTTGCGCAACCAACCCGGAGCACTTGTTGCGGTTTTGAGTATAGTTCTGCTCATCACCACGTGTGTCTTTATTCAGGGATATAAAGTATGGCGTGCTGGAAAGTTCCGCAAGTACCTTTGCTTGTATGCGGTATTCGCGGTCAGTTTGTTCATTTTGGCTGAATTGCCAGGGCTTACATTGCGCGTGCATCACTACATCCTAGCCCTCATCCTCATTCCAGGCTGTTCGACTCGTGGCGTCACTGCATTGCTTTTTCAGGGCATTCTTCTTGGTCTTTTCCTATCTGGGTCTGCACGGTGGGGTTTAGCGTCCATTGTGGAAACAGCACTGTCGTTGCGTCGTGACGACCCGCTGGGGATTGTCTTCCCCCCTATTATCCTTGGGTATAATGCCACGTCCGGGTTGTTAACATGGGGTGCTTCTCTGATCGCTTCCACTGTATTGACTACAGCGCAGGCACAATTTGCGAGCCAGTATCTGGACGTTTCTCTTTTAGTAAACGATATTGAATATTTTGTGGGGAAGGCGGATTCGCTCAATGTGAAAAAGTTGATAGAAGAGCTGGACGAGTTGAAGCTGTTGATTGCTTTGGAAGACGGCGAGTTCAATATATACTTAAGATTGGGGAGGAGAGTTCCGGGCACTAGCAGGTATAGTGACTTTAGCAATGCGGCAGTTTTGCAATGGCCAAGTGGAGAGTTTCGTTTGCCTCCTCCAGGTTTAACATAATACATAGATTTAGACAGTTTATTAGAGTTGTAGTGACAATGCAACAGGTGGTAGGTTTTTGATGTATTTGTTGATTCTTTTTGCAGCCGTTTTATATTGCTGCATTATTTTTTTCAGAAATTAAGCTTTTTTGCAACCGTAACTTTCTGGACCTTGTACTTAATATATATGTCTACTTCAATTTCTTACTCTTTATTCTTTTTTAGCAATCCAGAATTATGAGAAATAAAGCTCTGATGGACAGAGACTGGTCTGGAACCAAAATTGGGCCTCTCCAAGTATGAAAAAAGACATCCTGAAGCGCCTTGAAGGTTTATTGAGTATTTTTTTAGAAAGCGAAAAAGCTCACACGTGTGATTCAATGTTAGTTTGATCTTAAACTCGGGGTCTGCAGGTCAGCTCATTTTAACTGAAAACAGATACTCCCTTTTGCTCCTTTTTTCCTACTGGCATTATGTAATTTGCCTATACATGCAAGGTATGTGGTACTGCATATCACACTAATCAATTAAACGAGAGTTAGACTGCCAGCCGCCTCAAACATTAGCTGCAGAGAAGAGTATATAATTAGTTAAAATCCGCCCCTTAAATATACAAGCAGTCATAAGCTATTCTCTCAACTAAAGGGTGGATTCCCTGACAATACAGATTTTATTTCACTTTCTACATTCTTTTTGGTTACTTTTCTCCCTTTGGAAATTCACTCCTTCAGATGTAATGTATTCTTCCCAAACGACAGATCCACCGGCAGTTCGAAACCTCTGGATTTTACAATTTGCTGCTCAACCCTATTTTTGATGAGATCATTCGGGTGTTACACACTTTTCTCATGATAAGCCCATATATGATTGTCTCGCATTATCTCTCGATATGTCATACTTGGTTGTATCTACTTTTTCAGTGCTGATAACATTGTCAGTAATGTAAGTATGTTACGTAATCATAAAATAATAATCATGGCACTTGACTAAATTAATGTGATATTCGAATTATATAGGTAGGAATGACCAAAGAATTTCTCCTCAAGCTGAAGAATTGTTGATGTTTATAAAGAAAGAGTCTGTAAACTGTGAATTAAATGAAATTATTGATCTTGAACGAAATCTTCATCACAAATATATTGCAGAATCTATGCAAACTCTTTAAAATTCTAATATTACGTCATTTTCTGAGTTCTGACAATTGAGTCGAATCGAATCAATATGAGATGTTCATAATTGTAGATTCGACGAAATAGTCAAACAAATGACCAAATACCGCAATAGCCCTGTGCTAACCAATTTAGGATTAAAACATTTGCTCTCTAAAAATTGGTCTGTCTTTTTTTGGTATTCTTGTAGCTGGTCCCAAGGGCTACTACCGAGAAATGCATGATTATTCTGATACAGTATTGTGAATACCGCAATCGTTTTCCCACTAGACATAACCCCTATTAAAGTTGTGCTTTATCTAGCAATAGTTAAGAACTGACCATTTCACAACCTATAAAATACTCGCGCAATCATAACGAACCTGCACGCTACAGAATCCCCTCTCACAAAAACCCTACAACATACCTTTTCATAACAACCCTGTAATGCAAATTGTATTCTCACAAAAATCCTACAACATACCTTTTCACAACAACCCTGTGATGCAAATCGTCTCCTCACAATAAAATATTCTCATCCTGGCATAATCACAACTCCTGTGTCTCGCATAATAACCTGCAAAGTTACAACTTGCAAATTGTAAATAATATACCATAACATGTAAAATTTGATGTCATCATTCATCTGCTCGGATCTTTGCAGCAGACAATTAAGTGGATTACACAATACCCTCGTTCTTTTGTGTGAATTGCCACTAATTGCTCTTTGCATCACAAATCCAAATAGTCATCATGTTCCGTTTCGTTCAACGACGAATCTCAATACGCTGGGCTTCATCAGCACCACCCGTCTCCGCCAAATGGTTCTATGCAACAGATGTGCCAATCAGCAAACCCGACTGGTATGAATATACGCAGTCCCTGTCACCATCAAAGTTCATTCCCTTCAGCGAGTATGACGACCGCAGACTAGAGGATGCTTTTAGAAACAAGACCAAATCCATTCAGGTGAACGAGGATCAGCTCTTTGAGGTCGACATGTCTAAAATGGTTCTTTCGTCAGTATACTGGGATGGTCCCACATATGAGGTCCGCCGTGGAATATGGTTCCATTCAAATGGAGTACCTCTACTGGGAAAGCTTACGAAAATCATCGAAGATGGCTACCACCAGGTAAAGCCCTATTTGTACGAGAAAAAGGAAAGTAAGTTGCTCACCAAGGAAAATATCGCAAAGTTCAATCGCTGGGCTCCAGGTAAGGTGCTCCTGGAAGAACACATTGACGCAAAAAAAGAGCAAGATGTGGTGGATCTTGGAAATGACAAGCTCCTCCTCTACTACAATGAGAAAGATGCTATCATGTTTCCCAAGGAGATGAACTCCTTCCAATTGAATGTGATTCGTAACCTTGGTCCAAATGGTTCGCTTCTAGGTGTGCAGTATGTTCAGCGTGGCTTTACAGATTCTCTCAACAAGACATTAGCAGACAGTCTTCCCGCAAACCCCATTCCAGACGTTACCGAAATGTTCCAAAAAGAGGTGAAGAACATTTTCAATCCAACAGACACGGACAATCAGGAGGAACGCAAATCACTCAAGCAAGACGACAAAATGAAGTCTGTCTTGGAATCGGACTACAAAGATACCAAGGGTCCTGTTCGTAAAATCGACCATCTTATTTTGTGTGTTCATGGAATAGGTCAGATTCTCGGCAGCAAGTACGAAAGTGTCAACTTCACGCACAGTATCAACGTTTTGAGAAATACCATGAGGAATGTCTACAACGAAAACGAATCGTACAAGAAACTTAACGATAACCATTCGACAAACAACATCCAAGTGCTCCCCATATCGTGGAGGCACCGCGTCGACTTCCACCCAAAGAAGGCGTTTGACCTCACCGATGACTCTGGAAAAAAGCGCCTCCCTGCCCTTTCGCAATTAACTGTGGACGGTGTTAAGCCATTGCGTAACATTTTGGGTGATGTTGTGCTCGATGTATTGCTCTACTACGAGCCTCTTTACGTGAAGCAAGTTTTTGAGGCGGTTGTCTCGGAGTTGAACCGTGTTTACAAACTCTTCAAGGAGAGAAACCCCGATTTCGATGGAAAAGTGCACATCATGGGACATTCTCTTGGGTCTGCAATTGCGTTTGACATCTTGTCTGATATTACAAGGGTTGCGGGTGGTGACAAGCATGTCAAAATTGGTCTCGATTTCCCCGTAGAAAATTTGTACTGCGTGGGGTCACCTGTGGGAGTTTTCAAACTACTTGAACAGCGTAACATCGCTGCTCGTGAGTTGCTTCCAGATGACTTTGATCCTATGCTGAACAAAACTGTGGTTTCTCCCAAGTGCAAGAACTTGTACAACATCTTCCATCCCTGTGACCCGGTAGGCTATAGAAT
The DNA here is from genome assembly GCA_030674215.1 of Kodamaea nitidulidarum. NCBI lineage: Eukaryota > Fungi > Ascomycota > Pichiomycetes > Serinales > Debaryomycetaceae > Kodamaea > Kodamaea nitidulidarum. The sequence continues at coordinate 111,139 of JAJLWI010000001.1, read as the reverse complement.
GGAGCCCTTGGTGTCGCCACAATTCTCTGAATTCAAGCCGGAAATTGTTCCGTTTGCAGTTAAGGGCATCAACGCCCAGTTCAAAGAATTGACAGACTTCGGCGAGGAACTCTCTGGTAAGTTGGCCAAAGCCCTGGGCTGGTTCAAAGATGAAACTAAAAAGCAGCCTGGGTCCACTCAAGACATTGCTAAGAACGAGAATGCCCTTGGCGATATCATCCGCAGTCTTGCGTGGTCGGGGGATAAGAAAACCGTGGTAGAGCCGCTGAAACAAGCGGATTTGAAGCTGCTGCAACTCAGTAAGTTGACAGCACTTAATAAGAGTGGCCGTGTGGATTACAATTTACCTGTTGGTGTGTTTGACTTTTCCTTGGTGAGTGCCATCAGTGCGCATGTCAGTTACTTTGAGGATAAGGACACAGCGGGCTTCATTTTACGAGAGACTTTGATGTCACGGGAGAAGGAGGTAAAGAAAAAGAGCGTGGAAATGTATGAAAAGGTTGAGAAAGCATAAGACAAAAGATAATTGGACTTGAAAAGACGGATTTCCGTTCACCAGGTCAGGTTTTGGTAATAGACTTGTATTAAATAGAAGCTGAAGTAGAGAAAATGAATTTGTGGTTTGATTTAGTTCAATGGGTTACTTTGGCATTGTTTTTAGAACATACTGGTCTGCTGACCAGTGGAACGATTTTTGTATTTACTTCTCTTTCGCTCTCTATTTAGTCTATATTGAGCATTCTATATTCCTGTACTCTACATCTAATCTCCATCCTATTCTGTATACACATTAGAACTATTCCAACAACAAATCATCGATACTCTGTTCGGCATCTTTCTCAATCAACTTCAACATACCCTCTGGTAAAATCGGCTCATTTTTCTCATCCACAATGTACCTAAAAGGCATCTCAGTAGCCTCGTATTTGTTGTATCTAATTTCCGGGTAGTCCAAAAACTTGATGTCCTCAAACTTGATCTTGTCTGCAACAATGCGCTGGGTGGTTCTCACAGCGGTATCGGTAGTCATCTGCAACGCGCCCAATCTTCTACCAGCAAGACCGTACTTTCTTCTCAAGATTCCTGTTCTGTCAATTCTTGGGTGAGATCCCAAAATTCCACCAAACACAAAGTAGTCAAACTTGTCGCCATCCTCAGGAACTAGTTCAGTCTCAGCAGCGGGGTCCAATAAGCAAAATCTACTCTTGTCGACAGCACCATTCTCGATATGTACACACTCCTCGGTTGTCCACTGCAAGCCCAACTTCACCAATCTCTCAGGAATGTCCTTTTCCGTTGTTGTAGCAGGTAATGACGTCAAGAGAAGGTTCTCTTTACCGATATCGCGAATGATCTGGGAGTACTCCAAGATCACCCACTCGGAGAAGCCCTCTTCCATGTGCTCGATGATGTACTTCATGAGATGAGCAAAAAATAGTGGGGAAAAGAGAAAAGATAAGAGATGTGTACGGAACAAGGGCGTGTTGCATTGTTGCTGTATTAGCGCTATATACTAGTTGAGCACAATGCCATACCACAGTGCCTTTCACGATACTCTTACATCACACTACATCCGAAGCCACTAAACTAATTCACACGAGCATTTATTTGAATAAATGAATTTACTTCTTGCAGCATCCGGATGCCTTGTTGAACGCTAAACGCGAGGTCTCGTCCACATTCAACGAACATGAGTCGATTCCCTTGATACCAGCCTTCACCTCACTAGTGGTTTTGCAGAACGAAGGCTTGACGTCAAGCACAGGATTCTCCCTGAAAATGTTCCTCGGTCTCAACATCAAGTCGAAGATCTCAGTAGGCATCACAGGGAAGTCTTCTGGGGATGGGAAGTGAGTTATCCCAAAAGTGTGGAAAAACACAATGTCTGTATTCTCGATCTTTTCTGAGCCGTCGCCGATCCATTTCCTCATACCACGAGCTCCATCTCCCGACCATTGCGCGACATGGTCACCAGATGGGTAGAGTCTACCATATCCCCCGTTCTCGTCATGATATGGAATGACTTGCGTGGAATTGATGGACCATGGTGCTCTCTTACGCACCAACGAACCCTCCTGCGCAAGCACTGGCGAACAAAAGGTTGAAACCAACTTATATGTGGCCGGTTTGCCTGAGTATGGGTGGATAGATTTGGGGTTGAAAATGTCCCATGTTCTGGCAGTTGCAGACTCAAAGTTTGTAAGTGATTCACCCACAGTCTTGAATGTGGTCTTCTCGCAGTAGAAGGCATTACCATACATGTTCTCCTTGGACCCAAATGGGTAAGGAGACGGCTTTGCGTCTGAAGTAGCAGCAGAGTTCCCATCACCGTCTATTCTTGGGTGGATTCTGAGCGAGAACAAGTGCTGGTGATTGTGAGCATTCACCATAGGGTAGACCTGAGTGCCCCATGGTCCGATATCCTCGCCTTCTGCGCAGATGAAGGTGTTCAATATACCGGTCAACCTAATCTCCAATTTGATTGTTCCGTCTTGTCTAAATATCCAGTACAAGCAGTACTCATAGTTGGCTGCGGTGAAGATCTGCGAGATGATCAACCTCTTGCCTCTCGTGGCAATGGTCGTCTGAAAGTCATCTCTGAAGTCCGAGTGCTTGAAGAGAAGCCCATCATCTTCCTCGTGAATGCACACAGCGTTCTTCACAGTGTTAACGTCTCCACTAGGAGTAGGGAAAAAGGCATCCAAATAGTGTATCACACCTTTGCAATCGCAGCCGAGGGCCAATGGATTCGTGCAGTTACCAGCACCGTATTCACCAATGTCCAAGGCGTGCTTTCTCTGATGAGGATAGTCGGGCGAACCATAGGGCACCACCATCTCACTCAATGAGATTCTGTGGAACATGGGTCTCACTTTTCCATGGTCGTTGTACGAAATGTCACTCAAAACAATCCCCTCACGGTAGTTGAAACCTATGTGGATCGAAAAGTTGGACCAGTTGATTACATTTCCATCCATTTTGAAAGACACACCATTGGGCTGCGTGACGTTAATCGGTGTGTCGTCTTGTCTGTACCCAGATGGATTCTCAGCAGTGCCATAAGTCTCTTTGACATGCTTGTGGTGGAAGTTGGAATGCTTGTGCTTGGAAACCTTTCTTCTCTTTGCAGGAATGTCAATGAGAATAACCTTCCCTGCATTCATGTCCACAATAGGGCAAAAGTCCAAGGGATGAGAATAGTGAGAATCGTCCTCGTTGCTTCTCCAGTACATCAAAGCTTGTTGCAATCTTCTGGATGCCCCCCATCTCTCATCATATCCAATAGTCCATGCATCACAGTAGATGTTCTTCATCTCACTGCGTGGAACACCGGAAATCTCACACTGTTTAATTACCTCGGGGTCGTTCCTGACAATCTCCTCGGTAACCTGCAAGTCGTGTGGTGTCAAGATTGGCTGCACTCCTTCAACCTTGGTCAAAGAGATTACATGGGAGTTGGTGATATCAACCACTGCCTCATGAAGGCCCGACTGACCATCTTCAATGACAACCACAAAAGCGATACGCGGAATCGGGGTTTTGTTTTCTTTCCACTCATAGTACGTCTTTTTTATAGGTTCTCTAAGAGTCACAGTGTTGAATACAATCTTTTTGGAGAACTTCTTCTTGACGAGCAGAGTCACATAGCGGATCTCCAAAGGCGATAATGGGTCCAATGGGTGCTTAGGAGCAGGTGGTGGGGCCACCGACGACGTGGCGTGAATTGAGAGTTGCTGTAATCTTTCCATGGTGGTGTAGAGAGTATCAAGACTTTGCAGCAATATTTATATCTCACTGATAAGTACCACTTCATAGAGTTTCCGAATCGGGTAAAAGTATCCCGCGGGTAAACCTACTAAATGTAGAATGTTTAAACGCGGAAGCTACCAATGAAGTCGATGCTATCAGTGGGAGTGAGAAGGTTGGGTGGATTGTCTTTATTCAATGAATGATACAATTGTTGAGAGGCCAGAGAATGTATTATAATTCAAGAGGGGATTCTGAGAAGTGGGTCGGAATTTACAGATAAAATCTGAAACCAATGTGCACTATATAATGATACTCAATCACCCACAGAGCCCATTCAGTTTGTTGAGTGTGATATTCACAGATGAGCCATCATCACGGATAACCCACACCTACAGTCAATAATCTTATACAATACTATCACTCACTCCATAATAACATGTAATACTTAATCACTCACTTAGTATTCAATCACTCGCTTAATATTCAATCACACATTCAATAACCTATTACTTCATACATATTCACTCACTAAATACTCAATCACACATTCAATAATCCAATATTTCATACTTATTCACTCGGTCACTAGCTTCGCTTATTCAGTTCACTCAATATTTCAATTATCTATTACTTTATACTTAATCCTCACTTCACTCGCTTCCCTCGTTCAGTTCGGCCATTCTATTACTTCATACTTATTCACTCACTCACTCACTTCACTCGCTTCGCTCGTTCAGTTCGCTCGCTCATCCGTATTACATTTGTGTCATTAATCGTGATCGTATTACTGTCGAAACTGAAGTATCGTATCAAACGATACTTCTACTAGCTCCACCTATCTTGCACTCTATGCTCACCCAAACAAGCAACGGCAACACTGCGAAAACAAAAGTATTCACAAGATTCCAGCACTCAATTACATTGTCGTAAATCGTAGCAATGTGTTCAACACGTGCAGCGTGCGACATATAAGTCCCCACAACTGCCGTCCAGAACGGCGCATCGGCCGCAATGCCACCTTGCGCCAAATTCAAAAACACATCTCCACAAACTCGCAGCACCACAAACATGCACGTTATCAAAAAGCACATGTAGAAGTAGATGAACTTGCAGATTATCTGTGTAGATCTTGGAAAGTAAGAGCAATAGTGATGCAGGTTCTCGGAACTAAGACTCCTTAAAAGCTTGCCCATAGTGCTGAACACAAATGCTACTATCAATGCCACTACCACGTTGTCTGCGGTTATATCCACCCATTCGTTGCGCTTCCACACACTGCTGGTGCTGAGTTGTAAACCGCGCGGCATGTACACAAGTGAAACTGCGAAAGTGGCTGTGAAAAACGCGCAAAACCTCCGCACATGCACATTGCTTGTGACGTTGGACAAAATGCTTTCTTCAGGGAGTTTGGTGACGGAACAGGTGGTGTTCATTTTCTCAATGGAGTATGTCACGAGGGACTCGTCAAACAGCACCGACTTCTTGTGCGTCTTAAATATTGGTTTGGTATCATAAGTCTTTATCTCCTCCTTCTTACTGTTGTTTATAAACAGGATGTACTCAACACAACGCAGCATTGCACACCCAAACTTATGCACAATAACTGCACTCACAGCAATTCCCAAAATCGCTGCCATGTCCTTCCGGAGGTATATGTGGTTGAGTGTACTGTTATTTGCGGGGTTGGTAAGGTACAATTCCTTACCATTCTCCTTCGCATCGCGTATAAACTCACGTAATCCTCCAAAGTACGCTACCACTTGGTCTCCCATTGTTATGTAGACCATACCCCATATGGACATACATATAAGGACGGCGAGAAGGTTTGTAATGTCGTCGGTTCCACGGTATCTGTAAAACTTGTATGTGTAGAGAAATACGACACTCACACCAGTGAGCACCAGCACCATCAAATGACTAGGAAACTGCCGGAGCTCAATCTCTAAAATGCCTTCCTTCATGTTTGACTTCAAAAAAAACAATGTCTTTCCATTTCTATATATTTCTGCCCGGATGTGAGCCTGCACACAGGCTTCCATGGAACCCGATGGGGCAGAAGATAAATGTGGAAAGGGCTCGTGGGATATCCGAGCGATCCATGAACACAAAAATCGAACTAGTGACAGGCTCATCCCTTTAATTCGAATTTAGCATATTCGACAACATTGGGTATGCTCGGGTTGCCGGGAACGGGGTGAGGCTACGTAGTGTATCGTACTCTATGCTTCCCGTCTAAAAGGTCAAGTATCCAATGTTAAAAGTGATTGTTTGTTTTTGCCCTTCAAAGTCTAAATACGTTTTAGCTCAAATGTCTTCGATTGCACCACTATGAAAATTCCCCTTTAATTGCGCAAGCTTGGGAAAGTTCCTCATGCATAATTTTTAAGAGTATTCTTCTGCCGGGCCTATGAAGTCCTTTCATGGCCTGAGTCTGTTTTTCAGGAAATACTTCCTAACTCGGCTTTAAGTGTATGCATGCTTTTTCTAAGGACGAGGCTTTAGCGCGGAACTATGGGCATCAGAGACGGCTTGTACATTTCATTCATTGGATCAGATATGTTGGTCCATACCTCACAAGTGTTATGCGGAAGTTCCTTACCAGCCTTAAGGGTCACTTGGCGTTGTCCATTTTTTTTCACTCTCGGCAACGGTTTTGTGGACAACCGAACTTCCGTCCGAGACACAGTAAATAGATACATGAAAGCATTTTTGTAACCCCGTTTGAAGGCTTTGTGGATTGTTTGCCACAATAGTATCATTTCTACGCACTGAATACCATAAGGCTGTTGACAACCTCTGTTGGTAACCCTTCATACTCTTGAATTGTCCAACATTCTCGTTTTGCGAATTTTTGCATCGACAAACACCCCATCGATGCTAACTCACTCCCTGTTTTCCTCACCAATATTCTGCAGTATTGTATCACCTGCAAACCGTATACATTTGTCCTCCGACCAGCCGGATTGACATTCTTCATTTGCCCATACGCGCGTTGCGTTGGAGTTATATCACATGACCCGCTGAACGGTTAGCCATACACCCTATGCCTAATTATATCACGTGATGTTTTTGGACCCTGACATCATGTGTTAATTTTTTTCTACAGTCTACGTCATCCTCTTCGACTTCACCACAAACACTTTATATCAAACGTATATTATCGGAACAACAAACCATACAAAGAACCGTGACTATAAACAAAAGAGTATACTCAGTCTGCTTACAACTTGTCGTAGTACTCCTCGTAACCTGGAACCTCTGGCTTCAAACCTCTCTTCACTCTCTTCTCCTTGACAATCAAACCTGGCTTGGAGTTAGGGTCGGTACAGTCACCAGACAAGTTAGCCCAGTGGTCGAAGATCATCTGTGGGAAAGCCTGACCACCAGTAGCCTGTCTCAACTCACCGGAGAAACCGAAGGACTCGTTGACTGGCAAGTAAGCCTTGACAGTGAACAATGGAGTACCTGGTCTCTGCTCCTCAGAGACGACCTGACCTCTCTTCTTGTTCAAGACAGAGTAGATACCACCAATGGCGTTCTCTGGACACTGGATCTCGACCAAGAAGACTGGCTCCTGAATAGCTGGCTCGGCCAACAACATAGAAGCGTAGGTAGCTCTTCTCATGGTTGGGATGATCTGACCACCACCTCTGTGGATAGCATCAGCGTGCAAGGTAACATCCAAGATGTTAACTCTGACGGATCTAACGCTCTCACCAAAGATTGGACCCTCCTTGGTAGCCCACTGGAAGGCAGCGACAACAGAGTCCTTGATTTCGTTCAAGTACTGGACGGCCTTGGTCTGGTCAACAACCAAGTTAGGACCGCTACCGTCTGGACCGAAACACCAAATCTTTCTGGCGTCAGTGACATCCCAGTCGTGCTTGTCAGCCAAGATTCTGGCTCTGGCCTTGAAGTCATCCTTAGGGTTGACAACACCAGCCTCAATGTCCAAGGAAACCTCCTCGGTCAATGGCTGGGCCTTGACGTAGATTCTGTTGTGCTTGTTTGGCGACTTGGACAAAGCAACCATGGAAGACTCAGCCTCAACAGTCTCCTTGTAGGAAACAACTGGTGGGGAGATCTTCAATGGAATACCAGCGTGGTCGTTCTGCAAGTCAGAAAGACAAATCTCCAAGTGCAACTCACCGGTACCGGCAACAATGTGCTCACCAGACTCGGACATGTAACACAAGACACATGGGTCAGACTTGGACAATCTCTTCAAACCCTCAACCAACTTTGGCAAGTCGTTGGCGTTCTTAACCTCAACAGCAACCTCGACAACTGGAGAGACAGAGAACTTCATGACCTTCATGTTGTGAGAGGTCTCGTTGGTGGTGATAGTACCAGACTTCAACAAGAACTGGTCAATACCAACCAAACCAACAATGTTACCAGCTGGACAGTCGTCAATGGCCTCAACGAATCTTCCCATCATCAAGACGGTTCTCTGGATAGACTTCAAGAACAAGTCCTCCTTCTTACCGACGGTGTAGTTAGGACCCTGGATTCTGACCTTCTGACCAGACTTGACGGTACCAGCGAAAACTCTACCGAAAGCGTAGAATCTACCCTTGTCGGAGGTTGGAACCATCTTGGAGACGTAGAACATCAAGTCAGCAGTTGGGTCACAGTTTCTGATGGCAGTGCAGTGGACATCGTCAGATGGACCCTCGTACAAAGTCTCAGCTCTGTAAGCCTGAGCAGTGACTGGGGATGGCAAGTGGATGACAATCATCTCCAACAAAGCGTCAGCAGCTGGCAAGAACTTTCTCATGACAACCTTCAACAAAGCCTTACCCTCCAACTCCTTCTCGTCACCCTTCAAGACAATCTCCAACTTCTCCAACAAAGCTGGGATCTCAGCCTTCTTGAAGTTCATGATGGCAGAGAACAATCTGAAGATTGGGTCCAAGACGAACATGTTGAAAGCTCTCTCCAATGGCTTTCCGTCAGCGTCCTTGTCCTTGTTGGTCCACTTCTTGGTCTTAGGGTTGAAGTAAGAGTCACCCCACAATCTCTCCATCATCTTGAGTCTGTCGACACCAAACTTCTTGGAGTATCTGGTGGCAAACTGTCTGACAGTGAAGGCCCAACCGTGCAAACCGGAACCGAAAGCCACGGTACCCTTGTCTGGGTAAACCTGGCAGTCACCGATAGATGGGTCAACGTAGGTGGAGATGATGACGTTGACGGACTCAACAGTTCTAGCAAAAGACTGGTACAAGTCCTCCTTGGTGGTCTGCAACTCCAACAAAGCTCTGTCGACCTTGTTGATGACAACAACTGGCTTGATTCTCTCACCCAAAGACTGTCTCAAGACGGTCTCGGTCTGGACACAGACACCCTCAACACAGTCGACGACAACCAAAGCACCGTCGGTAACACGCAAAGCAGCGGTGACTTCAGAAGAGAAGTCAACGTGACCTGGCGAGTCAATCAAGTTGATCAAGAAAGAGTTACCAACAGTCTTCTGCTGGATCTCCTTGACATCGTCGTCAGACATGGAAGAGTACAAAGAGATGGCAGTAGACTTGATAGTAATACCTCTCTCCTGTTCATCCTTTCTGGTGTCAGTGAAACGAGCCTCACCAGCCTTGGCAGCGGAAATAATACCAGCCCTCTGAACCAAAGAATCGGTCAAAGTAGACTTACCGTGATCGACGTGAGCAATGACGGACATGTTACGAACGTTCGTAACCTTGTCCATCAACTCACGGATCTGTTCAATAGTGAAAGCAACTATATTGTTAGTACTTTGAGCATTTCAACATGGCAGCGATGAGATCTAGTGAATTTTTTTTCTGGAGACGAAGAACACCAGCTGTGATGAGATTGTCCCCATTGATTCACTTCTAGCGCTCTAGTATCTCTGCCTTTGATGCATTCATCTTCACATACCCATTTTATAAACTTGTTAAAAGGAGTTGAACAACAAGAAAAAAAAAGTTTTGCCAAAGGAAAAATTTTTCTCTACTTTATAAAAATTTTTCTGATGTGAGCAGCACGAGGGGAAAGATTTTAGCGCAGTTTTTCATTTCTTAGTGGTGGAAAAATGAGTGGACCAAATTGCCTATTTTGTATAAATTACCGCTTTAGGTGCTTATGTCATCAGATTTCTCGATGACCTGAGCGTATATCACCGTCCGGTACCACAAATACGCAATAAATCTCGTTACCCGGATACTTGATAACGAAGCGCGAAGAGATGGAGCAGTAGTCGCAAGGGATGACGTGCACGGAAAGTCCAACTTGGCAGATGCAAGATGATAACCGAAGTGGAGGAAACATTTGTAACTAGGCTAACAAGCAATGATAGAGAAGGACCAGTTAGCACAGGAAGGTACCATACATTCAATGGCGCAATTGTTCTCATGCAAGCCTCGCATACAGTGGTCCGAACCAATTGCTTTTCACTCATATAATGTTTTTTATGTACATTTTCCTTGTATAATTTCTGGCTCTTTGGCCGAGTGGTTAAGGCGGTAGACTCAAGTTCTACTATCGTAAAGATGCAGGCGTTCGAACCGCCTAGGAGTCACTATTTTTTTCTTTTTTATTCTTTTTAACTAGCTTGATTTTACTACATACGTACATCATAGCTTTTATGGCCTCATCTTGTTATATTCTCTTCTTTCTATAAACACCCTTTTTTCTACATTTATGTATTACTATACAGGATTTTTTTTTACATAGATGTATTACTATACAGGAGGAAAATTCTCTACTTCCACGAACACAGGTAGTCCATGGTAATTTCAAATTAAAACCCCCTCTACAAACAATGCCTTCCTCCTCCTATTCTGAACCCGATCCGCGTTCTCCCGGTCATATACTAGGATGATGCGCATAATCAAAGACCTCTCGTCACTATATCTTCTTTTCGTCCTTATATCTTATAACTGGCTCTTTGGCCGAGTGGTTAAGGCGGTAGACTCAAGTTCTACTATCGTAAAGATGCAGGCGTTCGAACCGCCTAGGAGTCATTATTTTTTTGCGTTTTCTGTCTTCTAATCTAATTATCTGATTATCTTAATTTTTCAGAGTCAAGATAATCTAATTAGGAACCTCATCATGTTGAACATAACGGTCCTCATCTCAGGCTCAGGCTCCAATTTACAAGCACTCATAGATGCCGAAAAAGCAGGAAAGCTTAACGGCACAATCACGCAGGTCGTTTCTTCCAACCTGAAAGCATATGGATTGGAGAGAGCCGCTAAGGCAGGCATCCCCACTAAATCACACATGTTGAAGGACTACTACAAGGGTATCCCTAAGGAACAAACTGAAAAGAGAAAGGAAAGAAGAGAAGATTTCAATAAAGAGCTTGCCAAGTTGTTGATAACTGGATCGGTTGATGAAACAAAAACTGAGGGCTACACCAAACCTGACTTGATTGTTTGCGCTGGGTGGATGCTTATCCTTTCGCCAACAGTCTTGGCTCCATTAAAAGAAGCTGGAATTACCATCATTAACTTGCATCCCGCATTACCAGGTGCGTTTGACGGTACCCACGCCATTGAAAGGGCCTGGCAGGCAGGACAAGATGGGAAGATCACCAAGGGAGGCGTGATGATCCACAAAGTTATTGCTGAGGTGGACCGTGGTGAACCGATCCTCGTAAAGGAAATCGAGCTTTTGAAGTCCGACACTGTTGAGCAATATGAGGAGAAAGTTCACAAGGTTGAACATATCGCTATAGTCGAGGGAACCAACAAAATCTTGGAGGAATTGGAGGTGGAGAGGCTCTCTAAAAAGGTGGATGGTATCTCAGTGGAAAGCAAATAAAGCAAAGGGGATTAAGGTGATTCTGCTTATTGTTTAAGCAGGTGCAAGTATGTAGGGCCATAAGGAACTGAGATTTTACGGGTCATAGGTATGATTCAAATGTAGACCGATGCAAATTTTTCGTCTGTTTTAAGAACATGTTCTTCGATAATGATTGTAGATATAGCATTATCTTCACTATACCTCATGACATTAGATCATGTTTATATTTTTCACACAACGTTGTCACTTTCACCAACACTTTGAAGAAATCACAAATCTATTCACCCTTCACACTAAACAAACTTCTCTTCTCATTATTCAAAATATACTACTTCCTCTACATCCCTTAGTGTCTCGTCAATTATGAATATTTACCATCACTCTTACAAGTTAGCAATGACCTGCTCGGTGAAGTGCTTGGTGGTGGCGGTACCCTTCAAGTCACCAGTTCTGTTCTCAGGACCGGAGGCAATGGTCTTCAAGACAGCGTTCTCGATTCTGTCGGCGTCGGCGTTCAACGACATGTGTCTCAACATCATGCACGAGGACAACAACAAAGCGGTTGGGTTAGCCAAACCCTTACCAGCAATGTCTGGGGCGGAACCGTGGACGGCCTCGAAGATGGAGACCTTGTTACCCATGTTACCGGATGGGGTCAATCCCAAACCACCGATCAAACCGGAGGACAAGTCGGACATGATGTCACCGTACAAGTTAGGCATCACCATGACGACGTTCTTGTAGTCAGATGGGTCAGCAGTCAACTTGAGGGAGGTGTTGTCCAACAACTCGAAGTCAAGGGAGACATCTGGGTACTCCTTGGCAATCTCCTTGGCGGTGTTGACGAACAAACCGTCAGACAACTTCATGATGGAAGCCTTGTGCACAACCAAGACGTGTGGCTTGTTGATGGACTTGGCGTACTCGAAGGCGTATCTAATGACCTTCTCAGAGGCTGGCTTGGTGATCAACTTGATCGACTGGACGACACCAGGGACAATGGTGTGCTCAATACCAGAGTACTCACCCTCGGTGTTCTCTCTGATCAAAACAGTGTCGACGTTGTCGTATGGGGTCTTGTAACCGACAATAGACTTACATGGACGAACGTTGGCGAACAAGTTGAAGGTTCTTCTCAAAGTCAAGTTCATCGAGGTGTGGCCCTTACCGACAGGAGTAGCCAATGGACCCTTCAAGGCAACCAAGTTCTTGTTGACAGAGTCGACAGCAGCCTGAGGCAAGGTGGTCTTACCGTCAATCAACAATGGAGTGACGTCAACTGGCTCCCATTCAATAGGAACTTCGGCAGCAGAGTAGATCTGCTTGACAGCCTCCGAGATCTCAACACCAATACCATCACCCTCAATCAAGGTGACGGTGTACTTTCCGTTAGGGCCCTTCTGACCAGTGAAGGTACCAGCGATATAGCTTCTGGCCAATCTTGGCGCAATTGGGGAGGATCTGGCTAAGTTTCTGAACATAGTGCTTGAGGTGGTCCTTTCAAAAAGAAGTAGAGAAAGAAAAACTTTGGCGCTGGAACTTTTGATTGGAGTTAGGGGGATGCGAGAAAAAAATTCCGATCTGAACGTAGCCAGGTAGTTACACCAGGTAAAAGACTACTCTAAACCACCTCGGAATGCGCGCGGACCAACGGGGACACTCCGGTAAATCCGTAGTGGGCCTTTCCGTAATCCTAGAGCTCTTTTTCACGGCACTTCGCTGCACTTGTTCACGAAATCGATTTTACTTACCATCCAATCACAGCCCTTTATTCTCTCGGTTCCGTGATTTTTGATGCTCTCTGCGGACTTCCAAAGACTCCGAACCGATTTTTGCCGGATTTAAATTTTTGCAATCACGTGAACAAGAGAAGTGCGGATGGAAAGGAGAGTAAGTTGGTGTGGCTATAGAGGTACATATAGGCTAGTGAGATAATACTGATAGTTATTTGGGCAATTTTGCAAAGTTTTGTAATAATTTTGCAGAAAAGGTAGAGAGGGATTAAGTATTGTTAAGAAAAAAGTGAAAAGTATCCGGAATTGAATAATGCGAATAGACTAACGAACAAACAAGCAAATTAGAGATAAACATCGAATTGAGAAATAAAAAGCAATTTACCGGGCTTGGAATATACACTAGATATGACCGGTTTGTATAACAACTAGCGAAATCTACAATACAAACATTTTTACAGAAAATGAACCTTTTCCCGGATAACAGGTTGATTGCGGTGATGTATGTTTGCTCTACAAATAAGAGGTTGATTACAGTGATGTGTGTTTGCCCTGCAAATAAGAGGTTGATTACACTAGTATATACCTGCTTTACTAATAACAGTCTGATTCAACAATGTTATAAAACTAATCAATACTTGTGTCGTTGAGAAGCTTCTGAAAACCATGCTCTTTTGCAATCACATAGTGCCCCCATTTTAGTGCTTTACGAGAATCAAGATACCACGTCTCTCAAAAACTTCTTCACTTACTCAATAACCCAGTATCACCTATGTTCCCTTCATCTGGTTCCTCTACTCTTCAATTGCTGCAAATTTTTATTTTTTCCACATGCTTGGGTGGAGAACAGTCTATTTCATAACAATCGGCTTGCGATTCGTCTTTTCCCTATCCGATTCCTACATACACCCTGATGAACACTTTCAGTCGCTACAAGTTCTTGGGTCCAAGATTTTAGGATTCGATACATCCCTCCCTTGGGAGTTCACCTCAGCGGAGCCTGCCCGAAGCTTGGGACCGTTGTACTTGATCTATGGACCCTTGTTGTACATACTCAAGTGGATGAATGCCAACCCCATACAAATGTGGTACTTATTGAGACTCCAGAACATGCTTGTCAGTTGGGTCATCACCGACATTTGCATCTACAAAATCATGCCCACCAAGCCAGAACGCGTCAAGGCAGTGTTCTTCATACTGACATCGTACGTGACACTCACCTACCAGACTCATTTGTTCTCCAATAGTATTGAGACTACTGTGTTGCTCGTATGTGTCACAATAATTGAGGAATTGCGGCGCCTCTCAAGCATCAAGCAGAGCACATCAGGGAGGACACTTTTTTCACTTGGTGCACTCGTGGCACTTGGTGTTTTCAATAGAATCACCTTTCCCGCGTTTTTATTGGTACCTTCGTGGTTTGTTTTCAGGTATCTTGGCGAAAACAAGAGACAGGTTACATTTTTATTAGCTGGCTTTGTTGTCCCGGCCGCTGTATTCGTGGTAATCGACACCTTGGCATTCAAGGGCTTGTCACTTAACAATGTGCTGATTGGAGAATTGGTGGTAACTCCGATTAATAACCTCATTTACAACTCCAAATATGAGAACCTCGCTACACACGGTATTCATCCGCGCTATACGCACATTTTGATCAATTTACCACAGATATTGGGCCCCTCTGGTTTGGCATTTCTAGCATTTTTCAACTGGAAAAAGAGCTATGTTAAGACAATCCCATTTATGTCAATTATAAGTGGAATATCAGTGTTGTCCTTATTCCCGCATCAGGAGCTTAGGTTTTTGATTCCTTTAGTGCCGTTGATGTGTTGTTGTTTCGATTTCCGTAAGTTCCAGGAGGTGAGCGTGAAGAAGCCAAAAAAGGAGGAAGAGAAGGAGGAAGCAAATGAGGAAGGGAAGGAGGGAGAGTCAAAGGATAGCGAAAAGGACTCAAATAATAACCAAAAACTGAAAAATAACTCAGATGTTCAAAAGTCAATCCTCGTTTCAACACTCATAGTCACCTGGTATGCCTTTAATGCTGCAATGGCTATTTTAATGGGAATATACCACCAAGGAGGAGTAGTGCCAGCCCTTGAATATTTCCGCACACATACTAATGGGCCCACTGTGCAAATCTGGTGGAGAACATATTCACCTCCTAATTGGTTCATGGGGAACGTTTCCACAAGTGTCTACACCCTAAATGACGAAGACTTCCTGTTTAATTCAACCATGTTGTCTTCAGGAAATTACATTATTGACACCATGGGCTCAGATGTTGAAAAGGTGCAAGGATTGATACAAGAAATCAAACAGAGGGAAGGTTTCACGTTTTACTTGGTGACGCCCATAGCGTCTTCCAGGTATTTTGAAGCGAAGCGTAGCGTTTTCAACACCTCAACTCATCTTGACTTGGACCACATGGATTTTCCACGTGTGGAACCAGGAATTGGCATATATGAGTTGATCTAGAAATTAAATGTGGGTAAATATATAGGTACATTTCTACGACGCCAACACCATGTGCTGAATCAAATCGAATGGTGATACACTGATTGTACGAAGAATGGACACATCGTCCAGACTTCTAAACAAGCAAAACGTTAACTCCAAGAAATCCGTTGCGTAAACCTTTTAAACAGTTCAATGTATTAAACCATTTAGAACTAGAAAACCAGTACTGTTCATACAGGTAGATCTTTTCGTTTAACCCAGTAGCTCTTGATCTATTTTAATGCTATAATAAGTCTACATCTTTTCATGTTCTTTATGACACTCATTCCACCTCTATCTACCTATAGACACCATTTAGCTTTCCACAATCAAATCCGAAAACACCTTTCCTTTCTGAAGCTCAGGATTTTTAATCCCCAATCTTGCAATTTCCCTTCACTACTTGTAGAACTCAAACTTATCCTTTTCGCTGCCTGTCTTGACTTGAGATGTGTACGCCTCTTCCAAGTCAGACTGCAAAATCATGTACCTGTTCTTTCTGACTGCTCTCAAGCCCGCCTCCTGCATGATGGCTGCAATAACGGCACCTGACAATGGGTCGTTTCTCATGATCAAAGAGTCTAAGTCAACTTCCGGAGCTAATGACATTTTAGACGCGATGGTGGAAAAGATCAATCTACGCTCTCTCCTGTCTTTCAAGTTGGGGAACTCAATTTTTCTGTCCAATCTACCCGGTCTCAACAACGCAGGGTCCAATGTGTCAGCTCTGTTTGTTGCCATTATCACCTTGACGGTGGACATCTGATCGAAACCATCCATCTGGTTCAACAACTCCAACAAAATTCTCTGCACCTCCCTATCAGCACCAGTCTGGGCGTCGAATCTCTTCGTGGCGATGGCGTCGATCTCATCTATGAAAATGATCGATGGGGCGTTTTCCCTCGCAAGTCTGAAAACATCTCTGACCATTCTTGGGCCCTCACCCAAGTACTTTTGCACAAACTCCGAACCATTGATTCTGATAAAGGACGCGGTGGTGGAGTTGGCCACTGCCTTGACCAACATGGTCTTACCTGTGCCCGGTGGTCCGTATAACAACACACCTCTAGGTGGGTCGATACCGATCTGCGAATACAAGTCGCCTTGTGTTAAAGGCAATTCAACTGCCTCTCTAATCTCCTGCTTTTGCATGTCCAATCCACCAACATCTGCGTACGTAACATCCGGCTTCTCGTTGTCACCCACGATGGAGATCGAAGAGTCAGCTTCAGGTGGAAGAATATCAACCAATGCATTGGAATTGCGGTGCAAAGCCACTGAAGCAGATGGTTTCAACAACTCGCGGTCCAAAGTGGACAAGATCCGCACAGCGTAATTGGAACCGGTGGTGGAGGACACGATACCGGTGTTTTCATCAATGGGTTCGAGAAACTGCCCGATAACTAATGGTACGGACTTGATTCTCTTGACTTCTTCCTGTGCTCTGACTAATTCACGTTTCAAATGACGCTGTTCGTCCTTAATATACTCCTCCTGCAACAACAACAACTCCAACTCCTTTTCCAACTTCTTCAACTTGAGATAAACATCGGAGCTGTCATCAGCACCTGTAGCGGCTGAGAAAGAACCGTGTTTGGTTTTACTGAAAGATGAAGTGTCCATCAGAATGGGATCTTCCATGATAGTGGTGGCGATTTTTTTGTTGCTGGATTCACGTGAGCGAGATAGAATAAATAGAAGGGTTATGGAAAGACAAGAAGAAGGTTAATATATCGAAACGAACAAAAACTTCACTAGAGAAGAGAGTGAAGTGAGTGAGTTAATGAAGACCAGACAACTGAATGATGATTGTAGGGAATGGAATCAGAAGCAAAGTGTGTGATTGAGGGATTGTAGTAATCGAAGGTCAGAAAATGGAAAGTGTGTGATTTTTAGTATGATTGCAGTAGTCGAAGGTTAGAAGAGACAATAATTTGGATTATACGAGATGGTTGTTTAGAAGTGAGTATTTTAGAAAGTGACTATTAGAAAATACAGGATATGACAAGAGGAGATGGAATTAGAAATGGAGAAATAGGGAAAGAGGTGATCTTAGTATAGGAACTACTAAGAAAAAGAGAAAATTATAAGAGCTGAATACTGAGAATAAGAGATAACATAGGAATTATCTATCTCAGAATAAGAGACAACATAGGAATTATCAATCCCAGAATAAGAGACAACATAGGAATTATCAATCCCAGAATAAGAGGATACAAAATCATAATATCAACAGTCTACTTCCAGAAGTCAAGTTTACCATACAACCAACATTCAAATCATTTTTTTAAGTTTCACGTAAATCCACATCTAAAATAACTTACAACTTCTCACTTGACCTAACTCTCCTCCCCCCTTCTGTTATAATGTCTACCTAAAATACATTGCAAGTGCACAGCCAATACCACAGTTCACCAAACTCAATACCAAGGCCAAGACACCAAGCTCACTCTTTTTCAACTCAACTTTCGTGACGCTGCTAGAAGAAAGATTAGCGTAGTTTGCAGAAAAGAGAGCCTTAACGTCTTCCCACGGCATGCGGAAGAAATCAAACGAAAGACAATACGTGGAGGGATCAGAAACACCTGCTTGCAATGGCTCTCTGGATTCCACATCTATCGTTTCGTCGGTTTTCGGTTCTACCGTCTCTAACTGCTTTTCCACAACCTCGGGACTCGAATAATGAACAACATCATTTTCAATCATCTGTTTAACCTTCTCTTCAAAAGAAGCCACCAAACGTCGTCTCTTCCATGGCTCCACAATTAATGTAGCAACAACAAAAAGCCCAATGTTGATCCCCATCAAAATCCACGTTCCCCACGTCGAGGCCCTCCGAATCTTATCACTCCAAATCTGCTCTTCGTGGTACCGTGTCAATATCAGCTGCGTGAGACGCAATTGGATCGCGTCCACCCTCAGTTCCGCGAGCGAAAGCTTCTTTTCTGTCTCCTGCACCTTCTGCTCATTGACATGGTCGCTACGGTACAACTCAGTAAAACGTTCTAAATCTTCCGGAGTCCAGTTGTGCTTTCTCGTTAGCAAGTCATTCACCTCTCTTTGCAGTTTCGATCGTGTTTGTATCACCTCAGAGTATTCGCTTTTGCACTTCTTAACATCGTCCTTGCTTGCGCTCAATTCCAACTCCAACTTTTCGATTGAGAACTTCAAAGTCTCAATGGCAGAGTAGCCTGTGGCATCGTTTAAAACGCGAGTAGCTTTAAATATCACACCTTGGAGCCACTCGAGATATTCTTCGAACCGCTTGGCAAATTGGCTCCGGTGCTGCTCTATTACGGAAGGTAAACCTTTGTTTTCTTTACGGATCTCCTCGTTGATCCGGTTAATTTCTCGAAGAGTTCCGTTTGGGGAAATTCCTGTTGCCATAAGGACATTCCCGTTGACCCGTGCCGGATCGGGATTTGGAACCTTTTCATTTGTAGTGCTTTTGCTACTTGTATATTTATTCCATTGCTTGTGTTCACTCTGTACCTCTTGCTGAATTCTTTCTGCTTTGTTTCTTTCTTCCTTTCTGTCTCTCTCTTCTCTTTCCTTTCTGTCCCTTTCTTCCTTTTCTCTTAGTTCTCTCTCTTCCTTTTCTCTACGTTCCCGTTCTCTCTTTGCACTTCCGAGGTTGCTCGACTCAATGATCTCTCTGAGCCTGGCGTCGTCGAACAGGGATCCTAGAGGGGGTTTGGATGAGTAAGGAATTCGATGTCTGAGGGGCAATTGCCTCCAGGGCTTTATTCTTGTGAGAAACATACGGATTTGGTTGGAAAAAAGGAACGAGCGAGATTTCGAGCGCAATAGTGTGGAGTATTTATTATAAGTATTGCTAGTTTATTAGATTATTGAAATAGTTTACTAGATTTAAAGGTTGTGTGAATTTTGGCGTTAGGCCTGTTTATCACCAAAATCCCGGTAGTATAGCTTAAGTAACCTCAGTCAGGTAATTACGTCCAGTAATCAACGTAAGATAGTTTAGTGTGGTAGCAGTCTGGATTTCATAAACACGAACAAGATTATTGAGGTAGTTTATTAGATGTATTAAGCCAGTCTATTAGTATAAAATATAAATGTTAAGCCAGTCTATTAGCAGTTGTAACTATCAAGTCACTCTATTAGCAGATGCAACTATTAAGTCACTCTTTTAGCAGACGTAACTATCAAGCTACTCTTAATGGAAGCAACTGTAATTCAAACTGTTATTTGTCTCCATATACTTCTCCATCAATCGTTTAGAATACCATTGAACACTCTAGAATAATCACTAAAAGTGCATTCAAAGATGAGATATAGATCCAAGAATATCCACTGGAACATTCGAGTATACCCAGTATACTCAGGTACCCAAACACTTGATCTTTTCACTCGATTTATTATCTGATATTCATTCAAATCAGAACGAGCGAACGAGCGAACGAAATTCACGAGCGAAGCGAGCGAAGTGAGTGAGTGAATAAACATTATAGAGATAACTGAACGAGCGAACGAGTGAGTGAATAAACATTATAGAGATAACTGAACGAGCGAACGAGTGAGTGAACTTATATATAGAATATGTTTCACTCCAGTTCACTTATATCATCACTCATTTCACCTTCACTCATGGCATGTTCTCTTCTTTCCTCGTTCGCGTTTTTACGTCTTTCTCCCATTTCATTACCACTTTCTTCAATTTCATCACCTCCTTCAATTCCTTCACCTCTTTCAATTCCTTCACCTCCTTCGATTTCATCACCTCCTTCGATTTCATCACCTATTTCTTCCATTTCTTCATCTTCACCCTTCTCCCCCCCCTCTTCATCTCCCTCAAGTTCGATCCCCTCAATTTCAATCCCCTCAGGCTCATCTTCATCAATCTCCTCAAATCCCGTACTTTCAGGTTCTCTTTCTTCAGTATCACCCCCACTAACACGACGTCCACTCCCCTCCCCTCCCCTCCCCTCTTCCTCAGCCTCCCTCAAGCGCTTTTCAGTCTGTCCCACTATCGTTGCAAAAACACCCCCAATCGCTAGCTCATTCAAACAGACTCTGTCCACTACGTCCTTATCCACCATCGAAAGACCCGCCAATTTGAACAATTTGTTGGTAAAGACGCATAAATCCTTCTGAGCTTCCCACTCATTGACTTCCTGGTCCTCAGCAACCAAGTCCTCAATGTTCACATCCTCTTCCACATGCCTACGGAGCTCGATTCCCAATATGCGCGCGACTCGGGCCTCTTTGTACAAAAACAAACCCAACAACTGCTGCTGCACATCGTCCGCAAGAGGCCGGCTCACGAGTGCCTCGCCAAAGGGCCCCTCTTTGCTGAAGTAGTTCTCAGGATTGCGAGCAAGAGCGTGTGTCTTGTACTGCACGTAAAAGATTTTGACAGGGGTCACAAAGTCTGCGTACCTCGCCCATCCAAGCGTGCGTAAATTCTGGAAAACCTTCACGAGGGCCAAGTTCTCCCGCTCATAGGCGCGTTTTACTTGCTCCTCCAACTCAAAAAGCTGGTCTTTGAGAGCATCAAGCAACCTCTCAAAATCAGAGAACTTACCATCCGCACCTTGAAGGCACCGCTCTATGCGCCATGACAAGAACACAAGAGCCAAATCGAGTATGTTCTTGAGACCCTCAGTGACCCCGGCACTGGCCACGAGAAAGTTGTTTGCCCACGATCTCCCAATCACCTCCCAGTCGAGCGGCTGCATGAGATTCTGAGTAATAGTGTTTAAAAAGCGATTATCATCGAGATCGATTCTTTCTCCTAACTTTGAGATCTTCACCACAGAATTTGCAGCATCTGCAAGATCGGTCATGATTCGTACTTGGAGCTTCAAACCTTCTTCGGGTTCCTCGTGGACTATAAGGTCTTTGACCTCGGCCATCAACTCCTCCAGTAACGCCGACACTTGGAGCTTGATTTCGGGCGTGGTGAAGTCCCCCATTAAATGGTCCAAGAGCTGCTCAAACTGAGCAAGATCGCGTCCCTGGTACCCTTGGTAGAACTTTAAAAGCTCACAGCTGATGCTGGAGTATACCTTTTCCTGCCCAAGCTCAGTGAAGGTCTGGAGAAGGACATTTTGTGCAAGGAGCCGGTTCCAGATCTTGAGGAATTGAAGTCCCAAAGAGGTGTTCTTGGTCAGAAGGGACGATAATTGAGGAAGTCGATTCACTAAACGGACTATGGGGGCCGCAGACAAGTCGTTTTTGTTTCCAAGTGTGTGCTCGAGGGCTCCTTGAAGAAAGCTCAACATCAAAAGCTTGTCTTGAGTTTGCGATACATCGAGTAATTCCTTGAAGTCGTTGATCTCTTTCTCCGAGCCGGAAAATGAGACCGCATCGAGGTCGAGTAGCATGTAGCGTGCCACCAAATCCAATGGCTCGGTAATCTCCAGGCAAAGTGCCAGGAAAATGAGCGTGATGGCACCAGCTTCTTTGTCAGAACCAACCTCTGTTCCAACCTCTGTCCTAAGTAACCCCATCAAAACTTTCACTTTCAAGCAGTCTCTCAAATCAAGTTTGCCTTTGGCTCCATCAGCCAGGAAATGGTCAGATTCTAAGGATTCTAGGAAAAGTGCGTGCTTCCCCATGAGTTCGTCCACTCTTTTATCCATGAGAAGCACAAAGAAGCGCGCAGACTCTTGCTTCACTTTCGGCTTAGCCAACTCATCACTGCTGAGGATACGTTTCAGGAGTCCGCGCAACTCTGCATCGTTTAAATACCCAATCCTGACCATCTCGCAGCATATTGTCAAACAGTTAAGACGAACAGGTGCACTCTCGTCATGCAGACACATCTTGATCAACTGCTCCTTAAAACGCTCTGTGAACTGCCTGAAGCTGATATTGAGATGGTCTTTACTCCTGTAGAGCTTGATGAGAAGTCTTGTGGCTTCTGTGCGAACCCCATCCACGGGATCGGAGAGAAGCCAGCCAAAGTAGCGCAAGTACGTTGCCTGGAAAAAGTACGCAGGGTATGAGAGCATGGCCTGTGACAAGTAGTTCAAACATTCCTGCCTGATTTGCAGGTCGATGTCCTTGTACCTGTGACTCAATGTCGCGGAGGAGATTTCCCCTAAATACTCACTGATAGTATCGCGTTGTCGCTGTGCGCTGGAAACCGCGTCACCGAGAGACTTTTGTTTTGCCTTTGTCTTTGCCTTAGCAAGTTGTCGCTGGGATTTTTCCAATCTGGAGATGACTGAGTTGGCAATCTCACAAAGCAGTGTTTGCACGGTGAAGAGGATGATAGTGCATGTGTAGCGCAAGGGTCTGATCACGCACGAGCTGAGGGACGAGAGCCATGCGAGAAGATGCATCATGAGTGGGGACGCGAGCGACAGCTCCGAAGTCTCCTCGTACAAGTACAACATGCCATTTTCATGAGCGGCATGGATCAATTGCTCAAAGAAGGACAAGACGTTTTTACGGAATGGCACTAATGCCTTGAAGGGAAACTTGTGTTGTCTCTGCCTTCCGAACGCGATAGCCAACTCTGCAACTGTGTCTGTGCATGACTCCACGTTGAGAAGGTCGTGTTGCTGGAACAAGAAGAGAGATCCGCAGCACCTCAACACCAAGTTGACCAACTGGGTCATCAGTTCCCCGGGATCCTCCGTATATGCATCAATCCATTCGGAGATGAGGTCCTGCACATCTATATCTGACAGTAGAAGTGCCTGATATAGGCCGTTTTCTTCAAGCTGAGCTTCTAATTCTGCGACTTGCTTTGCAGTGAGCGGGCGGTCTGTTTTGGCGCGTTTATTAGTGCCTTTTGCGCTCTTTGAGCGTTTTGTGGAAGTGGGAGTGGAGGATGTCGAGGGGGGTGTTTTGGAGGAGGATGTGGAGGATGATCTTTTGGAGGAGGACGTGGATGATGATGTTTTGGATGTATCTTTTGTCTTTTTTGGTGCTTTCTTGGTTGGTTCGTATTCGACCTCATCCTCCAGGGAGTCCAGATCCAGGTCCAGTTCCACATATGAGACCTGTTGGTTCAGGCGGTTCAGTCTTCTTAAAGACATGTAGTGCTATTTGAGAGACGATTTGGTGCTAACGGTTATCTTCGCGTATATTTTTGAGATCGACGCGTAATAGATTATGTAAAGAGCCAAACGAGGGGAGGAGTGAGAAATGAATATGATGACTGAGTGAAACAAGGAAAGCGTGGTATGAGTGAATATAGATGAGGTAGAAGATGACTGAGTGACTTTACGAGGGAATACCATTGAGTGGTATATTATAGGCTATAATGAGTAAATCAGAGGTGAGATGAGTTAGCACGAGTAGACAATAGTTAACATAAATAGTAAAGTAATACTCTAGTTAACTTGTTAGTAGATGATACTCTAGTTATCTTGCTATTAGATGATACTCTAGTTATTTTGCTATTAGATGATACTCTAGTAATCTTGCTAGTAGACAATACTCTAGTTATCTTAACTACGCTAATTTTCTATTACTTAATTCACTTCAGAATACACTCTTCACACTTGTTTCACACACTACACCTCACATCTTGGCACAAATGACTTCATCCTCTGTCATAATCAGTAGTCTCGCAGGTGTGAAATAGACCCAAGAATGATGCCGTTTAGCTGTCTCTTAATTTATGTATGTTCACTCAATCATCTCTTGATCTATGTATGTTCACTCAATCATCTCTTGATTTATGTATGTTCACTCAATAATCTCTATCATATACTCACTCAGTCATCTCTAATCATCTCTATTCATAGACTCACTCACTCAGTTATCATACTCACTCACTACCTCGTTCATATGTCGCATGTCGCAACGTCATGTCGTTCAACTCTTTTCATCAACAAAATGGAAAAAAATCACAACAACATGAGCGAACCCGAGGAGCCCAAGATCGAACCCACGCACGAATCCGTGGAGGAATCGGCACCGGCAGAGGAATCCAACGGACCCAATGGGTTCAAGGCTGAGAACGCAGCAAACGTTGAAGATGGCCAGTCCGCCGAAGACAAGGTGAACCTCGCTCGAGTACAGGCCGAATTCCAGGAAAAGGCCAAAACCTACTTGAACGAACAAACCAGCCACATTGTGGTACCATCGTTTGCCAAGTGGTTTGATATCAACAACATCCACTCGATCGAGAAAAAGCTGTTCCCGGACTTTTTCGCCGAAAACAGGTCCATCTACCGCACCCAGGAAATCTACAAAAACATGAGAGACTTCATTGTCAACACATACAGGTTGAATCCGGTTGAGTACTTGACCGTCACAGCAGTGCGTAAGAATTTGGCGGGTGATGTTGCAACCATCATGCGCGTACACCAGTTCTTGGAAAAGTGGGGCTTGATCAACTACCAGGTGGATCCACGGTCAAAAAGCTCGATAGTGGGACCACAATTCACAGGGCATTTCCAGATCACGTTGGACACACCCTCAGGTTTGATTCCATTGATCCCTGAAAGTGCACAGGTGAGCAATCAAGGAGAAAGCGAGACTTTGAGCGAGACCCCAAAGAACGAGGCCCCAAAGAGCCCGGATTCGGTTCCCTTCAATCTCCATCTCAGAAACAACATCTACACGGTCAACAAGGAGCGCGAATCCAACACGTTCGTGCAGTATTTCTGCAATGTGTGCGGCAAAGATGCCACCACTACACGCTACCACAACCTTAGAATAAAAACTTACACACACAACGCCAGCTCGACAATCAACAACTCGAGTGTGTTATGCCTGCTATGCTACGAACAGGGCTTGTTCCCATCGAACTTCAAGTCGACCGATTTCATCAAGTTGCAACACGAGCAGGATGCTAAGAAGTGGTCCGAGCAGGAAACGCTTTTGTTGCTCGAGGGCATTGAGATGTTTCTGGATGCCAACAACACTTCAATTAATGCGAATGCCAATAACCAGTGGGAGAAGATCAGCGAACATGTCGGCACCAAGACCAAGGAGCAGTGCTTGATGAAGTTTGTACAGCTCCCAATAGAAGAAAAGTACCTCAACAACCTTAGTGCACCGAAAAGAGTTGCCAAGGAGGGCTTGGACGAGTCCTTGATCAGCCGTGTGGCCGAGAAGTTGATAACAGAAGAAGCAGGAAAGAAACTTTTGGTGGACAATGCCAAGCACAACGCTCAGCAAGCACTGGAGGCACAGGCGAACTTGGTGAACCAGATCGTGGAGCTCACAGTGACCCGTGTCAACCAGAAGTTGGGGCGTGTAGACGCATTACAGCAAAGCTTGTTGCAGTTGGAGCTGCAGTTGCAGCTCGAGCGCAAGCAGGTGTTGGTGGAGAGGTGGTTGCAGTTCGAAAAGGCGCAAAAGTTGAAGGAGTCGCGGCCCGACTTGGCAGAGTTGTTAGATGACTTGGTCAAGCCGGTGAAAATCACCGAGGTGGCGGGCATGTTTTCGACCTTGACGGTGGAGGAGCAGCAGCAGAAAGAGGCTGTGCCTGAGCCAATGGAGGAGGATAAAGTGCCGGTTAGTGTGGCAGAGCCCAAAGCATACCAGTTTTGGTCGGGGTAGTGATGTATATGTAATGTAGAATAAGAGGATATTTTGTAGAAGTAACTTAAATGATTGTTCATAGTTATTGAAGGTGAGAAGTACTTTGAGTGATTTTCATGATTTTGGAGGTGAGAAGTACTTTAAGTGAATATTCATGGTTATTGAAGGTGAGAAGTACCTCAAGGGAAGAGTATTCAAGGCAATGGAAAAGTGCTTTAAGTTAGGAATACTCAAAAGCTATGGAAGGATGTGAAGAAATCTAATAGGGAAATATTTAAGGGCCATGAGAAAGCCTATAATGAGGAACTTCTAGTACTGAGTGTATTGAAGAAGCTCATTGAAAGTTGGCTCTAGTGTGAGAGTAGGGGAAAAACTGGATAAGGAACAAAGGCCTGCTGATGTTGTCAAAAGTAGGTCAAGTACTTCTATATATAATTGCATATACTTCATTAGAATGTCGTGGGTGGTAGACCAGGCGTGGAAGTGGGACTATTTTCACTGACCAAGTGTATGTGGATGTGGTTTTCTAAAATAAAGGTGGATGTTCTCTATGTAAACTAGATATATTCTAAGTAGAAGTGGTTTCCCAAG
This sequence comes from Kodamaea nitidulidarum, assembly GCA_030674215.1. Classification (NCBI taxonomy): domain Eukaryota; kingdom Fungi; phylum Ascomycota; class Pichiomycetes; order Serinales; family Debaryomycetaceae; genus Kodamaea; species Kodamaea nitidulidarum. The sequence goes on along the minus strand of JAJLWI010000001.1, from coordinate 84,323 downwards.
AAAGGTCGTAGAAGTAAACCATCTATAGAAATGGTTTCTCAAGGGAAGGTCAAGTAAACCATCTGTAGAAGTGGTTCTTTCCAAGTAGAAATAAGTGTTCTCACTGATCTATGTACGAATAAATATTCTCTGTGTAGAAGTAGGCTTCTCTAGTATTCTTGCTGTCCAAGTCTGTTTAAGCGTTTAATTCATGAAATTCACGTTAAGGTTACTTGTCTATCGTGGGAATTGAAATCACACTCATCATGTTCATTAATTCATTTATAATCGTCTCTTCAACTGATATCTCACCTCATAATACTTCATCTTGGGAATGGTAGCTCACTCACTCATTCAGTTATCTCTTTATATAATGTTAGTCCACTCCCTGACTAACTCACTCACCCATCACTCCCTGAATCCCTCACTTCTTTTGCTTCGCTCATTCAGATCGTTGTGAAGTTCGTTCGTCCATTCAGTTATTTCTTTCTCCTGTCTGTTCACTCACTCACTAACTCACTCACTCACTAACTCACTCACTCACTCACTCATTCACCCACTTCACTCACTCATTCACTCACTTCACTCACTCATTCACTCACTTCACTCACCTCACTCGCTTTGCTCGTTCAGCTCGTTAGCCCGTTCGCTCTACCTCTTCGTAGGCTTTACCTCCAAGTTGGCAATCTCGTCGTGAAATGTCTTATCTATCGGCATCCGAGAACCATCCTCTCCATTGCTCGCATGAGAAGTAACAATGCGCGGAATACTCCGTCTGCGGTCATGAAGAACAAAAGAGCTCCCAGTTCTGTTGTACACGGCAGGCACGCTCACAGCCTCCACGTCAAACATTGCATTACTGGGCGATCCAGGAGCCAGGCTGGTGTGTCCGCTGATCGGGTTCTTCAGCACCTTATCCAAATGAACAAGATGTGTGCTTTCAGACTTGTCGTCCACCCCAAAAATCTCCTCGTTACGCCTACTGCTCCGGCTTCTTTCAATTCCAGGATGGCCGCTCCGACCCGTCCTACAATTTCTGCCCATCCTCGCTGCCTCCTCATTTTTCATCTTCTTGATCAACTTGATGGGTATCTCTATCTTTTTCGAGGTCACCCTATGGAGCCCGCACTCTTCAAGCAGTTTCTTGGTCTTGTCACGGCTCCGCTCTTTGCACAACTCAATAAAATGCTTGCGCACAGGTGCAGCAGCGTCTTGCCTGAACACGCGGATGAGCCCGTACTGGTCTGTGGTAACAATGATGTGCCCGCGAGCAGTTTCTGGGTCCACAATGTTCATGTTCTGGCCCCTACTGGCCAATTCAAAAATGATATCGTCAGAAAGCTGAAGCAATCGCTTGGTCAGCTCGGGCGCAAATATTGCCGCGTTCACCTTGGAATGATGTGGGTGAAACACCGAGTAGCTATTGTTCTCATTCAGCACGTACTCTTTTTGCTGGCCTTGCTCCATCATGTCCATCGCACCGGAATACCGCTTGTGCTTGAGGTGGAGTTCTGGTAAGTGGTGCTTGCCCTCGGTCACCAAGTCCTTGAGCGCCAGACGGAAACGGTTGTTGATGGTGTTATTGTTCTCCCACACGTAGCAGTAGTGGTCCTCAGACCCAGAAATGATGTACTGGTTGTCGTCAGATGACAGCGCTGCGATGGACGCACTTTCGTTTGTCAATCCGCGGAATCGCGTGACGAGCTTGCGCAGATCCAGCAGGACAAGACGGATTTTCGAGTCATTGGTCGTGATGAGGACTGCCCACCGTGACAAAGGCTCGCCCTCGGTAGGAATCTTCTCGTACACCAGGATGCCTGTGATGCGATTACCGTTCTTGTGGTGGAAAGAGTGCGTGAGCAGCTGCTTGTGAATATCAAACTGCCTCCTCACATGGAGGCCTTTTGTCTCCAACACATATATCGCACCATTGAAGTCTCCTGCAATACAGTATTCACCATCGGGTGTGACACCAAGCGCAGTCACAAGGACCTTTTCACCCAAATCCCGCGCATAGCTCACACTGACCTCCAATATCAGCCAGAGACGCACATTGTTGTCGAGCGAGCCCAGGAAGAAGAAGCGATCATCAGTGGGGTGGAAGCGCACAGTTGTCACAAAATCCTCATGAGGGAAGGTCTGAAGACATTCTTCGCGATCCACATGCCATAATTTGGCGGTCCTGTCCATGCTGCCCGATACCAAAAAGTTGTTTTTGGACCAGTCGAGCGAGAGAATGCTGCTTGTGTGTCCGCGAAACACCATCACTGGTTTCGGGTGGAAAACCGCCGCTGCGCTGTATACTGATTCTGCGTTTTTTCCTCGGCGGTCCCGTGGAGACTTTTCCAGTGGGCCATTTTGCTTCAGTTCGAGTCTATTGAGTGGTGACGAAATCACCTTCCACACCTTGATCACCAGATTCCTTCCGGCCACAGCCAAGTACTTGCCATCACGGCTGAACTCCATCACAAACAACTCATCACGGTGACTCCGTTTTTTGGCTTTAGCCTGCGACGCGCCCAGCAGTATCGAGCATGCACTGTCATTGTCATCGGATGAACTCTCCAGAAAAACTGCAGATGTGGGCGATTCATCTGAGTCCGAGTCGTTGTTCAATTCTTGCGCGAGGAACAAGTGCTTCAACACTTTGGGCGAATTCTTGTGTCTCTTGAAGGTCTTGACGTATTTGGGTGTGACAAGGGCCTCGTAGCCAAGGCCCGACCAAGGTTCTTCCTCGGCCCCAAAGTCGAGCAGTAGCAGTGAAAGGTTATCCGATTCCGCATCGGCAATGTAGTCGTCTTCGTGGAAGGTGTCGTCGTCGCTAGCAAAGTCCACAACGCTTTCGTCCGCAAAACTCAATGTTGAGAGTCTTTTTGCGCTGGTGGAGCGCCGCTGAGAAGCTGGTGATTTGGTTACTTTAGTTGCTGTGGACCCTGTGGACTGGCTTGAGGAAGAAGCGTCGACACTTTTAGGTCTTTTGAAGATTTTCTTGATGAAACTGGGCATTAGGATGTGGATAAGTTAGATTGTAAGTGTTGTAAGTTGTGGTTGAATATGTTGTGATTGGTAGTGATGTGGTTTGGTATGATGTCAATATGGTGGAGATTGAATGTAGACTTGTGATAGACTGAAAGGGTGGTAGACTGGTGATAGACTGATGATAGACTGATAGACCGGTGATATAAACCAGTAATGTATGTAATATAACTATTCTGTCAAGTCAATAGTATTGAAACCTGATAGAATTTGGATAATTGACCTAAGATATATAAGAATATCAGCTATTGGTACAATTGAGTTGGTTGGTTTGCGGAGCCCCGTTGAAAGTTCACGAGAGCACTAACCTGGGGTCGAGTTGTTAACCTGTATTGATTTGCCTTGGTGCCGAGTTATAATCTACCTCTGCCTGTTTGCCTCTGTTTTGCCACTTTACCTTTGCCTGGTCTTTGTCTGGTCTTTGCCTGGTCTTTGCCAAGTTCCTGAATTGTCACTGTATTTGCTCAACACCGATGTTTCCTAAGTCCTTGAACAATACGTTTATTAGACAGCGTGGTGAAATAGTTCAGTGTGATTCTTGGTGGATCCTCGAAAGTTAAGGTTGCGGATTTGAAACTTTTTGTGTTCCTGAACGGATGCAAAATGGCCGTAGTAAAGACAATGATTTTTACAGAGAAAACGAGAGAATCAGAGTGTAAAGAAGTGACACAGGCATGTCTTCCTGATGGATTAAGGAGGAAATATGATGGAATGAGATGTTTAGAAGAGCGAAGGTAATGGTGTTAGATAAGGTCTTGGCTGTCAGGTTGGTTAGGTATGTTAGATTGGTTAGGTATGTTAGATTGGTTAGGTATGTTAGATTGGTTAGGTATGTTAGATTGGTTAGGTATGTTAGATTGGTTAGGTATATCAGGTATGTCAGGCATCAGGTATTTTTCAGACATCAGGTATTACAGGTACAAGATATGTAAAGCCATATGGTAGGCATGACACTATCGTATCCGCAGACTTCCATACCCGCCGTTGCGGCATTGACGTGCATTTGACCGAGGTAATGTACAGTGCTTTAGCAAGAATGCAGAATCAACAACGTATATGCTTGGCGTTTTTTCCATACACTGATACGGGCTGGTAAGCGAGGGCAGCGTACTGATAAGGGCGGGGCGTATGTATTCGCATGTACGGAATAAGCGGACCGTTTCTCTAATGCAATAGTATTTAGGACTATTCCGGTGACTCCGTCGTGATTAAAGGTGGTGTGAATAGTGATTGCGGAAATTGTCTAGGCGTAACAGATCGGATAAGAAACTCGGCAGGAAGTGGAAATGAGGAGCTTGTGATAACGGAATAGGGGAAGTGAAGAGTGATTTCCCAGATTGGGAGGTTGGTCTTTACTCTACATTTACTGTGTAGGTCGGTTATTTTAGTATTAGGGATATGAGTTGGGTGATCAAGATTTTGGAATAGGACTGAGCTACAAGGACTGAGCTACAAGGACTGAGCTACAAGGACTGAGCTACAAGGACTGAGCTACAAGGACTGAGCTACAAGGACTGAGCTACAAGGACTGAGGCTACTTTAAGGGTAGGTGGGGTAGAGGGTGGTTTTGGATAGATTACTTCAATAGAGAACTTATTATCACAAACTGACGAAGTCATTGAGTGCTGCAATAGAAAAAACTTATCGCGAACTAACTTCATCAGTGAGTGCCCCAAGAAAGACAAATTATTCTCATTCCCAATAAGTACAATTCAATATTTACTCACTCACTCACTTACTCATTCACTTGTGAAGTTCGTTCGTTTATTTAGTAAGTTCTTCATATGATGTAAATTCACTCACTCGCTTCGCTCGTGAAAGAATATAAAAGTGGAGTACGGGGGGGTGGAGAATTGGAATATGTGAACGTGGAATGGAAGAACGTCAATAGGTAAGGGGATACTGAAAAATATCTAATGGTAATGGTGGGCACTGAATATCAATAGGTAAGGGGATACTGAAGAATGTTGATATGTATTGGTACTACTGAATATATCAATAGGTTTGTAAGGTACTGGAAGTACAAGGACTGCATACAAGCATATTATATGCGCTACATTGACAACAGCGGACTCAACGGCCCAATAAAGCCACGGCTGTGATCGGCAAATAAAGCCACGGCTGTGATTGGCAAATAAAGCCCACGGCTGTGATCGGCTTTATGGCCGACTCCGGCCCCGGCTTTTGCCTAAATGTCTAGGTATAAATATTCCTTAAATATCCTATTTAAATAAACACACAAGCTATTCTTTGACCTAAAGGGTGTAAGCCCTGACAAGATTATGGTGAATACTGTATATATCAACAGGTGATAGTGAATACTATATATATCAACAGGTGATAGTGAATACTGAATATCAATAGGTAATGATGGAGACTGAATAAAATTCATTGGACAAGAGTGTCACACTGGCCAGCCTAGTAGACACTGGAACACTAACAAAATTAACATATACTCGAATTGATACTGGAAGAACATCCAATGATACAGTAATCGGTGATATTGGCATAGCATTAAATAGATATAGTATGACGACCTCTGATACCAATTGACTTCACCTCAAATCCAGGTATTTGACAGGAAGTTCACCGATAGTCCTGAATGCTGTGAATATACATGCATTGTGGGTTCAGTGGTAAGCTACGGTTTGATCAATGACTTAAATCCATTAAAATTGATCCAGTCAAGTTTAGTTCATTCATAACACTTGTGAGTGCAAGTTGGGTCATTAATATATTGAATGGTATAACTTGATCATTCAGCAGGTTACATAAATCATACCTTAATGATTAATGGTTAAATAAACCTTGTCATGTACTATCAGTGGGTTAAGTAAACCATATACACCAGTGTCAAACCTTGTACTATCATTGTTAGTATACGGTTTGTATGATGTAAGTTACTCAGTTCACTAACTTCACTTACTCACTAACTTCACTTACTCACTAACTTCGCTTACTCACTAACTTCGCTTACTCACTAACTTCACTTACTCACTCACTTCACTCATTTTCCTGTCTCCATTCTATACATCTATGGCTTTCTCTTCTTGGACCACTCCAAACGCAAGATCAAGTTCATGTAACCCTTACCGTTAAACAACTCCAAAACACGCTCTGCGGTCTGCTCGGAGTCAAATGCAACGTATGCGAAACCGCGCGACTCGCCAGTCTCCTTGTTCTTGACCAAAGTGACTCTTCTCAATGGACCAAACTTGGCAAATAACTCGTTTCTGATCATGTCCTCCGTCACCATGGTGTTCAACTGCGACACCTTCAATGTGGTGGAGTCGTCTCTCGACTCGAGTGTAGGAATTATACCGTTTGCATCTGGTCTCTTGTGTCTTGGGACATATGCACCCGGCTTTGAGCCTGCCTCTGGAGGAGGAGGAAGCGATGAGGCAGCAGCAGCAGCAGCGGCACCCAAAGTGTCCTTGAATGGACACTTGGTGGTAAAGTGCTCACTACTGTGACAGGTTCTGCACATGACTCTTCCAGTGCTGACAGTCTTGGTCTTTTCCTTGGTTTCTTCCTCTTCCTTCTCCATCTGCTTCCACTGAAGGTTCAACCTGAGGTCGACCTTTTCACCGAGCTGAGTGGTAGATGAGTCTGGGCCTGGCGGCGAGTTCTTGTCTCTGCCGTACTTGGACCAGTTCTTGCGCTGTGCAATCAAGGGATGGACCTTTTCTTGTACCTTGACCTCTCTGATCTTTTGGGTGAGCTTGACCTTTTTGCCCTCGGCGTTTAGTTTGAAAGTGACTACTGTTTTGGTTCCATCGGGGTTGACTGTGACCTCCGGCACGCTGAACTCGTCTCCGGCGTCGGCCCACGAGCCAATAACTGTAGATGACATGGTTGTTAGTGATGAAAATTTTGTTTGGGCAAGACACGAAAAACGAACTTCACGAGCGAAGCGAGTGAAGTGAGTGAGAGAACATACAAACATATAGATAACAAACTTCACGAGCGAACGAACCTCACGAGCGAAGCGAGTGAAGTGAGTGAGAGAACATATAAACATATAGAGATAACAAACTTCACGAGCAGAGCGAGTGAAGTGGGTGAGTAAGTGAGAGAAAATTAGTTAGAGAATAGAGAGTGATGAGTGAGTTAGTGAGTGAGTTAGTGAGAGTGAGAATTAGTGAGAGTGTGAATTAGTGAAAGTGTGAATTAGTGAGAGTGTGAATTAGTGAAAGTGTGAATTAGTTAGAGTTAATGAGTTAGTGAGAGTGAGAATTAGTGAATTAATAAGGAAATCAAATAGTGACTGAACTGAGAGAGAGAGTGGATGTGCAGAAGAGTGATTGGAACTGAATATTTGTGTACCTATAATGACCTGCTTCCGTTACGTCTCCAAGTTGTACCTGAGCAGATCATCAGGGTAGACATTAAATCAATGGTATTTGAGTATATCCACCCAACACATGATGACTATAAATTATTGGCCTTTGAATTTTGCATGGAACTCACTGCTATAAAATAATAGGTTTACTTAAAGTCAACTTAGTCCACTCGTTGATCAAGCCGTGTTGAGATTATGGGAGAAATGACTACGAAACTCAGGCTTTTACATTCGCCAAGAGAGGGATCCTATTTACTCGGGGAAGGATGAGATACAGTCTCACTGCTGTGCTATTGTAGTTGTTCCAATCTTAATCACAACACATAAGATCTGGCTCTTTGGCCGAGTGGTTAAGGCGGTAGACTCAAGTTCTACTATCGTAAAGATGCAGGCGTTCGAACCGCCTAGGAGTCATTATTTTTTGAGTTTTTTATACTTGAGTTAACTGCTTCTACTTCTGAGGTCTAATCTCTATACTCCAGAGTTTCTATACTTGAGTTAACTGCTTCTACTTTTGAGGTCTAACATATACTTTAGAGTTCAGACATGTAATTGCCCTGTTCTACCCCTCAAATTGGTACACTCTCTTGATTGCTTACATCTTCATGCTGACTAATTAAAAATTTACCCACTCACTCATTCAAGTACTCATTCAAGTACTCACTCATTCAAGTACTCGTTTACTCACTCACTCACTCATTCAAGTACTCGTTCACTCACTCACACACACACTCACTTCACGAGCGGGGCGAGTGAAGTACGGTACAATTTTATTGCTGCGAATTATCGAGCGGCGGAACGGCACATCTTAGTGTTCTAAATTAGGTAGCCAAAATTTTACATTTCCCCACATTTCACACATTTATATGATTATTATAACCCCTGTTTACTCAGTCTATAGGGTTTCATTCAATTACATAGTTGTGGTTTCATGACCTTCTATCAATTATTATCTTCCAACCTCTATATTCAAGTATTCTCTATATTCAAGTATTCTTTATATTCAAGTATTCTCTATATTCAAGTATTCTCTATATTCAAGTATTCTCTATATTCAAGTATTCTCTATATTCAAGTATTCTCTATATTCAAGTATTCTCTATATTCAAGTATTCTCTATATTCCAAGTAATCTCTCTCCAGTTCGTTCGATCATTCAGTTATCACTATGCAATATAAGTTCACTCACTCACTCACTTCACTCGCTTCGCTCATGAAGTTCGTTCGGATATTTCCGATGCGGCTCCGTTCCCCAACTTTTCATATCAAATATCATTCCAATTGAAATTTACCAAATTACTCATGTCGCTCAAATACATAGACACTGCACGCAAGATCCTCTGCATTGGCCGCAACTACGCAGCTCATATTAAAGAGCTCCAGAACGCCACGCCACAGCAGCCGTTTTTCTTCTTGAAGCCCTCGTCTTCGGTGTTGAAACCAAACGCCGGCCCATTTCTCGTGCCAAAAGGCGTGGTGGTTCATCACGAGGTCGAGTTGGCCTTCACTTTGAACAGAGACTTGGTGGACTTGCCAAAAACATTCTCTGCTGCCGAAGCCTTGGAATGCATTGAAGGCTACGTATTGACAATCGATATGACTGCGAGAAATGTCCAGGACGAGGCCAAGAAGAAGGGATTGCCATGGTCCATTGGAAAGGGCTTCGACACGTTTTTGCCCGTTTCGAACTTCATCCCGAAGGAGAAGATTCCGGACCCCTACAACGCCGAGCTCGTCCTCAAGGTCAACGCCGAGGTCAGACAGCAGGACAAGACGGACTTGATGCTCTTCCCTATCCACAGGATTTTGCTGCACATGTCTGCTATTATGACTTTGCAGAAGGGCGACTTGATTTTGACAGGGACCCCCAAGGGTGTTGGTCAGATCAAACCTGGCGATGAGGTGGAGGCTTACATCAAGGTTGATGGTGAGGTTGTAGAGGAGATCAAGTTTAGTGCGAAGGAGAAGGGTGGTCCATATCTGTACACGGAGATATAGGGAAGTCATAAGTATTGCTGTTTATGGGTAGAGTACAGTTGATGTTGATCGGTACAAGATTTGGTAAGAAATAAGTAGAGATGGTGAAACAGAGAGAGTTGATGTGCAATGTTGTATAAAGCTAGCATCTGTAGAAAATTCTACAGATGCTACCTTTTGTATTGGGTATTTTCTATATGGTTAATGGGACAGTATAATGTGAGACTGTGGAGCACTTGATTGTTTTGACAATATAATGTGAGAACAAGAGCACAGAGGCACTTGATTGCTGTTCTAATATATTCTACACTTCTACATATTAATGTCTTTATTTTACTCAGTGTACTGAATATACAAACGTGGTCCTCGTAAAGACTTGCCTTGCATCGAAACAGGCATTCATACACCATATATTTTAATCACAGACTCGTCTTTCGATTGTAGGATAAAGAAATGTAGAAGTGGGAAGAGTCCATTTAAAAAGCAATGGCTGATACTGAAGTTGTAGCTGAAGATAGTTGAAGTGATTGGTCTACTCTTAGACCAATCTGTCATCAGTCTTAATTATGGCTTTTGCAAAGTCAATACTTTTTGACCCTCATGACTGGCAATTTGTACTCTGGCGAACGTCATGGCTGCAAAAAATGGCTGCAAACGAATTTCACCAACTTCACGAATTTCACGAGCGAAGCGAATGAAGTGAGAGAGTGAATGAGTAAAGTGAGTAAAGTGAGTAAAGTGAGTAAAGTGAGTAAAGTGAGTAAAGTGACTTTGATTTAGAATAACTGCATGAGCTTCTCCAGAATAGTTTAGTGAGATCGCATTAAAATATCTGAGTGAACTTTCATTACTTCACTCACCAACTTATCAGTTCGTGAATATATTAATTGAAGCACTCACTGACTTCATCAGTGAGTGAACAAGTATTTTAAAGGAGCTTCACTGATGAAGTTAGTGGGTGAACAAGTATTCTAAAGGAGCACTCACTGACTTTGTCAGTTCGTAATAAGTCTTTTCTATTGAAGCACTCACTGACTTCGTCAGTTCGTGATAATAAGTGTCTATTGGGGCAAATTCCACTTTCAGGTTGAACGCGGTATTGGCTGGCGTGCCTTTCTGGGAGCCAGCATTTGTACAGTACCTGTTTTAGAATACTAAGGCTCAAAACAGTTTATGAGTTCATAATCGAGTGTATACGAAAATAAAGACAGTCAGTTCGAATCTCATCCTAACCTGGTCATTCTATGTAGATACTCAGTATAGTGATCTGGTGTCGTCAGGAATTAAAGATGTTCATTATAGCTCTTACAAACTTATCAAATACAGTATTAGTGGATATACTTAATACGTACTAAGGCGGTCCAACCGGAATACGGTTCACCATAACTTTGCAGTTAACAACACAAACAGAGTAGCGACACAACTTTGCAGTTAATGAACATGTCCAGTATCATCGTGACTTTCAGTTAATAAACACACGTACAGTATCACTTTGACTGGTGGTTAACACATTCAAAGTATCAGTCTGTTCCCAAACAGTCAGTTGTCTCTCACTGATATACATAGTAAAAAATACTAGATGTTGCTATAAAGTTGACGGTTCTCGGGCTCACAAAATGGTCAATTCTCGCTAAATGACAAACGACTCAAAGATCTAGCAACCTAGTCAAGTAAAACCTACTTATGGTCTACTATACTAGTTCAGTTATAAACTGCATTATCCATGAACTATACAAAGCTGTTCTATGGGGAACACTTTAGTCCCAAAATCGCTCATTGACTCATTAACGTTGTAATAACGTAATCATCAACTTCCTGGGGACTACTCATTGACTTATGAACATTATAATGGTGGTGATCATGGCTTTGTAGGTATTTCTAACATAAACGGATTTTCTGATTCTCAACCATCATGTTTTTGTGAGATAGTTATAGAATCATTATTATGCCGGGTTCAAAAACCACTTCTTATAAAGCAAAGAGCATATAAATGGCATGTAGCAAGTTCTCGTGTCGTTTTTGATGGTTTAACAAGTAAGTTTGCGAGATCTTTTTGGTATGTTCATTGAACTTGAAATTATCTGCTTCTTTCATCTTCATCATTGGGAAAGATAATCGACACAAACGTGATCGTCTATAACGTTAACATAAAGCCCTCATATAAGTATGTTGCCAATAATCGGAGTATCCCAAACAATCGAATGTTTGCGTCGTCCTGTTTGATGAAGACATCTTTAAAGTTGGAAACGTGTTTCAAGTACGTGTAACAAGTTTTAAGTGGTGTATCGTTGTGTGGGCAAGTGCTCTTAAAAGGGTTAAGTTCGGTTTTCAACTGTTTTTATTTATAGAGTTGCAACCTTTTTTTTGCAGCCATTCGATTTATTCTGATTTTCCTACATTGGCATAAATTAGCAATTCACACTATATTTATTAGCTTTACTGTTTTTATGGTGTCTTCCAATCTTTCGTTTTCCTTATATCTTTGAATACTTTTTGCGTGAGGGACACTATTCCAGAATACTTCACATCAGGTAAGCTCACTCACTCACTCGCTTTTCTTGTGAAGTTCACTCGTTCAGTTATCTCATATCAGGTAAGCTCAAGCTGCTTGAAGTTGCATTGGAGTGCAAAAAAGTTGACCAAGTACTGTTGAGCGATTATTAGTAGGAAAATTGATGTTTATCTCTGTTAACACATCCACCTACGCGTACGTCCAGATTTGTGTCACCATGGCTTCGTCAGCTCAAAATTGTAGAAACCATCACTTTGTAAATATGTTCAGTATGGTCGTCGAATCGACTGCATAGTTCTTGATTTTGATTGTACTCACGGACTATTTGTAAATACATTTATCAACTAACATTCAGATGGTGAGCATCTTTATGTTGATAAACATACACTCATTATACTTTTAGAATGATTCTTTTAATTGGTGTATATACACATTATAGTATATGAACAGGAGCGAGTTGGTTAGCGAGAATGAGCGTCTACAGCAGACCCACTGACTTCGTCAGCGAGTGAAAAAGTTAAGTCTATAGGAGTACTCATTAAGAACTCAATGAGTGAATAAGTTTATAGGAGGACTTACTGAAGAAATCAGTTTGTGATAACGACTTGTCTCTATGAAGTACTCACTGACGATGTCAGTGGGTGATAATAAGTTGTCTCTATTGAAGTATTCACAGATGATGTCAGTGAGTGAATGAGTATTTTATAGGAGTACTTACTGAAGAAATCCGTGAGTGAACAAGTATCTTAAAAGAGCACTCACTGACTTCGTCTGTTCGTAATAATAAGTGGTCTCTTCGCCAGTTCGTAATAATAAGTGGTCTCTTCGCCAGTTCGTGATAATAAGCTTACTTCATATAAATATCCCCTCCATCGCAGGCTCAAACTGCCGCAACACAACACCAGCCTCGCTAAAAACCCTCATACTCAACTCATCCATGGAGTAGCTCTGCGCATAAACCACCTCCTTAATACCACTCTGCACAATCTTGATCGTGCACGTTAAACACGGACATGTATTGCAGTACAACACACTCAGGCCAATCCTATCTCTTCCCGCCTCCAACAACGCATTCTCCTCAGCATGCAAACACAAACACGTAGACAACGCCGCCCCACTCCCCTCACCACTGTTACATCGTGGACAACCTCCTTCATTACAATTGGTCAAATTACGCGGTGTTCCATTATAGCCCGTTGCTACCACCCTGTTTTCGCGAACAATAACACACCCAACACGGCGTTTCATACAGTTGGACCGCAACGCAGCCAAGTCTGCGAGTCGCATAAAATACGAGTCCCAAGTGGGGCGCATGCGTGACGTGTCCATGAGCTTCAACTCTGAAAGTTTGACGTACAACTCTTTGATGCTGGTCAGTGTGTTGATAATCTTGACGCTGGCCTGGTTATTGATTTCTATGAGGGGGTTCTTCACGTCGAAGAGCAAGTCATCGTTGCGGGAAACAAAGTCCTGGAGCGATGCGGAGTGTCGTACTGAGTATCTTGCGTACCTGAGTGCTATTGGGGCATCGATGGAAACATGCAAGAAAAATGGTCTTTTTGAGAGTGCTTTGAGGAGGTCGATATGGGCAATGCGTACCACGTAGTTGTTACGCCAGTTTGCGGTGACGAAGTTGCTGAGGGTCTCGATTGAGGAGAATGTTGTATTGAGTGTGGGGTTTGGTGGAGTGTTTAAGTTCGGTGGAGTGTTTGAATTTGGGGGAGTGTCTGAGTTTTGGGGAGTGTTTGAGTTTTGGAGAGTGTTTGGGGGAGTGTTTGGTGAGTATGTGATTTCCTGGAAGCCTTGGAAGGTGAGGTACTTGGCCACCTCGGATTTTCCGGAGGATGTTGTTCCTGAGACGCCAATGAGCATAATTTTTTTTTCACACTTATTATCACGAACTGACGAAGTCAGTTAGTGCTTCAATAGAGAAAACTTATCATCACGAACTGACGAAGTCAGTGAGTATTTCAATAGAAAAAACTTGTTATCACGAACTGATGAAGTCAACGAGTGCTTAACTAAAGACACTTATTATCACGAACTGACGAAGTCAGTGAGTGCTCCTTCAAGATACTTATTCATTCACTGACTCTTCAGTAAGTACTCTTATAAAATACTTATTATCACGAACTGACTTCGCCAGTGAGTGCTTCAATAACAACTTATTCACTCACTGAGTTCATCAGTGAATGCCTCAATAAATCCAACTTATTGCCCCAGACAAAATATTCTTAACCCCAGTAAAGACAACTTAATATTCACACCCTCACTTGCTTACTCATTCACTCGTGAAGTTTGTTTGTTCGTTTAGTAAGCTCTCTACATGATGTAAGTTCGTGAGTGCGAGTCAGTAACACAAACTATAATGCACGAACTGAGCACTTACCAACTTCGTCGGATTATTTGGTCTTTAACGTTGATTTTAATGGTTGATTTTAATCGTTGGCTTTCATGGGTGATCCCAATGGTTAGTTTTCATGGGTGATATTTATCGTTCCTTATCGTTGATCTCTCGTAAATTCTTATCGTTGATCTTTTTCGTAAATTCTTATCGTTGATCTTTTTCGCTAATCTTTATTGTAAATCTTTATAACAATCTTTATCGCTCGCTAACTCACCCACTCATCTAAATAATACTTATTACCTGGCTAAGTTGCTCTTTTAGTTATCTCTAAATCACATAAACGTTTATCTCTATAGACTGTTGCACACATGTTGTCTTTATGTAATGTTTTTTCACATGCACGTTTAGTTATCTCTATAGCATGTGTTGCTCAGATAGTACTCATCTATATGATGCTTGTTCAGACAGTCACTCGCTAGTTTGGTTCATTTACTAGTTCAGATATCTCTCGGTAGATGTTAGTTTAGATACCTTCTACTACATGTTTATTCTCTCATTCGCTTGTTTGGTTCGTTCAGTATCTTTCAATATATGTAGTTCACTCACTCACTAATCACTCACTAACTCAATCACTTCACTCACTAACTCACTCACTCACTCACTCACTCACTCACTCACTCACTAATTCACTCACTCACTCACTCACTCACTAACTCACTCACTCACTAATTCACTCACTCACTCACTCACTCACTCACTAACTCACTCACTAACTCACTCACTCACTCACTAATTCACTCACTCACTAACTCACTCACTCACTAACTCACTCACTAACTCACTCACTCACTCACTGAACTCGCTTCGCTCGTTCAGTTCGTTCGCTCGTTAGTTCGTTCGCTCGTTCAGTTTTATTCTTTTTTATCATGTTGCTATTATCACTATACCTAGTGGGGCTGGTCCTCGCAGACTGCGCAATGTACGACAACTGCGGCAAAAAGTCCGTCTTTGGCCAGCAGCTACCTTGCGCAGTCACATCATCACCCAAAACACCCACAGGAAACCAATTGAGCCTCCTCAAAGAGGTATGTGGTGACAAATTCCAAACCGTATGCTGCTCAGAGGCACAACTCGTCACAATGCAGGCTCTGTTGAAGAAACTCGACCCATTGGTGAGCTCTTGCCCAGCATGCCGCCGCAATTTCTACGACTTCGTGTGCGAATTCACATGTTCGCCCCACCAGGATACTTTTGTGGAGATTGTCAACACCCAAACAGCCACAGACACAGGAAAGGAGATAGTCACGGAGTTGAATCAATACATCTCACCAGAGTACGCCGAGGCATTCTTTGACCTGTGCAAGAACGTCAAGTTTAGCGCCACCAACGGCTATGCCATGGACCTTATTGGCGGCGGAGCCACCAACTATGAACAATTTCTTAAATTCACAGGTGATGAGAAGCCAATGCTTGGCGGCTCGCCTTTCCAGATCAACATGAGGTACAATGGAACAGCAGGGTACGTTCCACGGGGAAGAAAGCACGACATGCGAGCTTGTGATGATAAGGATTACCGGTGTGCGTGTACAGATTGCAGTCTTTCATGTCCGACACTTCCTGAGATTGAGCAAAAGAGAGATGGGTGGGTTACTAGGGGTTTATTTGTATTTGTTGTGGTTTTTGTTGTCATGGTTGGTGGTACCGGGGGTAAACTAAGAGGAAGAAAGGGATTAGAACAGTCAGGATCAGAGCGATTAGAATCACAGCAATCATCTTATCAATCAAGAAATCAATCAGAGCAATCAGAATCACTTCAATCAGAATCACAGCAATCATTTTATCACAATCAATCAGACCCCCAATCACGCTCCCCCTTCCGTGCTATCGGAACGACATGTGCAAAAAACCCCATTGTGGTGATCTTCATCGGTCTCGCAGCATGTATTGTGGCATCTCTCGGACTCTTCCACCTCCAGATCGAAACTAGTCCCACCGGGCTCTGGGTGAATCCCTCAGACCCTGCCCTCCATGAGTACCAGTACTTCGAGTCCAAGTTTGGCGAGTGGTTCCGCATCGAGCAGTTGATTGTACTGAGCACCACGGACGAGCCGGTCCTCACTTGGCCCACGGTCCAGTGGTGGTTCGAAAAAGAGCAAGAGCTCCAGGCTTTGAACAACGGCACCCTCGCAGACATCTGCTTCAAGCCGTTAGGCGAAACCTGCGGCATCCAGCTGTTCACACAGTACTTTGACGGCAACATCGCGTATCTCAATGAGGGCAATTGGCGCCGCCAGTTGAAATCGTGCACAGACTCGCCCGTGAACTGTCTCCCTTCGTTTCAGCAACCACTCAAGCCCAACATCTTGTTTGACAAAGAGGACGTTTTCGAGGCGCGGGCGTTTGTGGTCACGGTGTTGGTCAACAGTCGTCTGTTTGACAAAGAGCACACCAATGCAGCTGTGGGCTACGAAAAGACTCTCCAGAACTGGGTACGCTCGATCGAGAGACCAGGCATCAAGATAGCTTTCAGCACGGAGTCGTCTCTCGAGGAGGAGCTTAACAAGTCGGCAAATTCGGACGTTTCTGTGATTCTCGTGTCCTATGTGTGCATGTTTTTGTACGCGTCGCTTGCACTTGGTGGAAAGGTACCTGTGCGTTTGCGTGACTTAATACGGACCCGTTTCATGCTTGGTCTCGGAGGCATTGTCATCATTGCGCTTTCGGTGGCCTCGCTGGCGGGTCTTTTTGCATTTTTTGGCCTCAAGTCCACGCTCATCATTGCGGAGGTGATTCCGTTCTTGGTGTTGGCGGTGGGGATTGACAATATCTTTTTGATTGTGAATGAGGTGGAGGCAGAGGGAGGGCGTGGTGTGGATATATTGGGGGATACGGGAGATTCTTCGACATCTCCTGCCCCACCCATTGAAGTTAGAATAGCAAATGCACTTGCACGTATTGGCCCTCTGTGTTTCCTCAGTGCACTTCTCCAAGTGGCCATGTTTTTGCTCGCCACGAGGGTCGACATGCCTGCAGTCAAGAACTTTGCTTGGTACAGTGCTGGGGCAGTAGCAGTCAACTTCACGCTTCAAATGACGGTTTTTATCGCATTGTTGGCGTTGGATGAGAGGAGAATCGAGAGCAGCAGGCTTGATTGTGCCCCGTGGGTGCAGTTAGGCATCCAGTTGGAGAATACAGATGAAAACCACATCACACATGGCCTCAAGGACTACATTTCATACACGTACGCACCGAAGCTTTTTGCAAACCGTGGTAAAGTGCTTGTGTTGTTCTTAGGCTGGCTTCTTGTTTCGGCCGGGTTTTTGGTGCCCCGTGTGGAGCACGGCTTGGACCAGCGTATTGCGCTCCCACGCGACTCCTACTTGAACGAGTACTTCACCGCAGTTTACGAGCACTTGAAGGTGGGGCCACCACTCTTCTTAGTGGTTAAGAATGCCAACGTTACGGATAGGGAAGTCCAGAAGCACATGTGCGGAAAGTTTGGTGGGTGCGATGAGTTTTCCATCGCAAACATCTTGGAGCAAGAGTACCGCAGAGAAAATCAGTCAACCATCAGCAGTCCTGCGTCCAGCTGGATCGACGATTTCCTCACATGGTTGAACCCTACCTTGGACCAATGTTGTCGCATGAAAAAGAACCAGGATGTTTTCTGCCTGCCACACGCCCCCGACAGACAATGTGAGACCTGCTACGCCAACAAGGTGTACGAGACGTCCATGGAAGGGCTCCCTGAGGGTGCTGACTTTACATTCTACTTCAATCAGTGGATTGAAGAGCCAAGCGACCCGTGCCCGTTGGGTGGAAAGGCGCCGTATTCTATGTCGGTGCACCGTGATGGTGAAGGGCAAATTGATGCGAGCTACTTGCGGCTGTCGCATCGTCCTTTGCAGTCCCAGCGGGATTTTATCGATGCGTTCCTCCAGTCCAAGCGCATTGTCGATGAGATCCGGAAGTTCCAGCCCACTCTTGATGTGTTTGCTTTTCTGCCGTTCTACATCTTCTTCGTGCAGTACGAGCATATTGTGCGCTTGACCGTAGTGTTGTTGGGCAGTGCTGTGGTGTTGATTTTTGCCACCACTGCCGTGCTGTTGCGCTCGGTCAAATGCGCCGGGGTGCTTGCGGCGACTGTGGTGAGTATCTTGGTTAATATTATTGGAAGTATGGCGCTTTTTGGAGTGTCACTCAATGCGGTGAGCTTGGTCAACTTGGTGATTTGTGCGGGTCTTGCAGTGGAGTTTACTATACACTTGACGCGGCAGTTCACCATCACAGAGGGAGAGAGTTCGGGGCTGGATGTGGGTGTGCTGAGGGCGAGTGATCTGCTTGGTGCGATTGGTGCGTCTGTGGTCAGTGGAATTACGCTTACCAAGGTTATTGGGATATCGGTGTTAGCTTTTGCGAGGTCAAAGATCTTTGAGGTTTACTATTTCCGGGTGTGGTTATCGTTGATTGTTATTGCGGGTGTGCATGCGTTGGTTTTGTTGCCTGTTTTGTTGAGTTATTGTGGAACGCGGATGAACTGAACGAGCGAGTGAAGTGAGTGAGTGAGTGAGTGGGTGAGTGGGTGAGTGAGTGAATAAACGGAATTAACAACTGAACCAACCGAACCATTGATCTGAGTGAGTGATAGACACAGAATAAAAGAACTAACAAGCGAAGTTAGTAAGTGGGTGAATCGTTAAAGTTTATAACTGAATTGTAATAAACATTGATGTTTGATAAACTTATAGAGTATAAAAATGTAGTGATATTGACTGACAAACACTTAGTACAAACACTGATCACAAACACTTAGTACAAACACTGATCACATACACTTAGTACAAACACTGATCACATACACTTAGTACAAACACTGATCACATACACTTAGTATAAACACTGAATGATAGACGAGTTGAAAGGGGTGGAAAAATGAGAATTGAGTAGGCCGATATGCATGGTCATGGGTATGACAGAACAGGTGGTAGGTGCAGAGCTTGCGGCTTCCTCAGGCTAAAGATTTGGCTATGGGGTACTTGTTAATACAGAAAACAGAAAGAACACCAACTAAGAAGGCTATTCAGAGGTATTTAGATGGATACAATAACGAAATTTGTAAGACATGGGCAAAGATTATTGATGAACAATACCCCAGATAGTGTACGGAATACTTTGACAAAGCCTTGAGCGGCATGACCTATATATCTTGACTGCATAACCTATACATTTTCTCGATACACTAAATGTTATGTGATTATTTTCATCTCTAATTTGTATCTCACCTCAAACTGTATCACTCCAAATTGTATCTCACCTCAAACTGTATCACTCCAAATTGTATCTCACCTCAAACTCGTAATTATACCTTTTCTCTTTCGATAAACTCAGCTCCCGACTTGCTCCCGACTTGGTTCTATTCATCCATTCAATAAGTCAACTTCTAAAAGCAAACTGATAAACTTCCTGTATATAGTGTTTATTCAGCCAGCTTTTTGCAGCCACATCATTAATAGGCAATGGGTCCACAAATTTGTGATACAGGGTATGCATGAGAGTTTGATTAATTCAGAGTATAGATTAGTTCAAAGTAGAAATGTAGTTGGACAATATGATCTCATGGTCCGATGACATACTCGTTTAATGCAATTCTCTAATTTTTTTACACCACCTCTTACCATAACACAGTCCTGTACCGTGTATCTCTTTCTTTTCCTCAGGGTTAGCTATTCCACTCATCCACTCACAAAACTCGAGGTTTAGTTCGAATATACTCATTTATTGGATCTTGTGATCCGTAGACAGTATCATCTTGTGATCCGTAGGCAGTACCATCTTATGATCCCGGACCATCCCACGATCAAAATATTCTCGCTCATTAAGTGAGTAAGTGAGCGAACAATTATATAGAAAGAGGTTTTGAACTGTCTCACTTGATACGTCTTAAAATCCCTAATCTATTCACAGTGTCCTGTACTATACTATTTATTAATTTTCCGTGCTCGCCATTATAAAGCCGTCCCATATAGTGGATTTCGGAAATTTTCGTACCTTCCTAAATGAGAGCAAACATAACTGAAAAGAGTAACACTATATCGGAAAAGTAGTGACTCTATCAATGGGACTATGAATACAGAGTGTTTACACGCTCACTGAAAATTTAAGAATTCACTATTTGAAACACAAAGTCATCGATTATTGCGTTCTGTTTGATTATTTCTATATACGGTAAGATTGAGTAGACGGGCAATTTAGTTGCAAAATAGCATCAACCGTCAGAATCGAGAAAATACAGGGCTCATGAGATGAATACTATTATACTGGGTTTCTGTGATGATTCAACCGGTTTGATTGCTGTGACGACCCGAACCTGACTTGCATCAGCTTAATGGTGAATTAGCCGAGATTTCAGTCATTCATGGGTCAATATGCACAAAGCGATCTTCCTGAATAGAAGCTCATCGGTTTATATCCAACCTCTTATTCGATGTTTACTCACTTGCTTGCTCGTTAACTCACTTACCACCTTATTCACTCACTCACTCACTTACTCCCTTACTAACTTTTTCACTCACTTACTCTGTTACTTGCTCACTCATTAACTTACTCTCTTACTTGCTCACTCATTAGCTTACTCACTCCACTCACTTCCCTCGTGCGTTCGTAGCCGCACCAGCTCTGCCGAAGTCACAAGACCGCACTGCCCAATCGGTAAAACTCACACCCCAAAGCGGCACCTTTTTTGGCTAACTGTGCGAGCACCTGCCCCACCCGGCAAGTCTCAGCCCGTCAGTATCTATTTGTGGGTTTCGAGCCCGCGTTTTGCACGAGGCTGTTTTTTCTGGAGTGTCATCAAAAGCAACAATTTTTATTTACACACTCAACAAACATGTCTTATACATTCCAATGGTATGTGCTTCAATTGGAACCCTGTTCCAAAAGCACCCACAATTACGCGTACTAACATCCAAAGGCCTAAGGGACCCGAAGAAGTCATCGTAACCGGAACTTTCGACAATTGGAGCAAGTCTTTGCCACTCGTCAAGCAGACTGACGGCTCCTTCGAATTAACCGTCCCATTGAAGAAATCAGACGACAAGATCCTCTACAAGTACATCGTTGATGGTGAATGGTTGATTGCATCAGACCAAAAGGTCACCCAAGATGATGGTGGTATCGACAACAACTACTTGTCCAGCGATGACTTGTCAGCCGCTTCCACCGGAGCCGTAATCCCAGAAAGTGGAGGCTTGGTCACCGCATCGGGTGCTGAAGATGTCAAAACCACTGTGCTCCCATCATCCGAGGGACAACATGCCACAATTGCCGGTGAACCTGGCATCCATATCCCAGAAAACAAGGAGGCTTTCACCAAGTTCGAGGCTCCGAAACCCACTGTTGTGGAAAAGAAACTCACACAGAAGGAAAAGAAGAAGTTGAAGAGAACCCAGCACAGAAAGAAAAAGAACGGCAAGGGTGTAGTCCCTATCGCCTCGGTGTCCAGCAAAGAAGCCGTTGCCCCCGCTACCTCGGAGTCCAAAGAAGCCGTTTCTCCCACCACCTCAGAGTCTAAAGAAGCCGTTGCTCCCATCACCTCGGAGTCTAAAGACGTAGTCACCCCCACCTCCTCAGAGTCCAGCAGAGGCGAAGATGTGGCTTCACCAGAAGAGATTGCTGCCCAGCAAATCCCAGGAGCTTTCCCTGTAGAGCCATTGCACCACTTACCAAGTGAAGAGACTGCAAATTCCGATTCGAAACCAACCGAGAGTGTTACTGAGGCTGTTACCGGGGCCACAAACGATGCTACTGAGGATGTTAACGAGAAGGCTGTAGCAAACACTGATAATGAGGCTGTTACTGAGGCCATAACCAATGATGCGCCTGCATCTGTCACATCTTCCAACGAGCTCGATTCCGAGACGAAAGAGCATGTCGCAGAAATCAACGAGCAGATCGAAAACACTGTCCCAACCGTTGCCCCAGCCGTAATGGACCCAGCTACTGCCAAGGAGCTCGACACCGAGACTAAGGAGCACGTCAGTGAACTCAATGACGAAATCGAGAAGGTTGTTCCAAAGACTGAACCGGTTGAGGAGAAGTCCGAGGGTGTTGGCGCTGCTGTTGGCGCTGCTGCTGTGGGTACTGTAGGTACTGCCGCTGTCGTCACAGCTGCTGAGCACCCTACTCTCGACCCTGCTGCCGGTACATCATCGGTTATGTCTGTTTCATCCAACATTGCGCAAGTGGGTGTTCCTGCTCCAGAGAAGGAGGTCAATGCTTCCCCATTGGCGGAGAAGCACGAGGTTACGCCAGTCGAGCCTGTTGCGGTTTCTGAGGAGGTTGTGCCTGTTGATGAGAAGGTTGTGCCTGTCGAGTCTACTGAGAAGGCTGCTGCACCAGTCGTACCAACTACTGTGGAACCGGTAGAGTCAGCTACTGTTGAGCCAGTCGCACCAGTCGCACCTGCATCTGAGGCCGTCGAATCTATTCCAGAGCCTTCTGTTGAAACTCCTGTTGAATCAACTGAGGCTGTTGATGCCTCTGCTGCTCCTGTGGAGTCCTCTGTGGTAGCAGATGATGCTTCCGAGGAAATCGTTTTGGCCCAGGGTAACGGTGATGTCGCTGCTGCTCTTGCCTTGCAAGAGGGTGAGGACGTCACTGTGGAAGAAATCAAGCCTACCAAGTCCGAGGCCGAGAGATTGAAGCAAGAGGCCAACATCCTGGGCAAAGACATCACCAGCGACCCTGTTGCTGCTGCCAAGGGACCTGCTGCCAAGGGCAAGGCCGCTGCCGCTAGAGGCAAGGAGAATGCCAAGGAGACCGCTACCAAGAAGAAGAGCGGCTTTTCTAGGTTCCTCAGAAAGATATTCAAGTAGTAGGATTGGTTCACTCAGAGGCTGAACTCGACAGGTTTAGTGGACTGTAGTGAGCTCTAGCCACGCCTGATACCCTGGAATGACCACAAGCCATTTCTTGTATTAATATAGTCTTTATAATGTCTAGTGTTTATGTTCATATTTATGAATAGTAGGATGATAAGGTTTGTGGAGGTCAGTTGGGCAGCATTTCAATTGTATAATCTATATTCATTGACCCACGCTATTGGGTAATTTGTTATACTTTTTATCTACCCTACTTGAGTGATTGCTGAACGAACTTTCAAGTGAAGTGAGTGAGTGAACATAGAATAAGAGATAACTGAGTAAATTGGGTAATTCAGTGAGTAAAGTGAGTAATTCAGTGAGTAAAGTGAGTAATTCAGTGAGTATAGTGAGAATTTAATGAGTAAAGTGGGTGATTTTATCTACCCTACTTGAGTGTCCATTTACTATTCTCCTACACTACTGTAATCGTTTGTTATGCTATTTACACATGCCATTACCTGAATCATCTTTCATTTATCTATTTCATTACTGGAACCATTCATTGCATTATTTACCAAATTTCTTGATTCAATTAGTACACCTTTGACAATTTCCTTCATCTACACGTCTATATTCATCTACACTCTATATTCATTTACACTTCCCTTCATCAAAACTTCCCTCATTAATTTACTCATTTCTTCACTTACATCCATACCATAAACTCACATCACCACATTACTCCACACATTCCATCTTCTTTCACATCTACACCATCACTCACACATTAATCTTACATCATTCCACTCTCGCCAACACACCAATTAATCAGACCTCTAAACCTTAATCAAGTCCTCCATATCCCTACCTCTCACACCTTCTTCTTACCTCATAATCCTCTCACACCTCCTTCTTACATACTTCTCTCATTCCACCTCATTCCATCTAACAGATCTTTTTGTGTGCCAATAAATTGGTCCGCAGCGATTCTGTGCTATTTTCCAAATTCACTTCGCAGCAATCTTGCGGTCAATTACCCGATATTATGATCCTACGCCTCTCCAATCCCTACCTCCTTAATACACAGTCCTCTTGGCAACCTTTCCCTACACTCTACCCACTTTACTCAGTATCTTTTACCCAATACCTTTCATCCATCCTACTTTTACCCCTGATATGTTGCACGTAGAATGCCCACTTCTTCCAAATCATTGCTTCCCTTGGCATTCCCAGTTATACATCTAACTCTCCATGTTCTTTGCTCATCTCTTCCCTTTGTCCTCGGTAGTGCTCACACCAAAACATCCCATCTCATAATTTTTCTTCTCAGCTGGGAAAATTAAAAATAACAACCACTATAATGGAAAACGAAAACCAATACAACGACAACGACGCCCCAGTTGGTGCCCCAGAGTACCCAGTTGCTCCTCCAGGAGGCAAGCTTTTCGTCAGACCTTTGAGCTTTGAGGTTGATTCGCAGGCCATCAAGGAGCACTTCTCTAGCGCTGGTAACGTCATCGATGTCCACGTTCTTAAGGGATTTGCGTTTGTCAGCTACGACAGCGCCGACTCCGCCCAGCAGGCTGTTTCCACCTTGGCTGGTTCCACATTTGAGGGACAAGAGTTGCAGGTTGAGGTCGCACGTGAAAAGAGAGAAGACACCAGAGGTAAGTACAGAGTCAAGGTGACTAACTTGCCAGATGGTACTGCATGGCAGGACTTTAAGGACTTTGTCAGAGACAAGACCGGTTCCACACCAACTTTTGCCAAGGTTTTCCACGACTATGACTCCGATGCCACTATTGGTGCTTTGGAGTTTGGTTCTGCTGAGGAGTTGGAGAAGGCCATCCCATTGTTGGACAAGTCTGTTTTCACTGATGTGACGATCGATGCCGAGGAGGACACCTCGCCATTCATTCCTCCTCCACCTAGAAGAGGTGGTTTCGGTGGCCGCGGTGACTTCAGAGGTGGCCGTGGTGGCTTCAGAGGTGGTAGAGGCGACTTCAGAGGTGGTCGTGGTGGCTTCAGAGGCGGCCGTGGTGACTTCAGAGGTGGCAGAGGCGACTTCAGAGGTGGCCGTGGTGGCTTCAGAGGTGGTCGTGGTGACTTCAGAGGTGGCCGTGGTGGTTACGACCGTGACAACTTCCGTGGTAGAGACAGTGGTGACTCTTACCAGAGAGACAGATCGCCAACCAGATACTAAGTGTTGACCTAGGTAGGTTGCACTACAAGTTACGATATGACAGGATAGGTAAAGATGATTCTTGACGAATGTTTGATGATACTGATTATGACATTGGATCTTTTGAATGAGGAGTTTGATTGCCCAACCCGATGTGGATACTATACTTTATTTGTGTGTTTTTTATATTAAAATTGTGGAAGATCGTGGGTTTGGGTGTAAACGTAAAGAGGTAATGAATTGAGATTGGAGAGAGCATTGGATAGATGACCTTCTGGAAAGGTAATTTGGAAGTCGCATGGCTTTCTGAGAGTTACGATTTGTTCAGTTCTTAATACTTGTGGTTTATTTTATAGACGATAGACAGATGATTGAAAGGAAGAGCAGATACGTGTTATGTTGTAGAGGGAGGGATATAGGAATATAAAGGGGATTAGGGTAGATATAAAGGGGATTAGGGTAGATATAAAGGGGATTATGGTAGATATAAAGGGAATTAGGGTGTATATAACGGAGAATTAGGGTGAATGAAAAGGAGAATTAAGGTGAATAAAGAGAATTAGGGTGAATTTGAAATAGATCGAGTTATCAAACAAATATTTGAAATCTCTTGTTGCAATTCTGATCCTGTTCAACTCTTCAGTATTACGTCAATGAACTTTTTCATATACTTCCTGTCTATTGTCAATTCAGGTATATTTCTAAATTTTTGTCTTATCTGAAAAAAATCATGAATTCCTACGGACCACACCCGCTTCAAACCTACAAGGTATTTCACCACTCTACTCTTTGTAGAAAGAGTGTCATATTTATTCACGGTGGCGCATGGCGTGATCCCAACAATACATTTGATGACTTTGAAGTCATGACTGAAGCGGTTCCTGTCAACACCTTTGGTATAAATTATC
This sequence comes from Kodamaea nitidulidarum, assembly GCA_030674215.1. Lineage (NCBI taxonomy): Eukaryota > Fungi > Ascomycota > Pichiomycetes > Serinales > Debaryomycetaceae > Kodamaea > Kodamaea nitidulidarum. The sequence continues at coordinate 58,180 of JAJLWI010000001.1, read as the reverse complement.
GCCTATCACCAGAAGTCAAGCATCCCGTGCATTTACATGATGTTCAATCAGCTATGCGTGTCATTTTGGAGTCATACCCGACAGATGAAGTGACAGTTGTAGGGCACTCAGTTGGTGCCACCCTCATTATGCAGCTACTTCTGCAAAAGGACATTCTTATCAACAAAGCAATCTTTCTTGACGGTATATACGACATCAAGGATCTTTTGCAAGAGTATCCAGAGTACGATTTCGTGAACCAAGCCTATGAAACTTTGGAAGATGCTCTTCCTTTCGTACAAAAGCCACCTAGTATTGTTATTCAATCTACAGAGGATGAACTTTTATCTGAGAGGCAAAGCGACGACTTTTGCGAGAGGCTAAAAAGAGAAGGTGTGGAGTTTGAATATTTGAAACGTGATTTTGGAAAACATGAGGAGGTTTATAGAAATGAGGAGGTGTGTAAAATAGTTCGGGAGTTTGTTGAGAAGTGAGGGGATAGGCAAAGTAAAGTGGTCTTTTTATACCAAGGGTTTGAGTATAAACAGGTGTGTGTATAGATAGATATGACATTTGTTCACTCTTAACAAGCCTTTTTTAAGTATGTCCTTTGACTAGATAAGTTTGTTCTTATATTTGATTCGGTTATCTTTACATATGTAAAAAGTTTATTCACTAGCTTCTCTCGTTCAGCTCGTTCACTCTAGTCATTTCTACATTCAATACAAGTTCACTCCAGTCATTTTAATGCAAGTTCACTCACTCACTTACTCACTTCGCTCGTTCAGTTCGTTTTAATTTTCCTCCTGGTAAACATACAACCTCTCACTATTCTCTTAATTTCATTTATCTTCATGTTCAGTTTAAGAACCGCGAGACCACGATTTCCACTCTTGAGGCGGTTCTATACGGTCCTCGAAACCAACAGAGTTGGTCCAAACTACAAACAACCCATACCAAAGCCAGATGATCTCATACTCGTAGCGATGAGCTCCGGGGTAGACTCACTGGTAGCCGCAGCATTATACGCCAAATCACACAAGAACGTCAAAGGCATCTACATGGCGAACTGGTCTCAAACAGCGCGGTGTACTGAAGCTGAATGGAATGAGGTACAGAAGATCTCCGCGCTTCTTGGTATCGAATGTGAAAGAGTTAATTTCGAGAAAGAGTACTGGAATGACGTTTTTCAGCCCATGATCTCCATGTACCAAAAGGGATGGACTCCAAATCCTGATACAGGGTGCAACAAAGAGATCAAATTTGGTCGCTTATTCAACCATTGTAGTGAGAAATACGCCGGTTCTAGCTGGTGGCTAGTTACAGGCCATTATGCTCGCGTGATGCAAGACATAGAAACAGGTGAAAGCCACCTTTTGCGAGCATACTCAAAAAACAAGGACCAGTCTTACTACCTTTCGCTGGTTCCAAAATCTACTCTCAAGAAGATATTAATGCCAATCGGTCATTATCACAAACCACAAATACGCGAACTTGCCAAAGAATTTTCCCTTCCCAATGCTGCTAAACCAGACTCACAAGGTCTCTGTTTCGTGTCACAGGAACACAAGAATTTTAGAGAGTTTTTGAACGAGTATATTCCTCCATCGCCTGGGGACATCGTGACGGAAGACGGCAAGGTGTGGGGTAGACATCAGGGATTATGGCATTGCACTATTGGTCAGAAATCTACTGTTCTGATGCCTCAAGGCGATCCGAGATATAAGGGGGTCTGGTTTGTCCTGGAAAAGAACTTTAAAAAGAACCAGTTGGTAATAGTGAGAGGAAGAGACAACCCGAAACTTTACAGGAAGAGCTTGTTCGTCACGGATTTTGAGTGGATGGCTGACTGGGACAAATTGAAAAACATACAGCTTCAGTACAGATCTTTACAGGAACCCATAGAGGTGAGCTCTTTGGAAGAGAAAGATGGCAATTTGAATATTGTGTTGAGCACAGCCGCAAGAGCAATGGCTCCAGGTCAGAATGTCGTTTTGTATCAGGGGAACAAGGTACTAGGATCCGGTGTGATAGGCATGGAAGAAAAGGCATAGCTACCTTAAAGTTGCATCTCATAAAATATACACCTCAAAGCAGAGTTGTGCATTCACTCTCGCACATGTACATAGAAACAATAATACATCATAGTCGTCTACTTTTCCTAAAAACCATACATTTCATCATAGTTTCCACTTTTCCTAAAACCATACATCTCATCATAGTTTCCACTACTCCTAAAATCCATACATCTCATCATAGTTTTCTACATTTCCCAAAAACCAATATCATACATTTCCTCAGTGCTCTACACATTCCATACGCCTTAAATACCCAATTAAACCAGCCAATTAAAAAGCAGCTATCGGGTACAACCTTTCGTCCTTCTTACCCTCAGTCTCCTTCTCTTTCAACGTCTTCAAGTGCTCCAACACCATGTGAATCATTTCTCTGTGCTTGGCAACCTCCTCCAAGCTGATTTTGTCCTTTAATGAGAGCGAGCCAAACAAGTTCTCCACTTCCTCATCAGACTGATCCTCGGAGTCATCCTCAGAGTCCTGCTCACTGAGGCTCGAGCTATCGCTGTCATCAGACAAAGACTGACCCGATTTTTGGAAGGATGGGGCGCCATAATCGGCTGAAACCACATACTGCGAAAGTGCTGGCGGGTGGTGTGCGTGGAAACCAGAGTGTGTACCAATGGTCCTGTTCACCTGTGGGTGAGCAGGCGAGTAAGAAGTGTGGTTGTTCACCATCACATTGCTGTCAAACTTACTACCAGAGGAGTTTGAAATCTGTGGTAAGGTAGGGTAAACCGACCCCCCCTGTTGTTGTGGTGGGTATTGCGCAGCCAAAGACTGATACTGAAGATCAATGTTGTTGGCCAACGAGAAGAAGAACTTTTCTGCGTCGTAAATGTTGGAGTTGAGAGTGTTGGTGTTGTGCATCGGCACGGCACTAGTAGCAGCAGCAATCTGCAGCAGCACTGAGTTCAGCTGGTGAAGTTGGTGGTGAGTGTGATCATCCAACAGACTCAATCTGTTGTACATGTCTGTATTGTATGCGGCACTTGGCTCACTTCTTTGCTTCTTAGCAGTATTATCGAAAAAGTTAAAGTCGTTCAAAATAGAGTTAACAACACTCATGTTGTGCTGAGAGTTTGCCTCGTACCTTCTCTTCCTGCTGTAGTCATCGTACAGTGGGTATACGGGATAGTGAGGGTGCATGACGTTTGAAGCAGCCTCCGAAGAACTCTGTTGCCTGAGCATTTCGCGCTGTTGTTTCTTGATCTTCTTTGGGTTGTCATCCGCGTGAATCTTGGAGTGCTTCTTTAAATCTTGTGGTCTCTTGAAGCTCTTGGGGCACAATGTACAGTGGAAAGGTTTGAGCGGAACATGGACACGCAAATGCGACGTAATGTGGTCTCTCTTGATGGTGGATGTTCCACACTTGTTCCAGTCGCATGTGAGCAGTAAGTTGTTGCTAGACTTGCGACCTACATGATCGTCACAAAGGTGTTCATACAAGATTTCTGCAGTCTCAAAGATGTCTTGGCATTCACCCCATTGGCATTTGAAGGGGCCTTTGAGGTCTGAATCTTTGATCTTTTTGTATGTTTTCTTCACCTTCACTGGAGGTGGAGCCACATTTTGCTCTACTGGTTGCGCAGGAACCACAGGTGCGCGCAAAGAGTCCTTGTTTCTTTGGTCCCAAAAATAAAGGTCATCGAGCTCCATGGACGGGTATAAAACTGGCTGACTTTTGTTTATAGGCGAGTTAGCTGACGACTGAGATGTGAACGATGTTTGTGGTGAAGCTCCATCATTGTTTGGAGAGCCTGATCCCGAGGATGAGTCTGGGGAGAATGAACTGGAGTTGTTCTCATAGTGTGAGTTATGTTGTTGCTGTGTCTCCTCTTTCGAGGCGGTAGCGTTGAGATATGATACAGGGTGTACGTTGAAATTCATCTTGACGTTTGCTTCAAGTAGAAACCTTGTGTTTATATAAGGAAGTGACTTTTTGCCTACAAAATAGCCAAGAAATTTTATTTGCCCCAAAAGAAATGCGGCAAATATTGGCGCCAAGACTAGGAGTCATTAATCGGGGCACGTGAGTGACTGCGGTTCAAGTGTCCTGGGCAGTGCAACAAGGTGGCTCCGTAATACGGCATCGGAAACACGCAGCAGCGTGGAGCTTCAAATCCACGTTTCTACTTTCTTTAAGTAAATGCATGTACTGGAGTGAAATTCCCTGACTCGAGGAGAAAAAAAATTCTCGGCAAAAAAATGCCTTCAGCCAGATTCGAACTGACGATCTCCTCATTACTAGTGAGGTGCCTTACCAACTTGGCCATAAAGGCTGAACAAATCTCCTGGGGGTGAGTCGAACACCCGATCTCAAGATTACTTTGAGTAACTCATTACAGTCTCGCGCCTTAGCCAGCTTGGCCACCAAGAGTACTTGTTGTGAGACTTTGAATATGCAGAGACATGTCAAATTGAGAAGAGTCAGTTATAAGACAGTTTGAACCTATGCTCATTTGAAGTGACGCCTCTATCATATGCCCGGGGGAAAGCGGATCGGGTCCAGAATAGGAGGAGGAAGGCATTGTTTGTATAGGGGTTTTAATTTGATACTAACATGGTAAACCTATGCTCATGTGAGTAGAGAATTTTCCTCCTGTATAGTAATACATCAATGTAAAAAAAAAGTGCATACACATTGCAAAGTTGCTAGTGGTATATTATAATGCACGCCATAGTAAAACACTAACTTCACTATTTTTGTCGTCGGTGTAACCACCTAGATAGAGACAAGGCCAATTGACACTATTTTTAGAGAATGCAATGGATATTACTCTGATAATAAATTGAATGCTGACGTAATCTGAGTATGGCTGCAAATTACGAAATCCCGGAAAACGACTAGCAAGGCGTAAGTTAAGAACGTAGGAAATTGAAAGTGGAAATAACCAAAGTTTACTTGATCAAGGTAAATATGATAATGGCTGTCTATTAATGTATCAGGAACTTCTACACTTCACGAAAGAACTTCAAGAGCGAAGTTCGTGGAGTGAGTGAGTGAGTCAACATACCTGATATGAGAGGTAAAACCAAACTAGTTAAACCTGGTCATTTTTGTGAGTTAATGGTGATAGAGCCAGTGATAATAACTTTTAAGACGAGGGAAAGCTTTGAACTAAGATCTAAACATGGTTAGAAGTAAAAGAATGACTCCAGAACCGGGGAATATGTTAGATATAGTTCTCATGAAATAGAAATATTGTAATTGTTAGTTACAGTATTTCCTATTTCATCAATTGCTTGACACGGTTAATGTCTTGAAAGAGTTCTTCTATTATGTTGTCTTAAAAGAGTTCTTCTATTATGTTGTCTTAAAATGAAGTGTTTTCACAATGAATCTAGCCGAAACTCGGGCCAGTGTAAAATTACTCGAAAAGTACAACACTTGAAATGGGTTTTTATGTAAATGAGGACGCGCTTGTTTTTTTAAATTTGTACATGAATTAGCTTCTCAAGTGTGTTGCTCTGCGATCTTTGAACCATTTCAGCAAACAAATATCGAAGGAGTTGGCTTGAAAAAACACATGATTCACGAGGTTCTCCGAATTCAAAAAAAGGGGACCCCTAGAGTTTTTTTATTTAAATCTTGTAAATGATAAAGTATAGTTGGCCTCCTTCATTTCAACTAAGGTCTTTTTTAGACCGATACTTTTGCCAAGCGGCTTCTTCTACGGGCAGGTAATGGCCGTTAATCGGAGCCGGAAATATCCGTGATATTGAGTCGGACTTGGCCGCGATAAGGATATACTCGTATGCAGTCCTGATACAAACCTTAAAGGAATATAAATGAGTGTTTAAAAAGGGGATTGAGTTCACTACGACGTTGATTATTGGGCATCGAAATAAATTACGAACTCGTTACGAACCTTCTTGGATAAATTTATTTGATTAAGAAATGACTTTATCTGAAATTTTAACAAATATTGCTAAAATTATTCACAAAATAGAAACGACTTGATCACAACTTTTGTTTCTAGAATTTCGCCTTCAACTTCTTCACAAAGTAGTTCCCTTATAAATATCAATAATGCTTTTAAAGGTGGTGGTAATTTTGGATTTATGCCTGGTTCCACCAAAACTCCCGGTAGTATAGCTTAAGTACCAAAATTACCACCACCTTTAGCTTTCTCATAATTCACTTCCTCGGTACTAAGCTTAATGACTTTAATTAACTGACGTTTTTTTAGCGTTATGCCTGATTAATACCAAGATTACGGAAGTATAGATTGAGTACTAACTTTAATGTCCATTTTCATAAATACTTCTAGGGACTACATATAAGACTATTGTGACTGAATTATCACAAAATTTTTTGCCAGGCTACATAATTCCTCGCATAGAGAAAAAAGTCAAAGTGATTCTTAAATCCAAGGGGTATAATGCTTAATGCACTGGCTTTAGTATACTCATTTGTTCAGAGTCTCATTCATTTACTCATTCATTCATTTATTCACAGTCTGATTCATTTACTCCTTCATTTACTTACTCACTCACTCACTCACTTCACTCGCTTCGCTCGTTCAGTTCGTACAAAAAGATTAATGAGCGGTTCTTACCGAAAATTGCATTTGCGCAAGCTAATAACCAAAAATTTTCGCAGTCTAAACCAGCTTATAATTACGAGGCTAGAATGAGCCAACCAGTATGTAGCAGTTCGGGGAATGTGGATGTTTTTTTCATGGTTATACTTACTTTCTTGCTTTTCGGAAAAACGCAATTTTTAAGTCTTTCTCTGCAGCTAAACCCTGCGTTATTGTCTAAATGAGCGTCTTTTGGCGCACAACTTTATCGAGCTTACACACCAGGAAAGTAGCAACCGCTTCAAAGAACACACAGGATCTGTCTATAGGTCGTATTCATCCGACCACTTATGCCGGCTCTAAGTGCATTATGTTATGAAATTATACAGCATTAAATGAATTTGTTATGAATACAGCCTAATTGGGCAATTTTCGATTGAAAAAGGCAAGTTTTGAAAACGCCGATTATTCCGAACACGTGATAAGCTGTGGGGTATGCTAAATTCAAATCAAACAGGTAAACAATCACATGCAGCGCCGTTTTGAGAAGAACAATACCTCATTTGGCTAAATAGAACCATGTTTCAAACCGGCGGTTTGAATTCCGGGAACCCAATCACAGGATAGTTGGGGCTGTACGGATCGGTATGTTCAATTTGGTATAATGCGAGGTGTGTTTGTTCAGTAAGGTATGTTCAAAGAGCTATAATGTTTAGTGAGGTATGTTCAAATAGGTATAATGTTTAGTGAGGTATGTTCAGATCGGTATGTAGTTAGGTATGTTCATTCTCTTTATTTCCTATGGTCATTCACTCGCTCTGCTTAATACATCCAGTATATGCTTGTTCACATTCTATCCTCTACAATTTCACTACTTTTCTCTTGTATGATATGCTAATTTCCGACTACTACGTCGGATGGACGTATGGAAAAGGAGTGTTTCCATGGAGATTTGGCTTTGGTAATGCAATTGGCCAACGCCCATTTTTGAGTAGACATGAATAAATATTCCAAAGGTGTATGGAAACTATTTTGTTGTGTGGCTTTAATGTGTTGCTTTAATGTACAGCTCCTTTAATTTGCAGTTCCTTCGTTTGGTTCTTCACATTTGACTCCATGTTCAACATTCTGTACACTCTGTACTCTGTACTCTGTACTCTGTACTCTGTATTCTGTACTCTGTACTCTGTACTCTGTACTCTGTATTCTGTACTCTGTACTCTGTACTCTGTACTCTGTACTCTGTACTCTGTACTCTGTACTCTGTACTCTGTACTCTGTACTCTGTACTCTGTACTCTGTACTCTGTACTCTGTACTCTGTACTCTGTACTCTGTACTCTGTACTCTGTACTCTGTACTCTGTACTCTGTTCAACTCCACTATTATCTCTTTCCCTCTGCACTATTCTGCTGCAAATCAATTCACCACCTTCAATATTCTCCTCAGATAATCAACATCATCGTTCAAGCTCTTCCCACTCACATTGTTGTTCATAAACATGGTTCCAGGATCCAATCTGTTGTCCAACTCAGTAATAGGGAACATCATTGCATCAGGCGGTAGGTTCAGGTCGCCATGCCCTTGCAGTGTCAACTTCTTCCGCGATAAGCTCCGACTCACAGTCAGATCCAGATCCAAATTGAAGAAGGAAAGTAACGATTTCCCTGAGCTGTTGCGCTTCAAACGATCCTGCGATTGTGGCGTCGATACCTTCACAGGACCTATGGAATCATCAGTGCTGTATCTGTTTTCTTCATCTGAGTAGTCGTCGTGGTTTTCTGTAGCTCCAGCACCACCAGCACAACAACAGCAGTAGAGAAGTCCGAAGACGAGCCCCACCACCACTACTCCCACGGCGGTGAATGTTCCCGCAACCTTCCCCTTGGAGTCAAAAAAAGAGTTTTTGGACTTTGGTGTCGACAGCACCTGTGCTGAGGTCGAAGTAGGACTTGCGGTTACATACAAGGTGTTGACCTCTGCAGTTTGCATGCCTCCCACGGTTTTGATGGATATCACGGTTGTTGGAACGAGGGAAGTAATTGCACTAGGGGGAGATGTCAGTGAGCTTGAGCTGGAACTGGAACTAGAGCTGGAGCTTGAGCTGGAACTGGAACTGGAACTGGAACTGGAACTGGAACTGGAACTAGAACTAGAACTAGAACTAGAACTAGAGCTTGAGCTCGATCGGCTCGAAGTGCTCGATGTGGTCACTTGAACAGTGGATTGAACCACCAACGTGCTTTTTACAATGGTTGTTTCTTGTGTGATTTGTGTAGTTTTGGTGACTTCTGTGGTGGAAATATCAGTCAGGGCATCTTCAGTGGAAGAAGTCAGAGTTGGTGACAGAGTTGACAGGGTTGACTCTTCGGTTGATGTCAGAGTAGTCTCTTCTGTTGACAGTGACAGTGTTGATGACAGCGTCGATGACAGTGTCGATGTCGTCGATGTCAGTGTCGATGTCGTCGATGTCAGTGTCGATTTTTGTGTTGTCAGTGTACCAGACGGCTGACCAACCAAAATATAACCATAGTAGCCTTTCCCAGCACACTTCTCGGATGGATATCCAGGACAATCATAATCACAGCTTTTAGTGCTTGCTGTCAGTGCCGGCACCAAGTTGGAACACCAACAATCATAGTTCAGCACAATAGCCACGGTGTATCCATTCCCCCTACAGTAGTCTGAGCAGTAACCATTCAGCATGAACTGGTTCAGAGTTTGTTCTGACCCTGTGTTGCTCGATGAGCACAAGTTGAGGGCAGCATGAAGCGGTGTGGCGAAAAGGAGGACCAGCCACAACATGTTGTAGTTCGCTCTTCAAAGTGAAATTGTTGTTGAGATGAAAATGTTTCTTTATATGATAAAAATAGCCAAATCAGAAGATCAAAGGGGTGGTATTTGTACGATGCGATAGGTTTAGATTAAGCTCACGCAAAATTCAAAAACTTCAATTGGGGCAGTGTGGGGTATAGTGAATGGCTCTGGTGAGGGTGTTGATGAATGGACGCCGAATTACGGCGTTATTATACAATCATCGGCACATCCTCAAACAGAGCACAAAAAGAAACATCATCGGAGACATTTGAACCGGATCTAAATACCGGTAACGAAAAATATTTGAAATTCGAGGATGCAGCTCTTTATGGTGTTAGGTGAGTTACGAGGCCCCCAGATAGAGCCGCCTTATTGCTCAAGCTCATGATGTTGGGCAATTTTTTTTGTGTTCACATCCTAGTGTAGTAACCCCAAACACCTCAAATTTTCACTACCCTTCTTGGAAGTGCGGTGGAGCACCCTTTCCATGTTGCGAGCGATGTTTTAGAAGGCGCACTACACTTAGGAGACTGTAACGGGGTAGAGGGGGTGGAGAGGGCAGAGAGGGTAGGGAAGGTGGAGAGGGTAGAGAAGGTGGAGAGTATAGAGAAAGTGACGAATAACATCACAATACCAAATCACCAAATTATGACTCCCCCATCATACTTTTCTTATACACTGTCCATCTCATGATACTGTTTGATTGTTCTCATAGCAATCATCTTATATGCAGTACCAATAGAAGGTTTTTCTACACTCAAGATTCATGAATGTCCGATGCATCCACTTAGTAATGAGAGTCTTGGCGTGTTTACTATTTGCTGCAGTAGATGCTTCTTGACATCGTGCAGGTTTCATCTTTATGAAGAATGATGAGGCAGTTGAAACGCCTTGTTTGCAGACTGCTGGCTTCAGGGTTTGAGTGAAAAAGTTTAATGGTGAGAAGGCTTAATGGTGAGAAGGCTTAAAGGAGTGAGAATGTTAATGGAGTGAGAATGTTAATGAGTGAAAAAGTTTTAATGGTACAATAATCAAATACATGATGATGGGTTTGTGATATTTTTGAATTTTCCGATTTCCGTCATAGTGCTTTACAAGTTTGTATTGTTTATGTAAGGTGTACCTGGTGGATTTGAGATACACAGTAATAAAAATAGAATGATTATTCACCTTTAATTATTTGAATAGATGAAGGGAGTGGTGATTCCATGAATAGAGAATGATATAAGTGAGTGGTGATTCCATGAATAGAGAATGATATAAGTGAGTGGTGATTCCATGAATAGAGAATGATATAAGTGAGTGATTGATGAAGTGATACTGAGTTATGAGTGTGAGTGGATTGATTAGTTTAAGGTAGAATATTGATTGGGTGATGTGAGATAGCATGATTGAAGTTCATAAATATAGAATAGTGTAGATAGTACTCTAATTGATTTGATAGTACTCTAATTGATTTGATAGTAGTCTGATTGATTTGATAGTACTCTAATTGATTCGATAGTACTCTGATTGACTCGATAGTACTCTGATTGATTCGATAGTACTCTGATTGATTCGATAGTACTCTGATTGATTTGATAGTACTCTTATTGAAGTTCATAAATATAAATAAAATGGTAGAGTCATATGTGATTGTCTGATTCCCAATATAGCACTTCATTTAGTAACCATAAATACTGTTATTATGTAATTCTACGATAAAACTCATTGTGATCGAAGTCACCCAAAAGTCATGACACTCATAGTCATGTGCCACTGTCCAGTCAGCATTCATCATCTTTACATTTCCGATTTCCTTCGAAACACCAAAAAACAAATTTCCTCTTGTGGACATTTTCGCGTTCGCATGACAACGTCATCGTTACGCGGTCGCTTAGAGATGAAACATTTAATCAGTGCGAACGAACGAACTTAACGAGCGAAGCGAGTGAGTGAGTGAGTGAGTGAGTGAGTGAGTGAGTATAAGTAAATGAGTGAGTATATGAATGAGACAGTGAATGAGTGAGTATATGAATGAGACAGTGAATGAGGAGTATATGAATGAGACAGTGAATGAGGAGTATATGAATGAGACAGTGAATGAGGAGTATATGAATGAGACAGTGAATGAGGAGTATATGAATGAGACAGTGAATGATTGAATGATCGAATGAGTGAGTAAATGAATGAGACAGTAAATGAGTGAGTAAATGATTGAGTGAATATGTGAATGAGACAGTGAATGACTGAGTGAGTGAACTTACATCATGAGATAGGGTTGACTGACGTTCAGTTCGTTCGTTCAGTTATCTCTGTATAATCACTCACTCACTCACTTCACTCGCTCGTTCTTTAACTTGATCAGGTGTTTTGATTATTGTGAAACCAAAATATACACCTCTTCATAAAACTTAGCATACTTCTTAGAGTAGGCTTAGCATGCACTTGATGTACTTAACATGCACTTGGTGTACATAAAATGCACTTGGTGTACTTAACATGCACTTGATGTACTGAACACCCACTTGACCAACTCAACATGCACTTAACAAACTCAACATACACTCAACACACTTAACATACGCTTATCATACACTTATCATACACTTACCTATGCTACGTATGCTACAATATCCTTCTTTCCCTAGCTGCTCTTTCAGTTTGTATAATGTTTGTTCACTCCTTTAGTCGCTTTGATCGTGGTGTCATTCATTCACTTCATTTGCTTTACTCGTGGTGTCATTCATTCACTTCATTTGCTTTACTCGTGGTGTCATTCACTCACTTTTCTTACTTTGGTCGTGGAGTCATTCACTCACTTCTCTCACTTTGATCGTAGAGTCACTCACTATCTTTATACGGTGTGTTCGTGGAGTTACTCTTTGTACTCGCTTTGCTCGTGGAGTCACTCTCTATACTTGCTTTACTCGTGATGTGAGTTTCTTTGCTCGTGGAGTCACTTTCTATACTTGCTTTACTCGTGATGTGAGTTTCTTTGTTTTGAGTCACTCACTCACTATACTTGCTTTGCTCGTGATGTGAGTTGCTTTGTTCGTTGAGTCACTCACTCACTCACATCACTCGCTTTGCTCGTGATGTTCGTTCGCTCGTGATGTTCGTTCGCTCGTGATGTTCGTTCGCTCGTTTGCTCGTTCGCTCATGAATTGAGTTATCAACCCCCTCCTCTCCATTTCCTCCCTCGTATCACACAACTTTGCTCCCTTTCGCAACCTCGAAAACTTAATATAGTTGTTCTCAGTATGCTTCATCATCATACCCCGCGGAATCACAACCTTTTCAGCCTCCAAAAGCCCTAAAGGATCCTTCGAGTAATCCCATCCGGCAATGGTGCTCCTCATATTCTGCCATTTCTCAGCCTCTTGTGGGGAAAGCACCAAGTCTGTCTTTGTCCGCTGTAAAATAAACTCCAACTCATCAAAACGCCTTCCAATGATCATTCGAGTCTGACTATATCGCTCACCAACACTAACCTTGCTGTTCCTGTAAACATTGACCTCGTCGGGAATCCCAAACTGCTCAATCATATCGTGCACAATACCACGAATGATAAACACAACCAACTCCATGTTGCTCTTGGTGACAGAATCCAAAAGCAGTTGGACCGTATATGAGTACGTTTGTGGAAGCCTGTGCTCTTTCTCGTGGTAGAGAGAAAGAATGTTATAAACAGGTTCGTCATAAATAAAATGCTTTATAGGTGCATTGTCACCTGAGGGTTGTGGTTTTCCCCTCCTCTTGATCCCCCGCCTATGCATCTCCATCAACACCTTGATGGTGTACTCATCGCAGAGTTCTTCTCTTCTTTCTCCCGAATTCAACAACCTGTGTCCCGCCACCTTGTTTGAGTATTTGCTTTTGTTCCGCCAGTCTGTGCACCGCAAGTCTTGCTCGATAAATTGGATCAACTCCTCGGTGTCATTTGTTGTCTCTGCAAAATCGTCCACAATTTTGAACACCAAGTGCTCCAGCATCGGGAGGTCCATATGCTGTACCCTCGTGAGAAACAACTCTCTGAGAAAAATGTTATTGATACAATCGTATATGCGGTTAAAGGTCGACAAGTTGAGCTGAATCCCTAATTTTTGCGAAAGACGGAGATACTCGAGCACCGCTTGGTACGTGTTTGTGTTTGCTCTGATGTGCGAGTGGATCAGTGTGCACTTGAGCAAGTGGTTCACAGTGTCTATATTGGGCAGATGACCATCCTTGCGCATCATCAAAAGGAGCACACGTGCAAAGCTCGACTGGTTCTTGTCAAACCCAAACCACTTGATGAGGTAGTTATATGTATGCACAGACCGCACGTTTTTGAACTCCTCATTGTCCAAACTGTGCGTGTAGAGTAGAATACGTGGAATGATGCCCAGTTTCAATGACAGCGAATTTCGGTAGAGAAACTTCAGATGTGTGAGAATGTAGATATATTCTCGGAACAGAGTGGGGGTTAATGGGTCGGGAACCGCGGGAATTTCATGAAATGACACCGGAGGACACTTGTATCTCGCACCGCTGATGGTCTCGGTGTTTGTGAGGTCCTCGGTCACCAAATTACTCAAAAAGTCCATCATCTTGTGGAAGTACATTCGATCCTGAAGCAAATAAACGTCATTTTTGCCATTTCCGTTCCGTTTCGTCCTTTCCCATCTTAGTTTTGCGTTCGACTCGTCAAACGCCTCGTTGGTATTACTCAACAACTTCAAGTTGTCAATATTGAGGGGCTTAAGGAACTCGCGGTAGAGATCGAGCTGGGTATTTGCGGGTTTTGAGGGTGGCTCGACCTTTCGTTTGGTTTTTCGCGTATTCGACGAGGGTATTGAGGGTGTTTTCTTTTCAAGTGATTCGATTTTCCGAGCGTATCTTACTATCTTGCTGATAGTACCTCGCACAGAGAGCATTGGAGAAGGTGAGTGGACTTGAGGTTTTAGGTTGATTTTTGGGTATTAGATATTGAAAATATGGTAGGGTATTAGTATCTTGATATCGAAAATATGTTATGGTAGGGTATGAGTCTCTTGATATCGAAAATATGTTATGATAGGGTATGAGTATCTTGATATCGAAAATATGTTATGATAGGGTATGAGTATCTTGATATCGGTGGGTGGAACTTGGGGTTTTGGGTTGATATCTTATGGGAGTATCTTGATAAATGAATAAGTGGAGTCTGATTCTAACAGCTTTTCTTTACTTCTGAGTAGCCAATTGTATCTTTATATCAGATTGTGTGATTCTTATCAAACTTGTGTAGTTCTTGTCCAGCTTGTATGGTCTTATCTTGCCAAGCTAATCTTTCTTACCCAGCTATAGTCTTTCTTATCCAGCTTGTATAATCCTTTCTCACCCAACTATGGTCCTTTGCTACCCAGCTATAATCCTTTCTTAATATTCAATGTCTTGTTTTATCTGATTCTTCAATGGCAAAATCTCCTGTATACAAAAGTAAATTTTTCTATATCATCACGAAATGTCTTCACCAAAGAGAGAGGAGTTTAAAGCACCCGTTTCCTACTCACAAGCTGCTACTGCTCAGTACACAAACAAGTCTCTCGGTGTCAGGTACAACTGTGCGCAATGTGCTGCTTCGTTTTCCTTGGGAAAGAATGACGCGATCAGATGCAAGGAGTGTGGTCACAGAGTCATCTACAAGGCTAGAAGCAGAAGAATGGTGCAGTTTGAGGCAAGGTAAGTGGGCAGAACAGTTGTTGGACCAAGATAAGTGGATTGAATAGTTTTTGGACTGAGATGAGTGGCTTGAACAGTTGTTGGACCGAGGTAATTGGACTGAACAGTTATTGGACCAAAGGTAGTACAGTTTCTAGGTGGAGTATCAGAGGAAAGTTGCTGGGATCATGTATTAATAAACGGATAGATGAGTTATTGTAGGGGAGGGGAGAAATGGGAATGAACTTCACGAGTGAGTGAGCGAATGAATGAGGAATTTCGTTATATTTGGAGATATCTGAATGATCGAGTCCGACTAAAGACCGAATAAATTTCAGATGATTGTGAAGTTTTCAGTTCATCATCCATTGCACATGTTATCCTAAAAAAATGCAGTGTACTATGGTGGTCTACATTACCCTTTATTATGCCTGGAAATGAGTTCCAGTAAAACAGTTGTATGAAATTCTGCTTCGTTGTACTATTGGCCATTATCCAGAAAGCTTTCTACGGGACCAACAAAAAGGACACTGGTAATTTGAATGATGGCTTCAGAATAACTACTTAGAATTAATCAACTCCATCAAAAGTAGGTCGTTCTTTCAGTTATCTTTATAAATTTAGAACGTTCACTCACTCACTCACTTCACTCGATTCGCTCGTGATGTTCGCTCGTGATGTTCGCTCGTGATGTTCTCATTTTTTTTTTACACTCTATTACTATACAGGGGAAAAGTATCTACTTACATGAGCATAGGTATCCCATGTTAGTATCAAATTAAAACCCCCTCTACAAACAATGCCTTCCTCCTCCTATTCTGAAACCATTCCACTTTCCCCCGGTCATATGCTAGAGGCGTCACTCTTATGTTGCATATGGCGGTCAGCATTTCATCGTCACCCCCCCATAAAGCTCAAGAGCTAAACGGGGTTAGACGAGATTCGGTTTAGGGATCACCAGAAGATTAATGTTATCGGCGGCTTATCGCGCGCCGGCCGCCAACTTATAGAGAAAGCTCACTCACTTAATTTGCTTCTGTTCTAAAGTTTGTTTGTAACGCTTACAACAAGAGAGGTCCCTTGGCCCAGTTGGTTAAGGCGTGGTGCTAATAACGCCAAGATCAGCAGTTCGATCCTGCTAGGGACCAGTTCTTCTTGGGCGTGTGGCGTAGTTGGTAGCGCGTACCCTTAGCATGGGTAAGGTCTCGGGTTCGATTCCTGACTCGTCCATTTTTGCCCCTTCGGGCACACTTTCTTTTTTTATTACTGTAGCTATATTGTGTGCACTCTTTTCAAGACATGTTCAGTAGGCTTTCGCGGACTCTTTATTCCATCGGTCGCTCTCCTGTTGCATTCCCACGCCTTACAAGAATTGGTTTACGCAAAATGGCCACTCTGCCGCTCGATCAAGTTCGTTCCATTCTTCAGACCAGCAAAGTTAGACAAATGGAGGACCCTATTGTGTGGGTGGACTGTGAGATGACTGGTTTGGACGTTTACAACGATAATATCATTGAGATTTGCTGCTTGATCACCGATGGTGATTTGAATTTGGTTGACGAAGTTGGATATGAGTCTACTGTTTACCAGCCCAAGGAAGTTTTGGACAATATGAATGAATGGTGTATTAAACAGCACAATGAATCTGGACTTGTGAAGAAAGTACTTGCGCATCCTGAAAAAACCACTGAAAAGGTTCAAGAAGAGTTATTAGCGTATATCAAGAACTATATACCCGTGGAAAGGCGAGGTGTTATGGCTGGCAACCTGATTCATATGGACAAATTCTTCATGAATCGTGAGTTTCCAAAAGTTATTGATCACTTGCACTATCGTCTTATTGATGTTTCGAGCTTTCTGGAGCTAGGAAAAAGACACAATCCGTCTTTGATGAAGGTTTGCCCAAAGAAGACAAATGCACACACCGCAAGGGCTGATATTTTAGAGAGTATTGCTCAGTTAAGGTGGTTCAGAGAGCATTATTTGAAGGGTGAGGAAGAGACGAGAGATTTTGTAATTGGATCAGGAGGTAACTGAACGAGCGAACGAACTGAACGAGCGAACGAACTGAACGAGCGAAGCGAGTGAAGTGAGTGAGTGAGTGAACTTATGTGGACCAGGAGATAACTGAACGAGCGATCGAACTGAACGAGCGAAGCGAGTGAAGTGATGGAGTAAGTGAACTTATCTTATATGGAGAGATAACTGAACGAGTGAGCTTATACTTAGTGACTGACTGAGTGAACTATCGTGTGAACTTATACTTAGTGACCCACTAACTCACAGACTCTCATAATCGAAGAGGGAATGAAAAGAGAACGAAATAGGAAGAGATTAGAAGGAATCAATTATATGATGAAGAGGAATAACAGAGTCACGACAACTTTGTTTTAGCAGATTTGGTTGGTAGTGTGTGATTTCTGCGAGTATGTTATATCTTTTGAAGTGCTAGGTAATAGAAAGCAGATATGCCCTTTGTGATGGGAACACTTACTTTACTCACTTACTTACTCGCTCACTTACCCACTTACTCACTCACTTCACTTACTTACTCACTCACTTCACTTACTCACTTACTCACTTACTCACTCATTTCACTTACTCACTCATTTCACTTCACTAATGCTCACTAAATAGTCACTAAATAGTCATTAAATTACTAAATAGTCACTAACTCACTAAATTTAATCACCAAATTTACTCACTAACTCACTAACTCACTCACTTCACTCGCTTTGCTCGTGAAGTTCGCTTGCTCGTGAAGTTCACTCACTTTTAACTCATTTTACTTCACTCGCTTCGCTCGTGAAGTTCGTTTGATCTACCCAAGGCATCAGATAGACAGACTCTTCTCCATGACTTCGTGAAAATGGCAACAATTTAGTGTAGAGACTCAAAACATCCTGCTTAGTGGTATCGCAGTTCGAAGCACCAAGCTATAGAATTTGTTTTGACCGCAGGTTGACTTTGGAAGAAATGGGCCTTGTTCAATCTTGAAGCAAAAGGTTCCAATGGTTTTTCTCTGTTCAATAGTGAGGCTTTCTTTAGTTAGAGGTGAGAGGTATTAGGCCTGAGTGTATGTAAATTTATCTATATGAGTCATTCAGTCGGTTTACCTTTGTATGATTGAATTGACTCCATCACTCGCTTTGTTCAGTTCGTTTACCTTTGTATGAGTGAATTGACCTTCACTCAGTCACTTCACTTACTCAGTCACTCAACTTAGTCACTTCACTTACTCTCTCACTTCACTTACTCTCTCACTTCACTTACTCTCTCACTTCACTCACTCTCTCACTTCACTCACTCTCTCACTTCACTCACTCTCTCACTTCACTCACTCGCTCACTTCGTTCGCTCGGCCAAGATAATTCTATCTTCAAATCTAAAATTCTATCAATTATCTTCAATTCTATTCATGCACGAAAAATACCGAAAGCAATTAGCACCTTTAGCTGATCACATAAAGAAAGGTAAGAAAATCACATTCTTCATTGGTGCCGGTGCGCTGACCAGTGTGGGCATCCCTGATTTCCGCTCACCAAAAACCGGACTCTACGCCAACTTGGAAAAGTTGAAACTCCCATACAGCGAAGCAGTATTTGATATTGACTACTTCCGCGAGAAACCAAAGGCCTTCTACACACTAGCATCCCAACTTTACCCGGGAACATTTTTCCCGAGCAAGTTCCACTATTTTATGCGTCTTCTCCAGGATAAAAGGCAGTTGAAAAGGATATACTCGCAAAATATTGATACTTTGGAGAGAATTGCTGGTATTGATGGGGAATATATTGTAGAAGCTCACGGACTGTTTGCCACAAACCACTGTATTGACTGTGGCAAGGAAATGTCTACAGCTGAACTCAAAAAACAGATGTTTGGGGAAGAGAACGACGGTATACCCACATGTGTTTGTAGTGGCTATGTGAAGCCCGATATTGTTTTCTTTGGGGAAGGATTACCAGAGCGATTTTTTGAGAGTTGGGAGGCTGATTGCGATGAAGTTGAAGTTGCTATTGTGGCTGGAACATCATTGACAGTTCATCCATTTGCATCTCTTCCGGCCGAGCTAGGTAGAGATACTCTCAGAGTGTTGGCAAATAAGGAATTAGTGGGGGATTTCAAGAGTGGGAAGAGAAAGACCGATATCGTGAGTTTGCACACGTGTGACGAGTTTGCCGAAGTCGTTTGCCAAATGGCGGGTTGGTCAAAAGACTTGGAAGAGTTGATAAAAAGGGAAAGGGAAAAGTTTGAACGGGAAAGAAAGGCAGGTGTATGTGAGAATGAAGTGAATGAGGAGGGCAAAGTACACGAAAGGAACAAAAACCAAGGTAAAGAGAAGGGTTCCGAGGAAGAGGCGAGAGTTCAGGAAACATCGTCAAATAGTGATGAAAAAGTTGACGACGTTCTTGAAAAAGTCAAAGGTTTACATATTTGATCTTCTGTGGAATATTTTAATGGGTGAGGCAATGGAAGTCGATGGTGTTGATTGAATGGTAGATGTTCACCAGGACTGTAGAATGTTCACCAGGACTGTAGTATGTTCACCAGGACTGTAGTATGTTTTGACCGAGTCTGTCAAATTTTGTATTTGTCGCTGAATCATTTATATAGACTCTGGTTATACCATTTAAACAATTGGAATTTTTTGTACATTAGTCACAAACTTTTTCTTTCCCTGGTGGAACTTTGCGCGGTAGTGTAATGTAGTGTATGGTGATGTAATGTATGATCTAGTTATGGTGATGTAATGTATGATCTAGTTATGGTGATGTAATGTATGATCTAGTTATGGTGATGTAATGTGGTGATGTAATGTGGTGATGTAACGTGTGATGTAATGTGTGATGTAATGTGTGGCTAATGTTTGATGTAATGTGGTGATGTAATGTGTGATCTAAAGTGGTGATCCAATGTGTGATCTAGTTATGGTGAGCTCTGATGTGCTGATTCAATTGTATGCTGATCTCTGAGGTACTGATCTAAATGTGTTGATCTTTCATCAATGCATAATGTCCTCTAGTGTGATGATATAGATGCATGCTGATCTCTAATGTGCTTAAAAAGAATATCGATCTCTAATGCGAGAGACATCTTTAATGTGCTAATAAAGCATACCGATCTCTAATGTGCTTGTATGAATTTTGTTTCTCTGCTCGCGAAACCTTATTCTCAAGTTCCAAGTACAGCGGCCATTAGATTCCCTGTTTTCCCATTCTCCCATTTTCCCATTTTCATTCTTCATTCTTCATTCTCCCTATTTCCCCTTCTCCATTCTCCTTTTTTCCCCTTCTTCCTTTTCCATTCCTCTATACCCATCACATCGCTCATTATTGATACCTCGCCAATGGAACCATCAGCGGACGCCCATGTGCACATGTGAAGGGCATTTTGCATGCTTTAATATCCTTAACCATTGCTTCCATCTCGTCATGACTAAGCAAATCGCCAAACTTTATAGCACCTCGACATGCCTGGCTATTGAGTACATCCACTATACACCGAGGAAGGTGCATTACCATGGAGAACCAGTTATCACTAGTAATCATGCTAAACTGAGCAAGCTTCACAGAGGTCTCTAAATCGTGAACATGATCAAGAAGGAAATCAGCTAGTACTACGGGGTCTTGTTCAACAACCACAATCAAACAATGCGGAAGGTGGGTAACCGTCACAGCGTCCAAAAAACTTAAGATAATTCCAAAGCTGCTGAAGTTGTGCTCATAAATTTGAAGCAATTTGGAGTCTCTTTTTGTGAGATCTAATACCACTGGCTCGAGTAGTCGCAACAGTACCCTACCACTCAAAACAGCGTGTACATATTCTTTGAACAAATTTTCGACACGAATCCTTTCATCACATGCGTGCTGATCCAATATTATCAAATTGTGTGCGCTTCGAATGAGAATGAATTTGCAGTCAATCTGGCCAATGATAGCATGGGGGCCGAAGATGTCATCTTTAAATATTCTTAGCTCTGTTTCAGACTGAACACAATTGGAAACCAAATTAGGCTGGATTGAAAAGGACGGGCTGGGCGAGACATCCTGTGTGGAGGATTGGTTCTCTTCGGAAACAATTTGGGACAGGTGATACCCACATTCATATCCACGGGTCTGGAGAAAAGATAGGACTACCTTTTTTATCAAGTGTAGGCACCGGGCCCACAATAGTGGTGAGGGGGTGAGCGAGAAAGCTCTTGGTGAACATGCATCTTTTGATAGCTCATGCTTTGGGGTGTGTTTCTTTGGCGAGTGGTAACTTAGGGAATCTTTCTTCAGGAAGTCGTTTGGATGACTATCTTTTTCTCTGGAATGATGATCTGCATCAGTGCTTTGTTGATCTCCATCAGTGTTTTTCAGGTGATCTTCATCGATGATTTTATATTGATCAGTGTTATGTTGATCTTCATCAGTGATTTTATGTTGATCAGTGTTATGTTGATCTTCATCAGTGATTTTATGTTGATCAGTGTTATGTTGATCTCCATCATCACCGTTTAGTACACCCTCCCTGATATCAAAAAGAAAAACAGGATACTCCCTCCTCTTCGAATTACTTTCAAAATTCGCCTCCGTAAAGAGCTTGGTGATAGATTTCAAATCCTCTCGTACAAGAACTCCATTCAAAAACACATACTGGTGCTGCTTAGGACCATATAACCGAGTCCCAATGACCCCCCTCAACAGAAGTCCATTCTGAGACGCCTGAGAGGTTTCAAAATGCAAATCAAGATCAAACAAGCCCGCAAGCAAGCCTGAATATGTTTTTGGCCGCAAATGCATTACCACTGTACCATTAACTTCGAGCTTTACTTCTGTATCAAGTGCGTGCACCAAGCAAGCCAAAATCTTCAGTTTGATCTCCTCGAGATGTTTGTGCGGAGGGATACTGAGCAACTTTGTCCTCCTGACGGGAATATTGGTAAACAAGTTCCGGACAGAGATGTGTGTTTTTTTGGTCTCTGGGTTATTTGTGTTCCGTATGAGGTTTGAATCATTGTGTATTGTGAGAATGCCCAATATGTCAAGCGAGCTGAGGACTTGGCCGCGATATCCACTAGTAAGACGTGATCTTTTTGATGGGATTCTTGATGAGTACTTTGAAGTGTAGTACCTTATTCGAGCAAGGTCTGGGTTTTCAATTCCGATCCCGTTGTCAATGATTTGCACGCTGAGAGTAGATAGATCTAGCGTGATAGCAACTGAAGACGCGTTAGCATCGATGGAGTTTTGCAAAAGTTCGGAAATGGCTGTGCTGTAGGAGTCGATTATTGTTGCTGCTTGTAGACGGCATGAGGTGCTGCCGTCTAGGGTGTGTATTGGCATGACATAAGCGAGCGAACCGGTGAACGAACTTCACGAGCGAAGCGAGTGAAGTGAGTGTATTATTGCGCGACTAACTGAGAGTTACACTTGAGATTTTATAGAGATTTATTTAGAGTTTTTTACAGTTCTGATTATTTTGCAGACAATCAAGAGCTTCACACAAAGTTTTTCATTACGAGCTTTACAATATTGAGTCTACAAATTACTGAAGGTTGGAAGGGTTAGAATGAAGGAAAACTCGTAGTATGATATAAAGTGAGATATTTGAGATGATGCAATTGGAATAACAATGGAAGACGGTAGATGCGGAAGTAGAGGGAGATTACAGGAATAGCGAGATGTAGGGGCAATGATGATAGAATAACGTGAGGAATAGCCAGTTGTAGGGGGAATAGCGATAGAATAATAACGAGGACAAAAGGTCGCCAAAACTTTTAGTGAGAAAAATAGCGACAAAGAGAATAACGACAGAGAGATTAACGAGAACAGAAGGTCGCCTGAACTTTAGCCAGAAATTCATCCATTGTGGTGTAACGCTCAAAGTATATTCCTCTATACATTGAGGTTAGACTTGTGAGTAGTAGTGGTAATAGGCCACTAATATCAAGCTTAATCAGATCAAAGGCCTGCTTGTCCTTACTATCTTCACAACCAAGATTCCATATATTCTCTAATTTTTTTTGTATATCCTCTGCAATAATCTTCTACTCACATCCTCCAAACTTCTAACCTTCCATCCTTGTATTAAACTTCACGAAGCGAGTGAGTTAGTGGTTTTGTGAGTGAGTAAGTGGTTTTGTGAATGAGTGAGTGAGTTAATAGTATTGGTATTGGTATTAGTAGAATGCATTAGTATTGATATTAGTAGCAGTAAGTATTGATATTGGTAAGTATTAGTATTAGTAGTACTATTAGTAGTTGTAGATGTAGGTTCACTCACTCAGTTCACTCGCTCCACTCGTTCAGTTATCTTTATATATTAAGGTTTGTTCACTCGCTCCGCTCGTTCAGTTATCTTTATATATTAGGTTTCTCCGCTCGTTCAGTTATCTTTATATATTTTGGTTTGTTCACTCACTCAGTTATCTTTTTATATTTTTATTCACTCGTAAAGTTCATTCATTCCATGGCAAAGAAAGACAAAAAGTCCAAAGAGGCCAAGAAGGCAAGAACCGCCGAAAAGGCCAAAAAGAACCTCTCCAAAGCCGAGGTCAAAAACAAGAAGCTAGCCAAGAAGCTCGGTGAAGAAGAAGAAGATGAAGACATCGATCAAATTCTCGAACAATTTGCCAAAGAACAACAAGAGTTCGAAGCTATCAACGTGGAAGTATGCAAACGCCCATCAAAACGCTTGAACCCAACCATGGTGGCAAACCCCCAACATGGGAAACGTGAACTCATCTTATTTGGTGGTGAAGCTACCGAAGATGGACACTCGCGCTTCTACAATGACTTGTACACCTACAACATCGACAACGATGTGTGGAGAAAGATATCTTCAAAGAACGCCCCATTACCGAGATCTTCGCACGCCATGTGTGCTCACCCATCAGGTGTTTTGCTCATGTTTGGTGGTGAGTTTTCGTCCCCAAAGCAGTCCACCTTTTACCATTATGGTGACACTTGGATCTTGGATGCCGACACCAAAGAGTGGACCAAAATCGACCAGAAACGTGGACCCAGTGCACGCTCTGGCCACCGGTTGGCTGTGTGGAAGAACTACGTGATAATGCATGGAGGTTTCCGTGATTTGGGAACCATGACAACTTACTTGAGTGATGTTTGGTTGTTTGATATCACCTCATATAAGTGGACACAAGTTGAATTTCCCCCCAACCATCCAATTCCCGATGCACGTTCAGGTCACTCTCTCATTCCCTATGCCGATGGTGCTGTTTTGTGGGGTGGGTACTGTAAAGTCAAGGCCAAAAAGGGCTTACAGAAGGGTAAGATACTCACAGACTGCTGGCTTCTCAAGATGAAGTCCGATCCGAAAGCTATTAGGTTTGAAAGAAGAAGAAAAACAGGATTTAACCCGACACCAAGAGTGGGTTGTTCGTTGACGTTCCACAAGAACAGAGGTATACTCTTTGGGGGAGTGTACGACTACGAAGAGAGTGAGGAACAGATTGACTCCGAGTTTTACAACAACCTCTATTCGTACCAGATCGAGACCAACCGTTGGTACAACATGACGTTGAAGCCACAGCGCAAGAAGCAGCAGCAGAAAGAGGTCAAGTCGAGGGACGAGGACTTGGAGGAGATCCTCAATTCCATTTTGGCAAAGGCCAAGTTGAACGATGATGAAGAGGAGGAGGACGAATTGTCACAGATTGCGCAGTTGAAGAAGATGGAAGAGGAGGAAGAAAAGGTTGACATGGTGGAGTACCCTGTGGCGAACCAGTTACCTCACGCGCGTTTCAATGCCACGACGTGTGTTGTTGATGACACTTTGTACATTTACGGTGGAGTTTTTGAGCGTGGTGAGCTGGAGTACAACTTGGACTCGTTGTACGCGATTGACTTGGGTAGATTGGATGGAGTCAAGGTGTTGTGGGAGGACTTGACCGAGTTGGATCAGGAAGAAGAAGATTCGGAAGAGGAGTATAGTGATGATGAGGACGAGGATGAGGATGAGGAGACAGACACTAAGTTGGAGGTTGAGGAGGAGGAAGAGGAAGAGGAGGAAGAAGAGGAGGAGGAGGATGAGATCCCTGACCCCAGACCTTGGTTGCCGCACCCCAAGCCTTTTGAGAGTCTTCGTGCGTTCTATGTTCGTACTGGTGCGGATTTCTTACAGTGGTCGATTTCGAGCAACCGTGAGGCCAGAGGGAAGTACTTAAAGAAGGCTGCGTTTGATTTGTGTGAGGACAGATTCTGGGAGAGAAGAGAGCAGGTGAGTATTGCGGAGGACAATTTGGAGGAGATGGGGGGTGTTGGTGAGGTTATAGAAAAGGACCAGTCTCAGAAGACCAAGAGGAGATAGGGACCTCACGAGCGAAGCGAGTGAGTGAGTGAGTGAGCTTGAAGATACAAGAATTAGAGGAGAATAGTGAAGAGGAGAAAAGTGGAAGAGAAAGTCTCAGAAGACCAAGAGGAGATAGGGACCTCACGAGCGAAGCGAGTGAGTGAGTGAGTGAGCTTGAAGATACAAGAATTAGAGGAGAATAGTGAAGAGGAGAAAAGTGGAAGAGAAAAATTCCTCAAATGCCATTGAAACAGGAACAGACCAACCGGCGATTGAGTACGCAGATGTGCAAAACAGAAGAGAGTTTTGATTTCGAGTTTAAGATTATTTTCGTTTAGGCAGATTAGGGAGAGTGATAGATGGGATAAGACTGATGGGGGATGAATATAGATGAGCTAGCTGATGGAGGCTGATGATAGATGAGATGGCTGATGGAGACTGAATATAGACGGAAGAGTATAGACGTGCGGGTAGAGTTGTAGGAATGAAAGAGCGGATAATTTGGTAGAAAAGTGAGCCGATAGATGAACTAGTGAGTGAACTTACTTTACTACAGAGATATCTGAACAAATTATCAACTTACGCTTTGGCATGCTCGTGAAGTTCTCATAATATGCTCACTCACTCGTCCGTTCAGTTATTTCATATTTTCACTCACTCACCCGTTCAGTTATTTCAATATGTTATTACTTCAATCTACCATACGTTCTTCTATTATCAAAATTACTATTAATTAAACATTCTCGCGAGCGAACTCACTCACTTCGTTCGTTCGTTCGTTCGTGAGTATTTGAGTATTTGGGTAGTTCACTCACTCAGTTCACTCACTCAGTTCACTCACTCACTCACTCTCTCTCTCACTTCACTCGCTTCGCTCGTTCAGTTCGTTCGCTCGTTCGCTCGTTCTCTCGTTCTATTGCGGAATCGAAAGAACCAACTTACCAGTAGTCTCACTGCTCTCAAGAGCCCTCGTCGCCTTAGCATACTCGCTCAACGAGTACACCTTGGAAATATCAAAATCAAGCTTGCCCAGATCGATCTGGCTCCTCAACTCATTAAAATAATGGTCAAACAGCTCCTTAGTGGAAACATATCCAAACAAAGTCGGTCTCAGTAACTTGATATTCTTCGGACTAAGCCTATTGATGGAAAACGGAGGCACAGGACCAGAAGCATTACCATAGCTCACAAACGAGCCCTTGAGCGCCAAAGATTCCAAAGAGGCTTCAAATGATTCCTTTCCAATAGAATCGAACGTCGCTGCAACCCCAGCACCGTTGGTGAATTCCTTCACTTTGGCAACAACATCGTCAGTCTTATGGTTGATAAGAAATTCTGCCCCCAAATTTGCAGCCAAATCAAGCTTTTCCTTAGTCAGCGCAATTGCAATCACATGTGCCCCCTTTTTCTTGAGCAATTGGACAAGCAACCTACCAACACCTCCAGCAGCTGCCCATACCAAGATATACTCACCCTTTTGAACCTTGTGGGCTTCTTCAACGAATGTGAGAGGAGTCAATCCGGCCACAAGAGCAGACCCGTAAACTTTCAAATCTTCATCGGTGGCATCATCTCCAAGATTTGCATACAGTGTATGCGAGTCTGAGATTTTAGTGTACTGAGCGAAAGTTGCTGGTGAAAGGTACGCTATCTTGTCACCAACCTTGAAGTTTTTAACTTCTGAGCCAATTGCAGCAACAATTCCTCCTGCTTCCCTCCCAAGCACAGCTGGAAGCGATGGAACAGGGTAGATTCCTTTTCTGAAGTATACTTCGATGAAGTTAATACCGGCGTATTTGTTCTTGATGATCACATCTGTTGGTGAGGTGATTTGTGGTGCTGGAACCTCTTCGTACTTGATGACGTCGAGGGATTCATTTTGTTCAGAAACCTGAATAACGTGGTGGGTTTTAGGAATTGACATTGAGAGTTGGTAAAGGGATTTGTTAATTGATTAGCTTGTAAATGTGATGTAAGTCTTGAAGCACTTGTGTTGTAATTGGTGCTTATTGAGTACTTATAGGCTGTAATGGTTATTGAGTACTTATAGGCTGCGATTGATGCTTATTGAGTACTTATAGACTGATGCTTATTAAGTAGTTATAGGTATTTCGTGCTGACTAATGGGTGTGGAGTATTATAAATTTGAAAATGTGGCTTTGGGAAATGGATAAAAGAGAATGGAATAGAGAAAAGGATTGTTAGAGGGGTCTAAGAATGAGCTTCACGAGTGGGTAAATTTACATTATTGTAGAGGTAACTGGACGAACTTCATGAGTGAAGTGGACAAAAATCGTGTTAATGAGTCATCATTGTGGCTGATAGGAGGGTAGACACTGTGGGAGGGGGTATTGTCAGTGTGGGAGGGGGTATTGTCAGTGTGGGAGGGGGTATTGTCAGTGTGGGAGGGGGTATTGTCACTGTGGAAGAGTGGTATTGTAATTATGGAGAGGGAAATCTGTGGGAAAAGAGTATTGGAATTATGAGAAGAAAGTCAGTGATTCATTCGGACTCAAGAAGTGCTACTAGCCAACTCACCGTCTGTTGAATAAAGCTTATATGGGAAAAAATGGGTAGCGATCAAATAGTGCCAAAGCAAGCTTTCTGAGTAAACGGTAAATGGAGATCGTATAAACTAGACTACTAGTCCATCCATCAATTGTTAAGAACTAATTGCAAAAAGAGGAAATATCCAAAGTGGGAAAATTTACCTTGGCTGATATAGTACCTCATTTCTCCAGTCCACGTGTAATCGGTTAAAAGTATGTTTCTTTCCACGCATTTAACGAACTGCACGAGCGAGCGAACTTCACGAGCGAAGCAAGCGAGTGAGTGAGTGAGTGAGTTAGTGACCAACTAACTGAATGACTGAGTGAGTTAGTGACCAACTAACTGAATGACTGAGTGAATTAGTGACCAAATAACTGAATGACTGAGTGTTTGAGTGAACTTACATCCGAACAAGTATTTTTGAGTAGTTGGTCTTGTAATATGCTGTGATTGTTTTCTAAGACATAGACACCGAGGAGCTGGCAAGTTATTGACTCATGAAACTCAGTTAATTCCTTCTCTTCACATGATATGTACCCTCCTATGCTACAGCAACCTTTGAATTTAGTTATTCTTACGTAATCAATAATTGGCTGCAAATGATAAGGCAAGTTTACATCATCGTAATGAAGGATAAAACGCTTGCAAACTGTGGTGCGATGGAAATGAAAGAACGAAACCTTCAGAATTTTCTCATATATCAAGGACACAATGTTGAGCTTTGTTCATTCAAATATCGAGAAGTTTGGAGAAAAGAGAATATGGAAGTTTACTGCACGAACAAAGAGAGTGAAGTGATCATTATTACCAGATTACTGTTTTAGTACATATTTCAGTAGTAAGGTAAATGGTACTTGATATTACAGATAACTAAACGCAATCTACTCGAGCTATAACATAAACGTAACCTACTCGAGCTATAACATAAACGCAATTTACTCAAGCTATAACATAAACAGTAGCTATCGATGTGGTGTATAAGTAGGTAGAAAACGTTACTAAACATACAAACGAGTTGTAAGATTTTCCCAGAAAAGGGTGAATACATGATGAAGTTGACTCATTAAGTTAAATTCCATGACCGAGTTGGCTCACTCACTCGCTTTGCTCGTAAAGTTCGTATAATGTATGTTCACTCACAAACTTATTTATTTAGAACAAGCTTCTACAATAAATTTTCCACACATTCCAGCAAAGAGCCGAATCAACTAGGGTTGAATCTGAACTTAAAGTGGGGCATCTAAACCAGAATACTAGGGACATCTAAACCAGAAAAGTGGACATCTCAACTTAAAAATAAGGCCTTTTGAAATCCAGAACTTATTAAGTACATCTAAACCAGAAAACTAGGGCAACCTAAAATCCAGAACTCATTAGGGACATCTAAACTTATAAGGCGTTCTGAAATCTCGAACTCTATTCATTTTTGCCTATTCACTCAGTCATTTGGCTATTGTTTAGTCATTCAACAGTCTGGATGTTCACTTAGTCTTTTGGCTATTGTTTACTCAGTCATTTGGCTATTGTTCACTCGTTCTGCTGGTTCAGTTATTTTTCAGTATGATGTAGGTTCACTCACTCACTTTACTCACTTCGCTCGTAAAGTTCGCCTAAATGTACACATTTAGTTTGGTCATTTTTTAGTATCATGAAGACCAAAGATTCAAATCAGTACTACAATTCTTCACTGCTGTTCGAGTACCAAAGCATGTAAAAGAGAATATGTGTAAACACTGACGGATGATATGATGGACAGTTCATATTACCCGAAAGTGCTTAACAATGAAGAAAATTGAGGTACTGTTTAGAGCCTTATTCGACCCAACAATAGCTAAAGGTGAATTTTATAAAAACGAACAGCTAAAGGTGAAATTTATAAATACGAACAATATCTTTATGTATAAACTCAATAAAACGGGACATGTACTGTTTACTATGTAATTTGGTAATTTACTTTGTTCACTGCCTTTAATTGGTGAGTGTATTTGATCGACCCCAAGGACAAAGTTGATTTAGTCAGTTGGTCTTTTAAATCAGTCGGTCGTTTAAACAGTCGGTCATTCAAACAGTCGGTCATTCAAACAGTCGGTCATTCAAACAGTCGGTCATTCAAACAGTCGGTCATTCAAATCACTTATTCACTCAGCCATACACTCGCTCACTTATTCATTCACTTATTCACTCACTCGCATACTCACTCACTTATTCAGTCACTCACTCAGTCACTCACGTTAGTTCATTCAGAAATCTCTTCCATAAAGTAAGTTCACTCACTCACTCACTCACTCACTTCGTTCGTGAAGTTCGTTAGTTCATTCAGAAATCTCTTCAATTAAGTAAGTTCACTCACTCACTCACTCACTCACTTCGTTCGTGAAGTTCGTTTGTTCGTTCAGAAATCTCTTCCATCAGGTAAGTTCACTCACTCACTCACTCACTCACTTCGTTCGTGAAGTTCGTTCGTTCATTCAGTTATCTCCTGGTCCATGAAAGTTCACTCACTCACTCACGCAAAATGAATACCCACCTGGTGAAATGCATACAACAACTTCAAAAAATCCGTCTGGTCCATCTTACTCGAACGCTTGTCAGAAAATCCAGTCTCTGTCAATACCTGGTCAATCTTCTGCTTAACAACCTCAGTCAAGCTCGCGCGATCATCCATAGGAACATCCTGATTGTTTGTGGCCAACCAGGTCTTGTAGTTCTTCTCCAATATCTCCAAAACATTGTTCGACTTGAAACCCGCAGCAATGGTCTTGTTCTTTCTCACAAAGCAAATTCTCAACAAACCGTCCCACTCGTTAAAGTCGATGTTGGGCCTCGGGTTCTTCACTTCAATACGCACAACAGAAGATTCAACCTGTGGAGGTGGCCTGAAGTTGTTCTTGCCCACTTTCATAATGTGAGTAACATTGGCCCACATCTGAACGTTAGCAGATAAACGACAGTACAACGAATCACCAGGCCTGGCCAATAAACGTAACGCAAACTCCCGCTGGAACATGAGAATCGAAACTCTTGGTGGGTTGGGCTGGTTCAACAACTTGAACACCAAAGGCGAAGAGATCTGATATGGGGTGTTTGAAATACAAACATCAAAGTACGGCAACTCAGTCTTCATAAAATCACCAAGGAGAATCTCCAACTTCTTCTGTTGTGGGGTTCCGTGAACTCTTTTGGTCAATTCTGCCGCCATACGAGGGTCCATCTCAACTGCCACAACCTTCCGGGCCTGTTCGAGAATTCGAACCGTCAAGTTTCCGGTACCTGGACCGACTTCCAAGACGATATCACTTGGTCTGATGTTTGCTTTGTCCACGATACCCTGGGCAACGAGAGGGTTTTTGAGGATGTGCTGGCCAAGGTTGGTGTTGAACTTGAACACAGAGTTCATGTGTTGGTCTGCGGAGACTGTTCCGCTGCCGGTGAACTTCTTGTTTGGTGCTTTGCCCATGATGAGATGAGATGGATTAGGTAAGCTAAAAAGAGACTTTAATTCACGAACTGACGAAGTCAGTGAGTGCTACAGAGATGACACATATATTCACGAATTGACGAAGTCAGTGAGTGCTACAGAATGAAACATGTATTCAGGAGCTTACTACTACAGAGATGATACACTTATATTCACTCACTGACTTCGTCGTGTGTTTTTTTCTAATTTCTTCGTAGATAGTGAGTGTTGGTATTTTTCAGTAGATAGTGAGCTACTGTTAACAATTTCTTCAGTAAATAGGGAGTGTTAGTGTTTCAGTGAATAGGGAGTGTTAGTTTTTCCTTTCTTTAGAAATAGGGAGTGTTAGTTTTTCTTAGGTAATTAGAGAGTGTTAGTTTTTCTTAGGTAATTAGAGAGTGTTGCTTTTCTTCTAGTATAGTTAGTGCTACTGTCACTTTCCTTCTCATATAGTTAGTGCTAGTACTTTTCTTCTAATATAGTTAGTGCCACCGTTACTCCATTATATTATTCCCTTCTTAATGAATTATCCCATTCTACTACTGATACTTTCCTCCCTCCAATTGCTCCTGCTAGTATTATAATGAAAACCAGCGAGCTGCAAATGTACAGTCTTCAAATATCTGTGATTTTTCATGTAGTCAACGTGTAAGAGAGAGCGAGAGACTGAGTGGGTCAACTTGGCTTCACGAGCGAAGCGAGTGAAGTGGGTGAGTGAGTGATCAACTGACTGAATGACTACTGAACAAATGTGGAGTGAGATTCATTCACTACAAATAAATTCACTCACTATAAAAATTCACTCACTTTAAAATTCACTCACTATATATAAATGAGTTGTATGAGAAATTAACAAATGAGTTGTAGGAGAAAGAGAAATTAACTGAACAAGCAGGTGTAGGAAAAGCGATCTGAACAGGTGAGTTACAGGAGAAACACAACAAATGAGAATCACTTCGCTCGAAAGTTCGTTCAGTACCTCTACTTTATGACCCAAGTTCACTCACTTTACTCGCTTCGCTCGTGAAGTTCGCAACAAATGAGTTACAGGAAAATCACAACAAATGAGAATCACTTCGCTCGAAAGTTCGTTCAGTACCTCTACTTTATGACCCAAGTTCACTCACTTTACTCGCTTCGCTCGTGAAGTTCGCAACAAATGAGTTACAGGAAAATCACAACAAATGAGAATCACTTCGCTCGAAAGTTCGTTCAGTACCTCTACTTTATGACCCAAGTTCACTCACTTTACTCTTCGCTCGTGAGGTTCGCAACAAATGAGTTACAGGAGAAATTACCTAAAAGTGACAATCAAAAATTAACTGAAAAGTTGTGTGAACGACACTCATAACTGAAATAATCAATAAAGGAGCATTATTTTCAGGGGAAATCTGAAACAATAGTTTCATTAAATCGTCAGTTTGTGAGTATAAGTGTATTTCTGTAGCACTCAGTGAGGAAGTCAATTGTGGATGTCAGTGTGCTGTCGTGAATATAAGACCTATTATGGAGGCACTCAGTGACGAAGTCAATGGTGAATATAAGTGCTATCATGGAGGTACTTTGTCAGTTCGTGAATATAAGTGTCATTTCTGTAGCGACTTCGTCAGTTCGTGAATATGTCGCTTTGTGCTCTCGCTAACATTGTTGCGGAGTTGCACCGACGTACAGACTGCTATCTTACACTATTTGCATCTGTTTCACGCGCAAATGTTATGCTATCCTATGCTAAATTGTATATGCTAATCTCTAACATCCTGTTGAGTCTTCTACTCTACCTCTCCACCCTACACATCTTGTCGTAAAGTTTGAGATCGAATTGGGACTGAAGATTATTTGTCGCGTGGTTGGCAAGACAATTGTTTCGTGTTTGTGGCCAAAGAGAACAATAAATATTCACCAAGTGGTCCTCAGAATCGGTTGATATAGAGGAGAAGGTTCGACAACACGGTTAGGTGAAGCGCGCAACTTAAAGATATACATATCAGAGTGTACACGCCAGAGTGTACAAGTTACGGGAGAAACGCGGCCAAATAAGTACTGGTCGGAAGATAGAGAGAAGGAACGGTTGATAGAGAAGGTTGATAGAGAAGGTTGATAGAAAAGGTTGAAAGAGAAAGAGAGGTTAATAAAAGGAAAGAAAGGTTGATAGAGGTTGATAAAGGAGGTCATATAGTAAGGTTGACTCTAAGGGATATAAGACAAGGTCAACACTCAACAGATCAATCCAAACAAAGGTAATAGTCAACACAAGTGAACATAAGTGAACATAAGTGAACACAAGTCAACATAAGTCAACAGCAACAGCAACAGAAACACAACATAAGTATACACTCAAAAAGACTTACTCAAAGACTTACTCAAAGACTTACTCAAAGACTTACTCAAAGACTTACTCAAAAACTTACTCAACATAAGGTCAGGCAAAACATAACTGATACTTATCATTAGTCAACATAAGCACTCAAAAAGTCTTCAGGCTTATTCAAACAAAGGCCTACTCAAAGCTACTAAAACAAAGGCCTACTCAAAGCTACTAAAACAAAGGCCTACTCAAAGCTACTAAAACAAAGACCTACTAAAAGCTTACAAAAACTCGGTTAAAAACTAAGACCTTATTCAAGAATCATCCAAATGAACCAACTATTCATACCACCCATGCCCCATTTCGACCAATTAATCCCCGAGAAATGCGACACTCATGGGCTCGTCAAGTTGAACAAAATATTGAGTGACATCAATGATTACGCACTCACAGTACTCGAAGTGTTATCTGAAGGACACTCTATTCTGAACATCGAATGGTGTGCTGACTCGCGCAGCAATATAATCCACATTCACAACATTTCAAACACTCTCGACAAAACTCTCCTGAGAGTCCCCCCTATTCCCCAAGACTCCCCAGTATACTCCAAGTTCGGTCAGGTTTCGGAACTCGTGGTGGAAGTGCAAAAAAGCGCGCTCGAACTCCGCAACAAAGCCGACTTGGCTGTTGACTATACAGATTTGACTCGAAATGTCCTCGGCTCTGTGGAAGCTGAGATGAGCCAATGTACAGAGGCATACCGAAGACTACATTTGTTGGTTGAAAGTGCCGTTAGTGAGTATGAGTGGGAAGACATCGTGCAAGTTTTGCACTGCACATCGTCATTACCACCATTTACGCTCGGTGACGAGACCATATATAACGAGATCCAGTCATTGGGACAGAGGCTCGACCCTTTTGGGATTTCCCTCGAAATTATAGCGCGCAAAATCGACGACTTTTCCAGAGTATGCGAGGACACAGCTATTAATGATAGGCTACTCGAAGTTTTTGAAGAATTGAAGCACACATATGTGCAGTTGAGCGAGGATCTAGTATCGTTTGGAGACGAGTGGATGAGGTCCAAATGGACACAGATCTTAGGGGTGATTATTAGAGGGTCTGAAGAGAGGTTACAGGCTGACATTGACTCTTCTGTTTTCCGCATCGTGCTGGACGCTATGCGCTACTCTCAGAAACAATTAGAGTCTATCCAAGATGCGCTCATGATTATTCAATACAACGAGCTTATTCCGCTTTGGGAGAAGAAGTACAGGGGAGAGGCTGATATTGTTGCTCCGTGTCGTGTTCAGTACACTGGTGAGGGAAGAAGAGATTCATTACTGGGTATCAAGAATTTGAATTTGACCCGTATGGGTCTGGTTAGGGGGATGGTGGGTACTAGACTGGAGAATCGAATGGGTCTGGTAGCTCTGACTAGACTGGAAAATCGAATGAGTCTGGTGAGTCTGACTAGACTGAAAAATCGAAAACTTCTGAATGGAGCAAATCGTTCGTTTGAAACTCCTGGGCTCCAGAATCAGGAGTTTCAAAGCGACCTACCAGGAAGTTTTCCGGTGGAACATCTTCTGAGTAACTATCGCGGACGCCAACTGGTGAGCTTTCATCGCGTTCAAAACACGCTAATACTGGAAACCTTTATTCCACTAGATGTGCCCCAGAAGAGGCGGTATCTGAAAGACCATGATGCGGTGATGAAGGAAACCAAGATGGAGTCGCATTCAAAGGAGTCGTCATTTTATACCAGTTCTCCTAGACAGGAAGGAAAGAGACATGGGGGAAGATGCGAAACAAATGAATATGGGGAAGCAAAAAGTATAAATCGCAAATCCAAAGACAAGCTTCAATTTGGCCCTGCAATTATCGAATCTGTTCCTCGTGCTGAAACCTCCAGTTACAAGTGTGAACCGGAACAAGGTGACTACCCAAGAGGTGTTCTTCAGGGATACTACACTCCTGGGCTTGCGCTCATAAAAAAGCTTCTTGTGAGTTTTCCCCAGAAGCGGAGCCGGATTCCGCTCATGTGTGAGACCAAATACCGTGTTCCGTTTATTCGCAAGATTCCCGGACGTACAAGAATCCCGCGTTTTGTTGGCAGGAGAGCATATAATGTGCACGATTTGACGTGGGATCTGTTGATGGATAATCTGTTGGAGTGCACGATATCGTCGCATACTAGTCCGATTACATGTTTTGATAAGAGGATTTCAATTGATCTTCAATCGGTTGTTGATGCGTTTTGAACGAAAGAGCGAACGAACTTCACGAGCGAACGAACTTTACGAGCGAACGAACTTTACGAACGAACGAACTTTACGAGCGAACGAACTTTACGAGCGAACGAACTTCACTCGCTTCGCTCGTGAAGTTTGTTTCTCTCGTTCAGGAATTCTTCACCATTAAGTGAAGTGAGTGAGAGGGAAGTACGTCATAGAAAAGTTTAAACTAACAAAGTGAACATGTTTTTTCATTTTCTTTCTCATTTGCTTTACTCCTTACTTCTTCCTCTGGGATGACAGATCTATGAATTGGCTGTGGGTGATGTATGAATTAGATCATTGCTTAATTTGTTTGATCTATGAATGGATCATTACCTGATTTGTTTGATCTATGAATATATCATTGCTTGTACTTTTGTTCTATGAATGGATCATTGCTTGTACTTTTGATCTATGATTTCGATCATTCATGCATGGTGTAATATATGATAGCTGGGAGACCAAATACAAAACCTGTAATTACGAATTGACGAGAATAAGCGTATAGAGGGCATGAGTGGGATTTACGAGAAGACATGTTGAAGCAAATGCCGCAATAAAGGGGCAGAAGAGAAGACAACGGTTAACTGAAAGCTATAATTAAACGATCTGGGACTTACAAATTCTTTACATAATCAAATGAATGATTGCAAAAGACCAGGATCGAGACTGGCTCTACTGATGAGTGAGTGAACTTTGCGATTGCCAAAACGCCGTTAATCCAGAACGAAATTAGCGAATTGAAGAAGATCATATTCTAAAGGCTCTGTTTGAAGTATGAGGTGAAAATGTTGCTTAAGAAAGAATCCGGAAAGGGCGCGTTATTGGTCTGGAAAAAAACGAAAAAGCGTGTTATTTGTCTATTTGAAAGTAACTATAAGCCTTAAATATGGAAGAAATCAGAAAGCAGAGAACCATTATTAAAGAATTGTCAGCGAAGACAAATCGGTCAAATCAATCATAGTAGATTACATGTGTTATTATGGTGATACTTAATAACTATATGAGGTTGGGCAGAATTATTTTGTCATTTCTAGACGATCTTAATCGACTCCAGTAAAGAAACATTCTTCTTGAGCCGAGTAAAAGCCACAAATACTATGCTGTTTAAGCCACTTTGTTTCCTGTGACAGCCTTTAAGTTTGGAAGAAATTGAGAATTACCGGCCATGCATATTTATCAAGACCCAAAGTTATTTGGAACGAACAAGCGAACGAGCGAAGCAAGTGAGTGAGTGAGTGAGTGAGTGGGTGAGTAAGTGACTGACTGACTGACTGAATGACTGACTGACTGACTGAGTAAATGCATACAGTACTTTATAGGCATGCAACCTACGCTTCAAGGTGCTATCGTGTTATACAGGCATTGTGAAAATTACCCGCATTCTGCTCCAGCAAAATGTCAGTATTTGGTTCTACATTATGTGTATATTTTAAAGTATAATAGCATCCCTCAAGTATATTCTTCAACTTGGTGGTACACAGAGCTACTCAGTTGTTTCAGTTGCTCTGTTATCAGTTCAGTTATATTAATCGTTCAGATCTAAATCATTATGTCATTGGTTCTCAATCATCCAGTTATCTAATTCTTTCTGTTATGTCAATCGTTCTGTTATCTCTATATAATGTCTGATCACTCACTCACTCACGAGCAAAGCAAGTGAGTTCGTTTGCTCGCATAAACATCATTCTAAACACAATTCATAAGTCAAGAACACCACACATTGGTAAGTACCTTAAAATACCATCCATGTTATCTCAAATCTGTGAACTTTTATTGAAGCCATTTGTTGTCTCCACACAGTTATCTCCACTGGTAACACAAATCCATCCACCATCCACCTTTGCTTATTCAACAATATTTTCTCAGTGTTTCGAAGTCAGAAGAACCTTGGGTTTTTATAGTATATGTTCATTGCTCATAAAGAGGTGTTGTAAAATTGTCTTTGACTTATGGGCCATATCGATCCTCTTTCCTTTAGTTACAGCTCCATGAGTATAGTTCGCAAAATATTCACTTATCCTCATTGCACCAATTTGGATGTAAAAAGTTTCCCTGGTGAGTTTCCTCTGACGGCTGGTCTAGAGAGTAATTTGTTGAAGTGTTGATTTGCCTTTTTCCAAGCAACTCGAAAGTTTTAAGCTAGCTCTCAAGGGGCGACTCCCATAGAAAAGGCTATTTTCCTTTCCTATTTTCAACTTGACAGTTATCATGTTGTCTTCGTCATTTCGTTGTTGTCGTCTGGAATCTGCAACTTGATCATTTAGTCTCCAGAATCTATTGAACTAGCAGTCAATTCATTGAGTAGCAAGTGAAATAGAGCATGAACATACTCAGTGGTATTTGATATGAAAATACCATGGTATGATAGAGTGTGTGGTATATTAGATGGTGTGGTATATCCCAAAACCATGGTATATAATAGAAGCCATAATATACCTGAAAAACCATAATATACCCGAGAATCCATGGTATACCTGAGAAGCCATAATATACCTTAAAAACCGAAGAATATCCCAAAAACCATGGTATACCTTAAAAACCATAGTATATCACAAAAACCTTGGTATACCTTAGAAACCAACTCGCAAAAGAAGTTCACTCGTCTCCATAATGCAAGTTTACTCACTCACTCACTTCACAAGCAAAGCGAGTGAACTTTGTTAGTTTGTTCAGAATATTTCTTCCATTAGGTAAGTTCATAAAGTGAATAGTTAGTTCAAAAATCACTTCCATCAGGTAAGTTCACTCATTTTGCTGGTAAAGTGAATAGTTCATTCAGAAATCTCTTCCACCAGGTAAGTTCACTCACTCACTCACGTGAGTGAAGATTGTTAGTTCGTTCAAAAATCTTCCATCAAGTAAGTTCACTCACTTCGTTCGTGAAGTTCGTTCGTTCATTCAGTCATCTCTTGGTCCATGAAAAGTCACTCACTCACTCACTCGCTAACTTCGTTCGTTCGTTCGTTTGTTCGTTCAGAAATCTCTTCCATTAGGTAAGTTCACTCACTCACTCACTCACTCACTCACTTCGTTCGTGAAGTTCGTTTGTTCATTCAGAAATCTCCTTCATCAACTAAGTTCACTCCCTCACTCACTTCACTCACTTCGTTAGCTCAGTTCGTTCGTTCGTTCAGTTCGTTTTCTCTCATCGTCTTACTAGTAAACCCATCCAAGAAAAAGTCCCTCCCAAACAACCTGTACATCAAACTGTTCTTTTCAGTCCTCCACTTTTCCTCCTCACTATACTTACGAACCTGCTGCCCATCAAGCATCTCTCCCTCCTGAACCTTTTTCGTAGACTTGCCCTCTAAACGGCGATACATCTCGTAACTGGAGATGAATATGAGCGGGATCAGAAACAACACCATATACATGCCATAGTATCTTCCTTTCAACTCTTTGGGGGCCTTTTTCCAATTGGCCCTACCAGTTTCTGCGAGCTCCTTGACAAAGTCTGATTGTGCGTGCTGTTGGACCAACTTCTGGATGTTGGACTTTGGCACGGAGTTTGTCCGTAGAGAGACCTTGCGGCTTTCTTTGTGGAAGGATGAGTTTGAGAACTTGGACATGAAAATAAAGTGAACTTCACGAACTTCACGAACGAACATACCTGATGGAAGAGATTTCTGAACGAACAAACGAACTTCACGAACGAAGTGAGTGAAGTGAGTGAGTGAGTGAACTTACTTTATGGAAGAGATTTCTGAACGAACTAACGAACTTCACGAACGAAGTGAGTGAAGCGAGTGAGTGAGTGAACTTACTTTATGTAAGAGATTTCTGAACGAACTAACAAACTTCACTCACTTCGCTCGTGAAGTGAGTTAGTGAGTGAACTTATCTGATGGAAGAGATTTCTAAATGAACTGAGCGAGTGAGTGAATAGAGATAATTTACAGAAATAACTTAACTTTACTGAGCAAGCTTGAAAAAAGTACTATAATTTACCGATAACTGAACGAACCGGTGAATAGAAATAATTTACAGATAACTGAACGAACGAGCGAAGAGAGAGAGAGTGAGTGAATAAACCTAATTTACAGAAATCACTGATCGAACTGAGCGAATAAGTGAATAAACCTAATATAAGATACCTGAACGAACTGAGCAAATTTGTGAATAAAAACATAATTTAAGATAACTGAACGAACTGAGCCAATAAAGTGAATGAGTGATGAATACACATAACTTACACATAACTGAACGAACTCAGCTGAAGAGGGTTATATTTAAGCTCCAATTGTGATATTGGGATACTCATGAGTTGGTCATGTTTATAGCATCAAAAGTACTAAAGTAGAAAGTTATACTAGTGGATAACTAGCAGTTAAAGTAGAAAGTTATACTAAAGTGGATAACTAGCAGTGCTAAATGTACGACCAATAGAGTAGGCCTCAAGGATGATCAAGGTATTATTTCACTGCCAAGTCAATCTTTCCTTTCAGACACTCAGACTCAGTCACTTCAATTGTTCAGTTTTTTACCACCTGCTCATTAGTATAATTCCACTTGTCACCACTTGTTCTCTAATATAATTCCACTTGTCAATCTTATAATCTAACTGAAAAGATATGTTTTTTTAAATCTACTCAGCTATCTCCATATAATGTTAGTTCGTTCAGGTATCTATATATAATGCTCTCACTTCTTAGGAAGCTCGCTCGTTCGTTCAGTAATCTCCTGGTCCGTGTATGTTCACTCACTCACTTACTCACTCACTCACTTCACTCGCTTCTCTCGTGAAGTTCGTTCGCTCAGGAAGTTTGTTCGCTCATGAAGTTCGTTCGCTCGTTCAGTCTATTTTTATCTTTTCTTATTCCTTCTCCATTTTTATCATGTCCATCCAGTCAACTTTGCCCCCCAAATTGCAAGCCTACCCGAAACCTGATGTCGTATTCACATATGGAACAGCAGGATTTCGCATGAAAGCAGAATTGCTCGATTATGTCAACTTCACAGTCGGAATCCTTGCCGCCCTCAGATCTAAATACTTGGACGGAAAAAGCATAGGTGTCATGATCACAGCTTCACACAACCCTCCCCAGGATAACGGTGTCAAGGTGGTGGACCCTCTAGGCTCAATGTTGGAGTCAAACTGGGAAGCTTATGCCACTAGATTAGCCAACTCATCACATTCCGAGTTGTTGCCCAATATTTTGTCTTTGGCTCAGGAACTTTCCATTGATCTCGACAGCCCCGCATCAGTTATCGTCGCTAGAGACTCAAGAGAGTCTAGTCCACGTTTGTCTGCTGCCACTATTGCAGGTATTAGTGCCATTCCTAACTCGGTTCACATCGACTATGGCATGTTCACTACTCCTCAATTGCACTACTTGACGAGAACTTTGAACGAACCCCTGTTCGGAGAAGCGTCAGAAAATGGATACTACACCAAGATGGCAGATGCATTCAAGCAAATCAGAAAAGTGTCGAAAAACACGGCCCGAGTCGACATCACCGTCGATGCTGCCAATGGTATCGGAGCCCCGAAAATCAAGGATTTGGTGGACCAATATTTGCACAATGAAATCGCTTGCACGCTTGTTAACAGCAGCTACGATGTTCCAGAGCTCTTGAACTCAGATTGCGGAGCAGACTACGTCAAGACCAACCAGCGGTTGCCGAAAAACGTGTCGCCTGTGGTCAACAGCTTGTATGCATCGTTCGACGGTGATGCGGACCGGTTGATTTGCTACTACCAAAATGAGAAGGAGTTCCGTTTGTTGGATGGTGACAAGTTAGCCACGTTAATGGCGTTGTTTTTCCAGAAGTTGTTTGCCAAGCTAAAGTTGAACTTGAACATTGGTGTTGTGCAAACGGCCTATGCCAATGGTTCATCCACCAAGTACGTTGAGCAAGTTTTGAATATTCCTGTTAGATGCACTCCTACGGGTGTTAAACACTTGCACCATGAGGCCGAGAACTTTGACATTGGTGTTTACTTTGAGGCCAATGGCCACGGCACAGTCATTTTCTCGAGGGCAGCCGAGGCCAAGATTTTCGCCTATGAGGCTGAATCCAGTGAGGAGAAGGAGGCCATTCAGGTGTTGCAGAGCTTTACCCAGTTGATCAACCAGACTGTTGGGGATGCCATTTCTGATCTTTTGGCGGTGCTTGCAATTTTGGGTTATCTTGACTTGAGTCCTGCGGAGTGGGATGCTTCGTACCAGGACTTGCCCAACAAGTTGACGAAGGTGGTTGTTCCTGACCGTACTGTTTTCAAGACTACAAATGCGGAGCGCACGTTGACGGAGCCTGTTGGGTTGCAGGCCAAGATTGATGAGATTGTGGGGAGGTATGAGGAGGGACGTTCTTTTGTGAGAGCCTCTGGAACGGAGGATGCGGTGAGGGTTTATGCTGAGGCGAAGAGGGGGGAGGATACTGAGGCTATTTCGAAGGCTGTGGGGGAGTTGTTGATGTAATGAACGAACGAGCGAACGAACGAGCGAACGAGCGAGGCGAGCGAAGTGAGTGAGTGAGTGAGTGAGTGAGTGAGTGAGTGAACTTTCATGGACCAAGAGATAACTGAATGAACGAACGAACGTTACGAACGAAGTGAGTGAGTGAGTGAGTGAGTGAACTTTCATGGATCAGGAGATAACTGAACGAGTGAACGAACATCACCAACGAAGTGAGTGAGTGAGTGAGTGAGTGAACTTACATGGATCAGGAGATGACTGAATGAACGAACGAACTTCATGAACTTACATAATAGAGAGAAGGAAATGAAGAAAAGGGAGGAAATGAAGAGAAGGGAGGAAATGAAGAGAAGGGAGGAAATGAAGAGAAGGGAGGAAATGAAGAGAAGGGAGGAAATGAAGAGAAGGGAGGAAATGAAAAACTATGAATGGGAAAAGAAAGAAAAGAAGAAAAGGAAAGAAATAGAGTAAAGTAAGATTGGAGAAAACTAAGATTGGAGAAAACTAAGAATCGGGGAAAAGTAACAACGAAGAATATAACAATATTAAATTCGCAAGGTAATGTAAAATTTTAAAACGCAGCTTCATTCAGTCATTCAGGATATCCAGGCGTTCTTACTCACTCGGTCATTCTGACCCAATAAGTTATTTATTCAATCATTCACTAATTTTTTGTAAGTTCACTCATTAACATTAAGTTCACTCATTGAATCGTAAAGTTCACTTATTGACTCGTTAAGATCACACATTCACACATTCACTCATGATTACTATGTTCACTCATTCACATATTATATTCACTCATTCACTTATAACATTCACTCATTCACTTATAACATTCACTCATTCACTTATTATATTCACTCATTCACTTCACTCGCTTCGCTCGTGAAGTTCATTCGTAAATATTTCTTTTATGAATCAGAGGTCTACTATTTCGACAATTTTGCGTACATAGTAAGAAATGACCATGAAACTTACATTAAGAAAGTA
This sequence comes from Kodamaea nitidulidarum, assembly GCA_030674215.1. Classification (NCBI taxonomy): domain Eukaryota; kingdom Fungi; phylum Ascomycota; class Pichiomycetes; order Serinales; family Debaryomycetaceae; genus Kodamaea; species Kodamaea nitidulidarum. The sequence continues at coordinate 14,815 of JAJLWI010000001.1, read as the reverse complement.
TTGTCAGCCATTAATTACACGTTTACTACATGGTTTGTATCAACATACAACACTTCTACTACGGGGTTTGTATCAACATACAACGCTTCTACTACAGGGTTTGTATCAACATACAACACTTCTACTACAGGGTTTGTATCAACATACAACGCTTCTACTACAGGGTTTGTATCAACATACAACACTTCTACTACAGGGTTTGTATCAACATACAACACTTCTACTACATGGTTTGCATTCACATACAACACTTTTACTACATAGTATTCAACAAATTAGATAGTAAGCCAATCGCTACTATTTATGCCAGACATACTTCACTCAGAATGTCGGCCATTACTCATACACTTCACAGAGGTCAGCCATTGTTCATTCAGTTATTTCTGAGATAAGGATCGTTCACTCATTCCCTTACTAACAAAGCGAGTGATTTGGTTTAAGCCTTCTCTTCAATCAACACTCAAGTACTCAATCAATTCTAAGTTATTCAATTAGTCATACTAAGTTACTCAATTCTAAGCTACTCAATCAATTCTAAGTTACTCAATTCTAAGATACTCAATCTCTCATAATAAGTTCACACTCACTCACTTCGCTGGTACAGTACCTATGATCTAAGCTCACCCACTCACTCGCTCGTATCGTAAAGTAAACAGCTCGTTCAGATACCTCTTTCATAAGGTTGTAGTCACATTCATTCCGTCATAAATACCACCACGCTCCATTAACACTCTATGAACCCATTATCCAAGTTCTATGATCCTGCATATAGAATTGCTGCAAATTTTGTGCAACATGGCAATTAAACGGCACAAGTGTAACAGCCAGTGACTCCCTCAAGGGGTGTAATCTCTTTCTTCCAAGCTTTCACTCACTCGTCTCTTTTATTCATGTAGATTCACTCACTCGTCTATCCCTTTCATGTAAATTCGCTCCCGTCTCATTCATTCATGTAAATTCACTCACTCACTTCACTCGCTTCGCTCGTGAAGTTCAATTATCGATGAAAGCAGTTTGAAATCGTATATCATGACTTCACAAAATCAGAATTCCACTCAAACGTAGTCCACATAACACAGCTTTAGCATCCCGGCAAATTATCACAGTCGTACCACTTGAACATCACGAGCAAACATCACCGGCCTCGTAATACCAGTAGAAACTCTCATAATATTAAAGTCAAACCTCTCATACAGTTCACAATAGTCTCCTATGACGCAAGTTCCCCACTCACTTAAACAATTCTCATAATTTGAGTTAAAACGCTCATACCACAACTGACAATAACCTTCAATGTGAGATAAAGTACTTACTCGCTTTACGAGCGAAGTGAAGTTTGTTCTGTTAACTAAGTTCAATCGAGAGCGAAACAAATAAGGTTCGTTCTATTATCTAAGTTCATTCACGAGCGAAGCAAATGAAGTTTGTTCTATTATCTAAGTTCAATCGAGAGCGAAGCAAATGAAGTTCGTTTCCTATTATCTAAGTTCATTCACTCGATTTGCTCGTAAAGTGAATAGTTCATTCAGAAAATTCTTCCGTCAAGTAAGTAAAGTTCGTTCGTTTGTTCAAAAATCCCATCAAATAAGTCCACTCACTCACACCCTTCGCTGGTTCAGAAAGTTTCCTATGGTCCCAGTTTGCTCACTCCCTTCACGGGTTCAGTTCGTTTCTCTCGTTCAGAAATTCTTCTCCATTAAGTGAAGTTCGTCAGTTCGTTCAGATAATTCTTCCATCAAGTAAGTTCACTCATTTCGCTTGTAGAGTGAAGTGTTCTTTCAGAAATCTCTTTCATCAGGTAAATTCACTCACTCGTTCACTTCACTCGCTTTGCTCGTAAAGTGAAATGTTCGTTCAGAAATCTCTGCATATAGTGTAAGTTCACTCACTCACTCACTCACTCACTCACTTCACTCGCTTCGCTCGTTCAGTTCATCTCTTTTCCCCCCTATAATTAACCCTCTTATACTCATCCGGCTTTTCTAAATCCTTCCCCAAACTCCACAATCCCCTCCCACTACGCTTCGCCATCGACTCCAACTTACGATACCAAGACTCACTATCTCCATACTCTGCACCACCCCCTCCATACACCACCGCAAGACCATTCCGTAACATCTCTGCACTCACATCCTTTCTCCCAGTCCACTTCCATACCTTTGTCTTGGCAACAACTCGCTTATACTGATCCACGGAATACGGCGTGATAGTCACGTTCTTACCGAGGATGTAGTTCCGCAACCAAATAAGAGCATCCTCACTAAATGGCTGTGCTGGTTTTCCAAAATGTGCACGTTCTGGAGCATCCATTCCACATAAACGCACGGATAATGTTTGGTCCTTAAGCTCCTTGGGGGTTTGTGGAACTCGCCTCAACCATCCCCATCCTAGCCACACGCCTCCAGGGGTGTGGAAGAATCGGAAATTGTCACCATCTCCAACTCGAGTAACACGACCATAAAGAGGGCGATTACGGTCGATAATGCCTGGAGTGAGGTCTAAGTATGTACGGATTCGTCTTACGTACCGTTTGTAGAGCCGAAACAGCACCAAAAGCAGGCCTGTTGTGCCTGTAGTGAGGAGTAGAACCTTGGGGTGAAGGATACTGATCTGGTCGTCCATGAGAAAAACGAGAAATGGAGAAATAAGAGTGGAAACTGGATATATGGGGAAATGGAGATATACCCTGATGAAAGTACGGGAGAATACGTAGAAATTATGATAAGAGTACTGGTGAATAAGTGCTAATATTGACAAAGTTACTGGTGAATAAGTACTAATATTGACAAAGATACTGGTGAATAGGTGCTATTATGACAAAAGTAAAGAGGTGAACAAGTATTGCGTAATCCACTCGTATTGAAATGATTAAAGAGTATAAAGTATCAGATTAGAACCAAATCGTCTAATAATGCATTGGATGCTAATTTGACGATGAGAAGCAAATGTTACTGGTTGAATGTATTGGTATCATCTTGGATTATGTAAGCGTTGTACCGGACCTGACAATATTGAGAATGAGACGATAGAAGTGGTTTATTGGTGGTTTAACGGGTTGATAAGACGTTGTGATGAGTTTGTAGTGTATATCCTGTGTATATGTTAGTGTTAGCTTTAGTATTGCTAAGGTGTAAGTTAGACGTTAAGGTGTATGTCTATGTGCGCCTCTGTTGACACGATCGGCCACAAAATCTAAATGAAAATCAAAAATATAAAGAACATCAAAGATATAAAGAAGATCAAAAATATAAAGAAAATCAAAAATCGCGTTCAGAATAGGAGGAGGAAGGCATTGTTCGTAGAGGGGGTTTTAATTTGATACTGACATGATAAACCTACGCTCACGTGAGTAGATAATTTTCCTCCTGTATAGTAATACATTTATGTAAAAAAATATAAAGAAAATCAACAAACAAAATCAATAAACAAAATCAACAAACAAAATCAACATATATAATGGGATATGATGGAAGTTGAAATTTTAGCAAATACCCTTAGGTTAGCTTGAAAGCCCAAAAATGACTTTCTAAGGATGAGTTTGTCTGCGAACAAAAATACTGGACATGAATTTTGAAGATCTTGGAATTTTCTCGGAAAAATGTAATTTACGAGGACAGAAAACTATAATGTTTTTTCAGGTCCTCACTCCCTCACTCCCTCACTCCCTCTCTCCCTCACTAACAAACTCACTCACTCACTCACTTCACTCAATTCGCGAGCGAAGCGAGTGAATTTCGTTACAGTATATCTCCCGGAGCTCTACCCGAATATGATATAATTACCAGGCGTTAACTGTGGTAAAGTTTTAGTTCGGGATTACTTTTACAAGTTTAATAAAATCCCAATATAATGTAAGCTCACTCACTCACTCATTTGCTTAGCTCATGAAGTTCGTTCATTCAGTTACATTTTGTATAAGGAAAGTTCACTCACTCACTTCACTCGATGTGTAGATTAGCTATATGACGACTATTTTCCGAACTGATGGAGTCAGTGAGGACTACCATAACCCTGAGAAATTTTCAATCCGACGAAATCAGTGAGGACTGCCATAAAATGGAGTGTTTTTCGACAGAGGTACTAGCAGTTTAGTCTTTGTTGGACAAAATGGGGTACCAAGATGAGCGTAATTAGGAACTAACTAACTAACTAACTAACTAACTAACTGACTAACTAACTAACTAACTAACTAACTAACTAACTAACTAACTAACTGACTAACTGACTGACTAACTGACTAACTGACTAACTGACTAACTGACTGACTAACTGACTAACTGACTAACTAACTAACTAACTAACTAACTAACTCACTTCACAAGCGTAGCGAGTGAAGTTCGTGTTTGTGTACTAAATAATTACCACATCTGTTTCACCTGGTTACTCACATCGGCACCTCAGTACACCCAAGGACATATTCTTTTCATGAACCCATAAACACATCCTATTGACATATAAACTTTTCCCAACCCACACATATAAACGTCTCCCAAACATCTCCCCATTAACATACCCCTCAACACACCCATATTATCTTTGTGTTTTATTTCTAAATCAGTCCAAACTTCCTGATGTACCTTTGTGTGAACAGCTCTTTGATAGGAGTGAAAAGTCCAGCATTTTGAATAACTCTTGTGCGTAGCTCACTAAATTACTTGAAGAGCAAAGACACTTCGCTCGTTTGTTAGTTTGTACAAAATGTCTTCGATCAAGTAACTTCACTTATTCACTCACTTCACGAGCAAAGCGAGTGAGTTCGTAATTTGTGAAGTTCATTAGGTCATACAAAATCTCTTCCATCAAGTTCACTCACTCACTCACTTCGCTCGCTTCGCTCGCTTTGCTCCTGAAGTTCGTTCATGCAATTACTTCCATAAAGTAAGTTCACTCACTCGCTCGTTATAATTTTCCCTTCTTTTTCTCCTCAATTTCATCATGTCGATAGCCGACGGAGAATATGACATCGATGTTTCGCAGTTGTTTGACACAATCCTGCCCTTCAATGACCATGAAAACATCGCAATGCGTTACGGCTTCATTCCAGACTCGATGGATCAGCTGAAACCACTCACACTCTACCAAAACTCGCAAGAATGTATCCTCAAGGCAGACTCTATCGAGGGCAAACCCATACTTTTTGAAGGAATACCACAGCGACATCGCGAGGGTCAGCCCAACGATGCGTACTACCTCACATACGTTCCTCTGGAAAGCAAAATAATACATCTTCGTCGGTTGAACCTGACAATTCGTTTCAGCAAGTCGAGAAATGTGGCTCAATTACAGCAAAAAATGGACTTGTGGGAGTCTCAGAAGAGGGAAAGTGATAGGAGGAGGAGAATGGAGGAGAAGAGGAAGGAGATGGAGGAAAAGGAGATGGGAAGGATGGAGAGAGAGAAGAGGGAGAGAGAGAAGAGGGAGAGAGAGAAGAGGGAGATGGAAAGGAGGGAGATAGAAAGGAGGGAGATAGAAAGAAAGGAGATAGAAAGAAAGGAGATAGAAAGAAAGGAAATCGAAAGAAAGGAGAAAGAGAGAAAGGAGAAAGAAAGAATAAACCGAAACAACATCAACTCTTCAAAAACTTCCAAACCAGATCCTTCATCACGCTCATTACCACCCAAACCAGCCGCTCCTTTCCTCAAGCTGTCGAGACAAAAGCCCACATTACCATCTGCATTAAACTCTCGTTCTCGAACGCCTATAGGCAAGGCTGATAACACAAGAAAACTCTCACCCAAAAAAACAGTCCCGAGATCTCACACCGTTGCATCCAAACGAGCACCCATCAACGCAACTCCTCTGGAGGAGGCTATAATCAGCGAAAGCGACTTTGATGACTTGCACGACTACGACTTGGACGAGAAGGGCTCGCAATTTGCAGAGTTTGAGCGCAATACCCAGCGTGGGAAACCAAAACCAATCGTGGAAAAGGCTGAAGATGTGGATATGGATGACGACTTCAAAGACTTGGAAGACCAGCTACAGGAGGTTTTGGGCGGGGATGATGAGGAAACTGATAAGGGCAAAGATGGCTTGCACTCGCAACGTGTTCCGATGGTGTCAAACAACTTTGGTGGGATGGGTTCTGATTCGGAGGATAGTGATGCTGATGACTACCAGTACTCTGGACTTGGTATTAATATTCGGGTGGATGAGGGGACGCTGGAGAAACCGAAGGTTTACAGGAATAGTTTTTCTGTAGGGGGTTCTCAACGGCCTACCAGTTTGAGGGATTATGTTCAGGATGAGAGTAGTGAGGAGGAGTAGGAGCGAGCGAACAAATTTAACGAGCGAAGCGAGTTAGATTTGTGAGGAAGTGAACTTACACTAAGTACAAAGATTTCTGAACAACCGATCGAACTTCACGAACGAAGTGAGTGAGGTAAGTGAGTGAGTGAACTTACACTAAGTGCAGAGATTTCTGAACGAACCATTCACTTTACGGGCATAGCGAGTAAATTTACCTGATGAAAGATTTCTGAACGACCGAACGAACTTCACTCACTTTGTTCGTGAACTGAGTGGTGAGTGAACTTACTTGTTGAAAGAGATTTTTGAACGCGAGTGACGTGACTGAGTGAGTGAACTTACTTGTTGAAAGAGATTTTTGAACGCGAGTGAGGTGACTGAGTGAGTGAACTTAGATCATGCGAAACTTCCTGAACCAGCGAAGTGAATGAGTGAGTGAACTTCTTAATGAAAGATATTCCGAAGAAACAATTCACTTTACGAGCAAAGTGAACTTAGATCATAGGAAACGCTGGATTAGCGAAGTGACTAAGGGAGTGTGAGACTGACCGACTCACTGACTCACTAACTCACTCACTGACTAACCAACTCACTGGCGACTGACCGACTTACTCACCCACTCACTCACTGACTTACCCACTCACTCACTGACTGATAAACCGACTCCTCACCCACTCACTCCCTAAACAATCATTGGTAATCTCAATGCCAATATCAATCCCCATCAACGTTTACTTCCAATCCGGCCAATAGGGTTATACCAGCATCAACCCTCATTACCATTTACTTTCCATTCTGGACTAAGAGGTTCCCCATATATTTCTATTTTCATGTGAGCCAAAAACTAGTTTCTGTCAGGGATTCTACCCTTTAGGTCAGAGAATAGCTTGTGTGTTATTTCTTCAGATAGGATATCCAAGGCATATTTATAGCTGGACAGACACGTGAGCTAGGAGGAGTCTACGGGACCCCTCACAGGTCAATCCTAGCCTTATAGGGCCGTTGAGCCAGCGACTGTTAGAGGGTATAGAATAGGCTTTTATGCAATCCTTATACTTCCAACACCTTGCAGTTTCTGGTTGACGCATAAAGTGTTCACACACAAACATACCTTAACGCTCCCAGAAAGCATTTCTCAATTTCCAGTCTGGACTATAGGATTTACCCATATATATTTATTTTCATGTAAGGCAAAACGACACACAATGCCCATGCAATCATTGTAAATTCGCTCATGAAGTTCGTTTGTTTGTTCTTTCACTCACTCACTTCACTGCTCACTCACTTCACTGCTCACTCACTTCATTACTCACTCCCTTCACTACTCACTCACATCACTCGCTTCCCTAATAAAGTTCGTTGTTTTTGTACTTGTTATAAGAATTAAAAAAAGTTGCAAAATATTGCTAAATGACGACTTTGAAATTTTGATTGTCTGTTGGGCACATAAAGATAATGTATATCGTGGAAACTTTTCCAGCTACTCTACGCAACTTCCGTCTTACTTGAAAACGCATTAGATAGAATGCTGGTGACACGCTGAAAACATTCTTTCCTCCGAAGTGTTAACTAGGTTGATAAGTATTTTATGCGATTTAAGATCCGCTAAGACTATTTATTCGGATTGATATGCTATAATCCTAGGAAACATACATTTAGTGCATACTTCAATAACCCTTCGTTATCATAGTATCTATATAGTACGCTTTTTTAGTGCTCTATTATATCTTCAAAGTATATTTTGCAACCATCATAAACACTGCATACATTCGAGTGTCCATATACTTTGAAGTGTTCACATTAGTTAATTTTATCTCTATAGTATGAAGTCACTCACATTTTCATTCCCTCTCTAAATTTGCATGGTGTCTATTTATCTGTATTATGAAGTCACTCATATACTCATTCCCTTCTAAATATTTACCTTTTCCCATTTATTTATTTCACTCGTTAGTATGAGTGAAAAGAGTGTGTGAACTCGATAGTATGAGTGAAAAACAGTATCCTCACTCAATAGTGCGCACTCAATAATATACTCACTAAAATCTATGCTCACTCACTCACTCACTTAACTCACTTCGCTTTTGAAGTTCACTCAATATTATGCTCACTCACTCACTCACTTCACTCGCTTCGCTTGTGAAGTTCACTCAATAATATGCTCACTCACTCACTCACTTCACTTGCTTCGCTCGTAAAGTTCGTTCGCTCACCAATGTTGTAGAAATTATCGAAACCATCCCTATGGGAACATCTCTCTCCGTATCAACAGACTCTATCGACCTCACAACATCAAAACCTTTGGTCACTTCGCCAAAAACCAGATGCTTGTTATTCAAGTGCACAGCAGGCTCTGTGGTGATGAAAAACTGCGAACCGTTGGTGTTCGGCCCCGCATTGGCCATGCTAACCATGAAAGGCTTGTTGTGATTGAGCAAAGGGTGGAATTCATCCTCAAAATGACCGCCCCATGCACTCTCTCCACCAGTTCCATTTCCATTCGGGTCCCCCGTTTGAATCATGAAGCCTTTGATAACTCTGTGGAATATCACATTGTTGTAGTATTTGCGTTTGCATAACATGATAAAGTTTTCGGTGGTTTTTGGTGCTAGCTTAAAGAACTTAAAGGTGATATCTCCCATAGTCGTGTGTAGGATACACCCTGTATATTCTTCTTTCTTGGAAGTTTTCGGATCAGAGTCTGGTGAGTTCGAATATACATACAACTGGTTGCGGAATGTCGCTACTACCATACTCTCTCGCGAAAGTTGGGCATTTATAAGTGCGTTATTCAGTGCAAACTTGCTGATATCGAACTTTGTGAGGTCCACTTTGTTGAGCAACCCGATATGATCAAACCTCAACCCTTCTTCTGTGTGTAGTTCGCCCACCGTCTCACCAGTATCCAAGTCGAGGGCCTTGATGCCACTGGAAGCATAAATCAAAGCCCCGTTACTAAGAATCAAGTTTGAGACCTCTTTACGGATCCCATACTTACTTTTAAGGTCAATTGTGCGGAGGCACTTTCCTGATCTGAAATCAAAAATATGGATATCTTCGTGGGTGAGAACAACGAATCGATTGGTATCCAGGAAGATGTCCAAAACTTGCAACTTTGCCTTTGCCAACGTAAACAAGTCTGTTTGTGCCTTGTACTTGAAGTCCACATCGGGAGCCGCACCATCAAGCCTCCAGTACTCTATGATACCTTTTGTATCCGAGGATATAATTATATTTCCAAAGCATATTATACTCTGTATGGGGGCACGATGGACTGGTTTGACTTCCTCAACAGTGTCTTCGAGTGGATCAACGAGGTAGACTTTTGGCGAACTTTTTTCAGAAAGTAGCAACTTGTCTCCATACCAAGAGTTTGACAGTGGTGTTGAAACATTTGGAACGAAGGGTATGGTTAATATTGATATCATGTCTAAAGTGGAAACATCGAATATTTTGACTTGGGAGTCGACTGCGACCAACATTGACCCCGATTTGTTGAATATGAGCTGCTTTAATGGAGCCTCTGTTTTCTGTGATCCCATGAACTCTTTGACACATTCCAACTTTGTATGTGAACGTTTCCAAAACTGGACCGAACCGTTCTGGAGGCCAAGAACAACAAGTTCGTGATTGGGAGATATTGCCAAGGCCGTGGTGTTGGAGGGTTGTTTGAGTACATTGGGTTCTGTGTGGATGAGAGATGTGAAGGGATTTTGAGGTTTGCGGAGGGGTTTTGGTGTGATATTGTTATTTCTGGTGTTTTTTAGGTATCTTTGAGTTGGTGATTGTGGATCCATAGGTTTTTCAGTTTCAGTGGGGTTTAGTTTCTGGGTGTTTTGTTGGTAAAGGTGGAGTGAATTTTGGTTTATATTGGGATCTTGAATATCATGGTCTTTTTTAGTTGAGGTTTTGGGTATTGGGTGGGATGGATTTAGGGTATTAGGATTTGTTGAAGCATGTTGGTTGGGTCTTTCGTTTGGTGAAGGTTTGGGGTCTTTCGAGGAGGGTTCTTCTGTGGAGGGTTCTTTCGAGGAGGGTTGTTTTATTGATTCATTAGACTCTTCATTTCTATCAGACGGCTCTTTTGACTCAGTAGACTTTTCATTTCCATCAGAAGCCTCTTTTGACTCATTAGACTTTCCATTTGGTGATCCATTTGCCTCCTCTTTAGTAGACTTCCCCTTTGATAATCCATTCGCCTCCTCTTTAGTAGACTTCCCCTTTGATAATCCATTCGCCTCCTCTTTAGTAGACTTATCATTTGATAACCCATCAGAAGCCCCTTTAGATTCAGTAGACTTCCCACTTGTTGATCCATCCGAAGCCCCTCTTAATTCATTAGCCTTCCCATTTGATAATCCATTTCCCCCCTCTCTTGGTTCACTAGAATGCCCATCACATTTAGATTCATTTTCACATCTTTCCTTATCTCTCTCCAACCCCACATTCCTCTTCAATGATGGCCCCACGAAATCATCCAGATCACTATCCGAGTCTGTTTCGTGTGCTCGTCTCTCCTGTTCTACTGCGCTTGCCAGTCTTTTCATGGTGCAAAAAGGAGGATGATATAATTAAGCAAAATACATTGAGCGAACGACGAACTGAACAAGCGAAGCGAGTTCAGTGAGTGAGTGAGTGAGTGAGTGAGAACTTCCTGAGCGAAGCAAGGGAAGTGATTGAGTGGGTGACTGAGTGAGTGAACAAACAGATTGAAAGCACAATTTAGTGATGATTGATTAAATAGCTAGTACTGTTTATTGGTATTGGTGATAGCTGGTAATAGTTGGATATAATTAGAGATAGGTAGAGTTGATTGTTTGGGATAGTATTGATGGTTTGGGATAGTATTGATGGTTTAGAGATAGCTAGTATTGATGGTTTTGGATGTAATTAATAACCAAACTAAGTCAGTCAGTCAGTCAGTCAGTCAGTCAGTCACCCACTCAATCACTTCCCTTGCTTCGCTCAGGAAGTTCTCACTTACTCACTCACTCACTCACTCACTCACTCACTCACTTCACTCGCTTCGCTCGTTCAGTTCATTCGTTCGCTCGTGAAGTTCATTCGTTCGCTCGTGAAGTTCATTCGTTCGCTCGTGAAGTTCATTCGTTCGCTCGTTCTTTTTAATTTATATCACTTTATGGACCCCACAACATACAAAGAACTCTCAAACCGTGTATCTGCTTTGGAAATCGCACTAAGCACACCCTCAGCCCGCAAAGAACCGCTTCTGAACGAGGTTGACAGCCTCAAACGATCTCTCCAGCAATTGTATGCTACGAGTCCCGAGATCGAAAAGCTCAATCGAATAATTTCTGACTTGGGGATTTGGAAGAGAATAGAGGAGGGGTTGATGGAAGGGAAGAAGGAAGGAAAAGAGGAAGGGAAGGAGGAAGAGAGGGAGGAAGAGCAGAAGGAAGGGCAGAAAACAGAACAGAAATCAGACAAATATACCCATAAATCAATGAATCAACAGAAATCAGAGAAATATACCCATAAATCAATAAATCAACAAAATCATATTGATCAGGACAAACCTCAACATGCCCCCCTGGATCACATCCATCTGATGCAACACATGCTACTTCTCAAATACCCCCAGATTCAAAAAGCCTACGAAAACCTCGAAAAGCTTGCGGGGTTCGATATACCCCAGATTGTAAATTACATGAGCAATAGCCAGGACAAGGTTCATGACTTTAATGTTGATCGAAACAAGGTGGCACAAATGGAGCCTCGGGTTGCTGAGCTCACGGCCAAGTTCCACTCAGTGGTGGTGCGTAATATGCTTTTAGCGGAGCGTTATATTGAGATGATGATACGGGAGAATACTTTTTGGTTGGATGTTGAACTGAGGTTGAAGGTTTTGGAGAGGAGGGATGGGGGGGTGAGTAAGTACTGAGCGACCGAACGAAATCACGAGCGAAGCGAGTGGATTGAGTGAATTGAGTGAGGGAGAGAGGGAGAGGAAGTGAACGGAATTCACGAGCAAAGTGAGTGAGATGAATGAGTGAGTGACTTACTGAGTGAGTGAGTGACTGGGTAAGTGAGTGAGTGACTGGGTGAGTGAGTGAGTGACTGACTGACTTAATGAGTGATTGAGTGATTGAGTGAACTTACAACATGTGCAGCTGGTAGCGTTTGATCTTATACTAGCACATGATAGTATATCATCTTATGATCTCATACTAGCACATGATAGTATATCATCTTATGATCTCACACTATCACATGATAGTATATCATCTTATGATCTCATACTAGCACATGATAGTATATCATCTTATGATCTCATACTAGCACATGATAGTATATCATCTTATGATCTCATACTAGCACATGATACTATATGATCTTATGATCTCACACTATCACATGACAGAATATATCTCATATTATGAAGGAAAAGCATGTGAGGGGTGTTTTGGGAAAAGAATATGGAAATGAGAAAGAAATATGAGAGAAGAAAGAGAAGAGGGGAGTTGGGAATTATATGGGTGAGTGAGAACTTCCTGAGTGAAGCGAGGGAAGTGATTGAGTGGGTGAGTGTGAACTTCCTGGGCGAAGTGATTGATTGATTGAGTGAGTGGTTGACTGAGTGAGTGCGGAGTGAACTTACATTAAAGAGAGATAAGAAATTAAGCTAAAAGAGGACATGGAATCGGGAGATTAACGATACGGAGACATGGTAGACTTATGACGTCTTATGCCTAGGAATATATGAATTATGACATTACGAACGAATTTTACGAGCGAACGAATTTCACGAGCAGAGCGAGTGAAGTGAGTGAGTGAACTAACATCAAATCAAGACATGACTAAATTAGAACATTAAATGTGACTATAATGAATTAACATTAAATTCTAACTATAATGAGCTAACATTAAATTCTAACTATAATGAACTAACATTAAATTGTAACTATAATGAACTAACATCAATTTAGCGAATACATTACTGAACTAACGTTAAATTATAACTATATTAGTGTTGGGGATTTCACGCTATAGCTGGGAACTTTACTTGTAGCTAACTTGTTTACTCAAAGAGGCTATTTCAGACGTATTTATAGCTGAGTCGAGAGGGGTCTAGCATGCATCGCACTATTGTCTTCTAGGGTCTGTCCGGTAGATATTTCGGGAGTACTAGTTCGTAGACTTTGTGTTACTTATTCAGAGTAGTCTTATATGCAGTACGCGAACTCCAGACCCTTACAATTAGAGAACATCGGCATAGCGAATTACATTAGTGAACTAACATCGGTATAGCGAACTATATTAGTGAACTAACATCGGTATAGCGAACTATATTAGTGAACTAACATCAATTTAGCGAATGGTATTACTGAACTAACATCAATTAAACGGATTATTACTGAACTAACATTAAATTATTGTTGAACTTTATGGATTATACGGATTATCTAATACATTATGTAATCACATCATATTAATTACAAAAGAGGAAATTACCAGATAAGGAAGTGAAGATCCGATCACCACTAGGAGATATCCTCCGAGAATGTCTTCTTTATAGAGCTGGTATATTATGTAAGATCAGCAACCTCTTAACAAGCTATTACACTACCAATTGAGCATTTGAATGAAGTTAACTAAATTTAGTCAAAATTCTAGAGAATTGATCAAAACTACTACATTAATGAATTGTGGGTTAAAATTGAGAGAAGGTACGTGGAAGGTTTATTACTTCACGAGCGAAGCGAGTGAGTGGGTAGCTATAGTAAATATAACATTGAGAGTGAGTAAGTGGTTTTAATATACTAACTTATCTCTATAATGAGAATTCAGCCAGTCAGTCAGTAACTTCCTGAGCGAAGCGAGGGAAGTTCACATTCACTCACTCGCTCACTGACTCACTGACTCACTGACTCATTCACTCAATCACTCACTCACTCACTGACTCACTGACTCACTGACTCACTGACTCACTGACGCACTGACTCACTGACTCATTGAATCACTGACGCACTGACTCACTTACTCACTGACGCACTGACTCACTGACTCATTGAATCACTGACGCACTGACTCACTGACTCATTGAATCACTGACGCACTGACTCACTTACTCACTGACTCACTGACTCACTCACTCACTCACTTCACTCGCTTCGCTCGTGAAGTTCGTTCAAGCATCTTTGTGTAACTTTATAAACCCGTCATAAGCGAATGTCGCAGTGTCGCTGAAAAACACGACATTTATTCACGTTAATCTGTACAATCACACCTTTTGACTATTCCCACCGTATGAGTTGACAGCTAGACTCTCCTCTAATCGAGACCAATCACTATTTAAGATCAGTAAACGTTTAACAAGGTATACTACCAAATGAGCATTTGACTAAAGTTATCTAATATTAGTCAAAATTTTAGAGAACCAATCAAGACAAGTTCACATTTACTCAGTCAGTCAGTCAGTCAGTCATTCACTCACTCACTCACTCACTCACTCAATCACTCAATCACTCACTCACTCAATCACTCACTCACTCACTCACTCACTCACTCACTCAATCACTCACTCACTCAATCACTCACTCACTCA